>VYXH01007090.1:313127-443607 GCA_013397275.1 Burhinus bistriatus | reverse complement strand
AAAAAAAAAGTGTTTGCTCTAAGACAAACAATAAAAGATGGATAGACAGATGGGATAGAAAAGATTTCATCCACTGCCACCTTCCACTTGGCCTCAAGCTCACTGGCAGCGTGAGACAGCCCACCCCAGCTGGTAGCTCATCAGTGTCACCTCAATATCAGACCTCTTCAGCCAGCGCAGAGCCTTTCTCACCAAAATATTTGCATTCATTATCAGTAGGTAACAAAGGATTTTTCAGGCTTGAAAAAATGTCGTGGGGATGGGAGCAGAGAGTGACAGATGCCTGACAGGTCATGAAAGTGTGAGTAGGGATTACTTGATTTTACCTTAATTTTCAAATTGGAAAAGAAGCAACAAATGAAGCGGAAAGGAATCAGATTCAAAAGTTAGCAAGATGTGAGCTACATGTGCTTGGCTGGTGAAGCTCGAGCTGCAGGATGTTGCAAAAGCCGTGTGCTTGCATGGTTTCAAGGGGAAACTAAGCAAGTGGATGGAAGAGAAACTCTTTCAGGGTAAGTAAATATGCAGAAACCATCTATGGGCCAGGAGCTCATCTTAAGGGAGCCTGAGATGGAGCCTCAATAAAACTGTAACAGTTTGGAATATAATGGAAGAAAATCTTTGAGTGTTGTCTACTGATAATAGGGCTCACCTGCCAGGAGATGGGAAAAGCATGCAGTAAAATGTATGGTTCCTGGAAGACATGGGAACACTGGCTTCAGACAAGCCTTTTGTGGCTGTTAGACCATAGCAAAAATTTAACAGTAAAATATACTGGGAATGTAATAGTTTGACTAGTGGGAAAGAGGACTGAACTGCTGTGATTTAACCTATCTAAGAAATTAACTTATTGTAGACACTACAGCTGTCTGTTCCAGGAATGCTGCCAGTAAGTAATGACAACAAGTAGGGATTTTGTAAAAAAAAGCAAATTCTCTGTTATCTGAAAGAGGAAATGTAATCAGTTTAGAAGAGAATGACAGAAGATCTTTTTATATCTAACCTCTAAAAGCCCTGAAGTACATTAGCGAAGGAAGATTTAATTGTGTGCAAGCAGCACTGCTCGTAGAGAGTTAAGAACTTTCACCTGCAGTTGGGAGAAGTTTCATAGCAGATTAAAGATGAAGGGTTTAAAAAAAAACAAAACCCAACAACAACAACAACAACAACAACAACAAAATAAAAAACACAAAAAACCAGCCAACCAAACAAAAAAACAGAAAATCAAAAACCAAAAACCAACCAAACAAAAAAAGCCCCAAAACCCCAACAAAACAAGCCACCAGAAAAAAGTACCTTTCTGACACTGTGTTTCTGGGACAGATTTTAACACCATCATAACAGAAAACAAAGCATCCCCACAAACCTCCTGTGCTTAAGTCAAATTACAAGAAATGGTATTAATTGTAGAGAGTAAATAGATAAGAATGGGGATTGCCTAGACTGCTGGAGTTAGAAGTTCAGGCTATATTTCATTGCTCGCCAACAGAGAATAAACTATCAGTAGTGACAATCCAAAGAGCAGCACGGATGATTACACTTGCTTTAATTAGTTTCAAGGAATCTTGATTGAAATTAAAAACCGAAATGGTGTGAACAAGCTGTTGTGCTAACTTGGAAAGCAGAATGGTTTCGATAGTGCTTTAAAACTGACAGGGCAGGGAGACCCTGCCAGCTGAGCAGGTTTGACAGCTCGGTTCAAACCGAAGGCAGGCTTTATGCAAGCTGTAATCCAAGCAGTATCTCTCGGACTGAACCTCGGGTGTTACTTAGAGAGGGAAAACTGATATGAATTTGTTGATGCCGAGATACATCTTAAGGTCTTTGTTTCACTAGACACACAGCCAAACTCTGGCGCCAGTTCTCCAGAAGAGCACAAGCATCAGCTTCCTGCCCGAAGTTCTTGATTTGGGACAGAAAGTAGTACTTGCTTCAAAAGAAGATGAATCTGCCCGTAATATAACCTGATTTAAAAAAAAAAAAAAAAAAATCTGTTATTGATGAGGTAGAGAAACAATCTCTGTATGGTAGGAAACACTTGCTCAGGAAACAAAATGAACACAGAACAGAAGCCAGAGTGATGCTGCACCTCCTCGCAGAGCAAAGATCATCCTTAAAGGAAATCCATTGAAGGAGATGACATGGGAACTAAAGGCAAACCGGCGCTGATTCAATTCAAGATGCAAAATCACGCCTTGGCATGTTCAAAGCACTGACCACACAGACATCGAAAGCAGTGACAGTGATATGAGGCACCATGAATGGGGCAGCCACAGAGAACAGAGTGTAAAATGTACACGCAGTCTGGTGATGGTGGCTTTTATGAATATGCTCTTGGATGGCGTGCAAAGAGCAGCACTGCTGGTGGTGGTGCGCAAGGAATATTGCAGAAGAGAACAGAAGTCCCTCCAGCAGGGAGAAAGCAAAGGCAAAGCTGGGATCTCTGCAAACACTGAGCTGGTTTTTGTCATTTAAATGGGAAATGAGAGTAGGTAACTTAGTTGGAAAAAGAAACTTGGCATACTGTTTTCTCAGTAAAATAAAAGCTTAAGACTTTCATAAAGCACTGGAACAAGGTATTCATGGTCTTTAATCACGGTATTCACTAGCCAACAGGAGCAGTTATAGGAAATAGAAGATGAGCTTGATCTTGAAGCTGCTACTGGAATGCAAATCCCTTGGCAAAGGATGGACGTTAAGTCCAGTTTCAAGTAAATAAAAATGGTGATGTCTTGACTGTTCCCATATCAATCCAGCCACATAAAGAACTGGATCATTAGCTATGATATTACAGAGGAGAGCTGAACACCACTGTAGCATTCACTTATCAGGATAGCAATATCTCAGTTCATTTAACAGTGGGATGTGTACTTTTCATTATGCTGCTGTGGCAAAAGTGGAAGTGCTCATTAACTTTCCTGGGAATCAGATGCTCCTTCTGGATAAATATGCCTGTCACAGCTTTACCAGATCGTTATAAGGGGATGAGCTGTTCTGGCAAATCTGCAGTAGATTAAATTTGAAATTAGAGTGGATATTCAAGAGAGAAAACCTTTACAAGTAAAATCATTGCGGAAAGCAAAGTGGGATGGTTGCAGGGTCATGGTCTAAACCAGCAGGCAGGAGGGTGATCTGTGAGCAGAAGGGGTGATCTGCACGTCTGGAGCCATGACGAACCATTCATCAGGCAAACAAAGGAGGTAGCCTGGCAGGCACACGGCAAGGCCCAAAGAAGATGGAAACGCAGACCAGATCGCTCATCTGCAGCTGTTTTTTAGCTAAACAGAGAGCAGTCAATCCAGACCAAAATGCTGGCATCTTAATATCACAACCCGCACTTACAGAGGAAGAGGAATTACCTGCAGTTTATAAACAGAGGTGGCTTACGAAATTAAGGTCTCCAAATAGCAGATTGTCTAAGAAAGAAGCAGTAGTCTGCACCTACACACAGCACTGGGGAAAAATGGAGAAAACTGCTGAGAGGCAGCCATGCCCAGATTCCGAGTAACAGCTGAGGTTGAGGTTGAGGTTGAGGTTGAGGTTTCTACCCTGAGAGGAGAGGGAGCTGTACTGCTTCAGTATGTCATGAGATTTTTATAGCTGGATTGCTTCATTAGGTCTGGGAGGGTCCCATGCAGAAACCTGGAGGTAGCTCGAGGCAGCTGGAGATACCAGTGGAGGGAGAGTGGGAAATGCAGCTCTGTGAAAGAATTATTCATCCTTTTGCAAATAAACCATCAAGTTCCAGTGGATTATTTGGCTGTCTCCTAGAATTCCTTATGTCTGGGTCTTCCCTGAAATAACAGGGTCATTCCCCGAGAGGATGACTGTCAATTGGGAATGGATATATTGGATTTCAGAAAATAAAATCAAAAGGCGGGGTCAGGACTCTGGAGAGACTGCAACTCAAGAGTTGGTTATTTTTTTGCAATGCTATTAGATGGCTTTTGGCAAGCTCATGACCTCCAGGTATAGTCACAAATCAGAATTAATTGGTTTTTTCCTCCCCTTTCCATTTATCATGTATGTAAATCTTCTGCTAAGAGACCAGGCTTACTTCTGCACCAAGCAAAAAATATGAAAATCATAGTAACTGGTGAAGAATCTAACCTCTGTAAGTATTCTTGACATTGCTCAGAAAGCTGGAGTTTCTAGCTTTGAAATGTGCTATAGCTGGCAGAATGACATGATTAATTTTGTTTAGTGCAATCCTTTGTGCTTTGTATATATTGCAATGTGTGAACTGGTGCCTTTAAGTCTGCAGAGGTTAATGTCACACTGCACTGCAATTAGCTGATGATTTTAAAAGGTAATTATCTAAGAAAATGGAAAAGGAGGTGGTAGAAATGGAAGTGTGAGTTAGTTAGAATACCCTTATCATAAAACAGCAGAATTAATTGAACTGGATCAAGACTGCTTTTAAAATAACTGTATAGTCCTTGCTGGCTTTGAAAAGAGGCAGTAAAGAATTTGGGAGAGTAGCTATTGGCCTCAGTTCTTTGGATATGCGGACATTAAATGTAAAGCTCGTTTCTTGACAAGGGTCATCCATATATGAAAAAGATCCTATTATTAATTTTTTTAAAAAATTATTGCACAAAGACTTAAAACATTACAGGTTTGTTTCTTGGTTAAGATGCCTGCTCAAATGCAGTTATCGTAATTGAATAAAAAGAAAAATGGATGCATTGTCTCAGCCTACTCAGAAATGTGTCAGTTAAGAGCTATGGGAAGAGATGAGAGGTGAAATCTTGCAAGCACTGCAAACACGAGGGGAGTCCCTGTATGGATTTCTAGGGAAACAGGACTCTCTCATCTCAAGCTCCGCTGGGTTTTTGCAGCACCCTCCTGCCCGTGCCAGTTGTCCCAGCTGGCTCCTGGCTGCTGCAGGGGTGGTGTGTGTGGTGTGTGTCTGTGTCCAGCCCCAGGTCAAGGCAAGCACGGCTCTTCCACCCCGGGCTGCACATCCCGACGCAGCCTCACCTGGGGCAGAGGGCTGTAGGTTAGTAAGCCTGTATACCCGCGCTCTCTCGTTTTACAGGAACGAGTAAGCACCTCTTGAGCTGTGGGAGAAAACACAAACTGTTTTCATGAACAGGGTGGCAGCTTGCTTGTATTTTTCTCGGGTGAAAACCATTGGTTTTGATGAAGATGGCTTTTTTTTTTTTTTTACAACAATGTATCTAAGAAGGGAGTATCTTCTGCTGGCTGAATCCCACTCAAGGATACGGAGGAACCCATCCTGCACATCTCGTTTCTATGGAAACTAATGCACTTTGAAGGGGGGGGGGGGCAAGGGAGGAACAAGGAGAAGCAAAATAAAAACTAGAACAAGTAGCTAAAGAAGTAGGATAATTCCATAGCTTTTGTTGTCATTTGTCTTTGAAGATTTTCCTGTCTCACTGAGGGCTGTCTCACCCATGACTGTAAGGCAGTCTCCCTAAATCCTGAGGCAAAGAAGACGATGTTGGACTCATGAGGTACTTTGTAGAGACCATTTACTGCTAATTGTCCTTGCTCCAGTGATTTTAGGAGCACCAGATTGGAGCCTATAATTTCTGACATGCCCACAAGAATAAACATTATTAAAATTCTGAGATGGAGTCTGATACCAAGCGCAACATCACTTCACTTTCCTTGACTCCGTTGGGAACATTTGTGAAGCTGAGTACTTCTACTGCTGAGAAAGTATGTGAGGGCCTGGCACTGTAAATACACATTTTTGAATTCTCTGCATTTTGTGTAGAAATGCCAGTTTGTAGGGCAACTTCACCATCAGTTCCAAAGAGTCTGATTGGTCAAACCTCTCTTTTCAGTGCTTAGCTAAGGATCTAGACAACTGATTTTTCGATCATTGAGAATGCTATAAGATGCAGGAAAGCTTCTTGAGATGTCCAAAAGGCACACATAGGTTAGATACCAATTGCTACATCTGGTCCTTCCGGGCACCCCAAGTGCCTAAAGATGCAGATCTACCAGCACCTTTTGGCATTTACAAAACCTTTGCAAGTTCATTCATAGATCAATTCTGAAAGTGGGACTTGGACATCTAATATCCCATTTCAAAAATCTTACAGTCTCTCCAAGATCAACCAAGCAGCAGAAGAACAAAAACCCCTCACATTCTTCCCATCTCCTAGTTAGATGCACACTGCAGCACATCGTGCTTTGCTTACAGGTCCGTGTGATGAAATAAAGCAATCAAATGCAATGTACAATAATGATAGCTGTTTCCAGAACTGTCAGGGCTCTGCGGTGTCCAGGCCAAACACCCCCAAAAGCCTTTATTCAGCTATTTTTTTCCCATACACTGCACAGATTTATTACCTTTATTGACTTTCCAAATGTTTACACTTGGAACATTCATCTGTCAAAGCTGCTTGCTGCATCTGCAATCAATCTCCGTGGTTTCAGTGCCATGGACAGCAATAAGAAAGCCTTGTTTTAAAGATCACCTAAACCTTGCATTAGTCATTGTTGCTAAATAAGGGAAGCTGGAATAATCTACCCAGAGTGTATGTTCAAAATTGTGTCAGAGAACCTGATTAGTGCAAGTTGTTGTCACAGCACTTCAGCTTTCCTAGATAGACAAGCTTCTCTGCATCTTTGCTCAGGCACAGTAAATTGCTGACACAAAGGACAGACGCAACTTTACTTTCCATGGCGCCTCCAAAGAGGCTTGAAACTCTTCAGAAAAAGGAAACTGAGGCTCAGTTTGCTCAGTACTCCCCCAGTTCATCTAACGATCTCATCAGCAGTTTATCCTACGGGACAGTTTCCAGTGTCTTGGCAAATTTCCCCCAGCCTTCAGACCCAAAAAGCAGGCAATAGGCTTGTAGCTGAGAGAAGGCAGGCCTTCCTCTCACTGTGAACGCCTTTGGAAATAAACTAGTGTAAGTGTGCATCCAGCTACATTGCAGACTCTGACCTGGATGTAAGGGCCAGCAGTCACCATCCTTCCGACGAGTTCACAAACTGTAAACCCATCCGTAGAAAAATGTGTTCTGGTTTCCTTGTGACATGGTGCACTTAAGCGAAGGCTGCTTGTTTTGTAAAGACTCTGGGCTATTTTTGTTTTTCACTTGACTTCAGCCAGCAATCTCATGCATTTATACATCTCATTCCCCAAGTGCCTGAGCAGCTCCCAGCCTCCTACAAATCTCCTCTCAGACATCCTTTCAAGGGGTGGCAGAGTAAGCGACCTCAACTTATGGATGGCCCAGATTCCGGCCATCAAATTTCCATCAGTGTGACAGGCATTGTGCTTCCTCCTGGCTGTTTCTAGGCCATGACAAGTGCCCGGTCCCAGGTAATGAGAAGCACAGGGGTTTGGGTGGATTTTAGGTCTTGCGGTCCCTTCAGAGCTGAATCATGGCCCAGCTCCACGGCAGGGCTTGCACCCTTCACGTCCAGCTTCTGCAGGCTACCAGGTGACCTTTCAGCATGCTGGACTGTGCACAAGGGCTTTGTGGCAGGGCAAGGAGTTGGATTGATATCCAGTGATGGATGGAAGATGGCCAGCTGCTTTCCATTCCAACAGCAAGATGAAACCCAGGCACTGGCAAGCCAACCCTCTGCATCAGGAGCCTGGCATCACCCTCCCTGCAGCATGGGAAATGCTGACCTCTTGCTCTGCCCAGCCAGAGGTATATCATACCCTGGTTTTGCTGCTGTTTAGGGTTGTAAATAAAGGTAAATTAAAGGTACTTCCTGGGGACTACGCCCACTCAGTTGTGGATATCTTCAATCTGTCCACGTCCTATCTCATGGTCCGCGTGCATCTGTTCTCCGTCAACACTCCCACTGGCTGCTTTTGTGGCACACTGATGATAACAGTTTCCATTGATAAAACACCTGCAGTAGCTTTGAGGTTAGCACGTCTTTGCCCATCCACCTACCTATCCACCTGCCCACTTATCGCCCTATGCTGTTGAGCAGGATCTGTTATAATGTATTTGTCACGTATATAAGGGTCCTCAACCACAGCCATCCCACCAGGTGACTGGAAAATAGACAGCATCGTTTAAAAAGCAATGACATTACCAAGCAACACTTCCCTCCCCATTGCCTCACTTGCCAAAGGATTTGTCACTCTGGCTCTTGTTCAGCCGGACACTGCTTGGGTATTTTTGGAGTGAGGTGCTGTTCCAAGCCCTTTGTGAATATCCAGCAGCCTCGTGCTGCTTCCTTCTCCAAGGAAGATGAGCAGAGAACCGCACTCACAGCAATGGCATTCCAAGAAAAGGTGGGTGCCAAAGCAGTAAAAATAGCTTTGGAAGAACTCTTCCTGCCCACTCCACTCCACCCAAGCTCTAGTTCATTTTTCACCTTCAGCTTTGCTGCCTTCTGTACGTGGGCCAAGGAAAACTGACTTCATCTAATGCCAAGCTTCTTTCAGGAGAAGAAAGCTCTTTCTTTTTCTGGAAGAAGAAAGTTCCTGCATTGGGTCTGTTACCCATGGAGCCATGGAAAGCACTGACTTCTCCAACCAACTACCTAATCCCAAGCACCGTAGAAAAACCATCCAGAATCGTCTACTCAAACCCCAGGCTTAGCCCCCTCTCTGATGTCATTGGACTTTGCAATAGAGACTGACACCGCTGCTGCTTTTCTCTCGGAGAAAACACCTGCAGTCTGGCTTCTGTCTTCCCTGCACGCTGAGCTAGGCGCTTGCATGCAGTGAGGGCAGATCCACACTCAGACTGGAGGCTACTGAGTTTGGTGGTACTTCCAGGATCCCATGAGTGACGTGGTCAGCACCAATGCCAGAGCACTCTATCAAGCCACGGAAGAACTGCTCCTCAAGCTCCACGGCTGCGTCCTGACCCAGGTGTTTCTGTTGTTTGGCACAGAGCTGCTTTTCCTGCCTGTAGCACTGATGCCTGCTGCAAACAGCATGTTGACGCCATGAGAGTTCAGCGGTGGTTGTTTTCTAGAGCTCTAGGAGACCTTTTTATAGAAGACCAACCCAAACTTTCAGCTATTCAATCACTGGACAATCAGAGCTAAAGCAGAACAGCCCCAAATTTACAAAAAAACTAGAAATTTAATTCTCTTCCCACTTCTTCCCCCATCAAAAATATCTGTGAAACTAGCCATCAGGAGACACTATTAATGCCAAGAATGTAAAAGGAGACAATCCCACATTATCTGCTTTTATGGTGAAGGAGAAGGTGCTGAGTTGCAGCAGTAAAAATTTAGCTAGCGGCTTTTTTGAAAGGTTAGAAATATACATCTCCCAGCCTTAGAGCAGCCGCTAGTTGGTGGAAGTCAGGAAATAATTTTGTTTTGGACAGGTTGCTATTTCCTAGGGGGTCTTACGCCTTCCCAGTAGCAAAAAGGTTATGAGCAGTTATTCAATCCTGTCCAGCAATTCTGTTTTATTAGCATTTCATAGTCTACACTGATTTCCAAGTGCAGTCACCGATGTCCTAGGGACTCATACTGCTTAATTGTCTGGCATTATGCTAAAATTCCTATTTGGTCAAACAGGTACCTTACGCAAAACCAAAGATCATTTATGTTTCCCGTGCCTTTCCTAATACTCTCGCTGGTGCTAATGGTTTGAGCAGTTCCAGTCTCTTTTGCGGGTAACTCTGAGAGGACTAATGGCCCCTCATGACCAGGATAAATACATTTTTCTTCAGTTGCCATTCACAGAATGCTCTCCCTAGCAGGCAGTTTTGAGAACAGTCATTTGGCCTGAACAAATGAATCTTTGCTTTAGATCCCATGGGATGTGTTTTCATGGATACTTTATTTTGCAGTGTAATTAATCCTATTAATGTCAATGGGACTCATACCTTCAAATCCCTGCATATCCTGCTGCCACAGTCCCCCTGTGTGCCTTACCTGGAATGTGTCTTCAAGTGAAGCAAGGATCAGAAAGAGAAAAAGCAGAGGCCAGAAGCTGAGAAATCAAAGGCATTAAATCTGAGGGATAGACCTGCGCAGGGAAACCCCTGCTCAGATGGGGGCCTCACTTGGGGTAACCTTGCTGGCAGCCTCGAGGGTTTATTCCCAAATGTGGTTGTGCCCATCAGAGATAGCGTTCTTCTAGAAGGTGCAAACATGGAGACAAGGAGATGGACAGCCCTTGACAGAACACTGTGCCCTGAATCCCTCTCCATAATTTTCACTGTGGTGCTTCCCTCACCTTGAGGTCCATGCAATGAGACAGCCCTGGCACTATGGCATGGTCCTACCAGCTTTTGTTGGACTGGCCCTCAGCCATGCAACATGACAGCAGTCCATCATGACAGCAGGACTGGTGCTAGCAGCTGGTGGCTGATGCCTTTGCAACTTTGCCTGTGCCACAGTCCTGGAAAGCAAGACTGACCCCAGTCCCTGCTGCAGGGTAGCTCTGGAAGAGGGGGCGTCTCCCAGTGGGAGGCAAATGGGACTTGCAGGGCAGTGCTTACCAGCGGTCACACCATTGTAGCCTTAGCCTGTCTTCAGACGACTCCCATATTACACTTCTTGTTGCCCAGAGGAAGAAGCCACATCATGCAGGTCCCAAAAATGCAGGTTATTTCTGTGAGCTGGTCAGAGCTTCTCTGAGATTCCACTGCAGCCTGGCAGACCTGAATTGAGCGTGCAGAGCTCAACCAGGGTGGATCAGCCCTGTGTCCTGGTTTGAGGTAAAACAGGACCAATTTTGTTCAGTAACTATACTTCTTAGCTAGGCCTCTTCTAACTGCTGAAATTAATAGCATGTTGTGCAGAAAACTGTTCACTCTCAGAGTGATAAGACCCATGTTTATAGTTGATGCCAAGGAATGGGATGCAGAGAGGTTCCTGATTATCCTTATTGCTATAACACCCAAGGCCAGCCAACTGTGTTACTTGCCCCGTTGGAGGGTCGGAAGCGGAAAAGCGTAGAGGGGTCACACCTGCGGGGAGGAGCGGACAGGACAGGTGACCCAAAACTGACCAACAGGGTATTCCATCCCATCTGCCTCATGCTCAGTATAAAAGCTGAGGGATCAAAGGGTCAGCCTCTTTCTTCAATGGCCAGTGTCTAAGGAGGACTCTGCCTGTTCGTCTACCTTTGATCCTGATCCTGAATCCAGATCCGGAATCCAGTTCCTGTCCATCCCTGAGTCCAGTCTGGGTCTTCCCCAGTGCCTGTTGGTGACATGATTGTCATCCTGGGAGCTTGATATGGTTTTGTATATATTTCATTATTTTCTTTTTATTATTTTATTATTCATATTTCATTAAAATTGTTTAGTTCCTTCTAAACTCTTAAGTCTCTCTTTTTCTCACTCTCTCCTGCCTCCCTTCAGGAGTGGAGCAAGAGAGAGAGAGCATCTGTTGTTCCACTGGATCTGGCCAATCTGACTCAAACCACAACATCCTTCTGGGAGGTGTAGTGCAGTCCTCCTCTTCCTTCACCTCCTGGGACCAGCACCAAGCTCTCCTTGCAGTCCCAGAAACTCCTGGTGTGGTGCCGTGCTGCATCCCATAGATCTTGCTTGTGCCTCACCAGTTTTCTCATTCTTGCTGGCTTCACCAAGAGCTACTAGAGCTGGAGCAGCAGAGAGCAGAAGCACCCAAAATCACAGTCCACAGGGCATGCCTAGCACATCAAATGGATTCTCGCTGCTGCTTTTTTCCCCTGCCTGAGTCTCCTAGGCATTGCTGGGATATGGCTCCAGAGATGGTATGGTGAAATCAGAGCCCATCATGTCACACAACTAACTATGCATCCAACACATCCTTGCATTGCAGTCCTCCCCCTTCTGGTGTTACTGGCACCATGTGGGATTACTAACGATACGTGTGGGGAGGATTTGGGATCTAAGGCTGAGTACTTCCACAAGCAGCTCCACCAGCCCTGCAAAGACAGTGCAGGGTAGCATCAGCAGATGGCCTGAACTCCCTGTGCATCCACCTGGACATGATGCAGAGCTCATCCTGCCTAGGGGCAACAGGAAACACTAGTCCCCCTTTCCAGACACGACATTTATGATTTCTGTATCTCTGTGTCTCACTCTTGTTGTCCAAGTCCAACACAAACCAACAGGAACCAACTGCAGAGAACATGAGGCTGCAGGCAAGCAAAGATTCACTAACTTGTATACAGACTTATTTCTTATGCTTAATTAAACAAAGAAGTTGTCCTTGATGAATAACAGACGTTCAGCTTAGTGGCTGAAACAAAAGACACACAGAATAATTAAGTTTATCTTGAATTCATTTTGCTCAATCTCAAATGGAAGGTTTCACTTGGTTTTGGGCTTATTCAACAGCTTTTCAACCCAGCTTATTTCTTCTCCCTTCTCTTTTTTTTTCCCCCTCACAGACAATTCTAAACTACAAATGCAATTTGGAAATGATCAACATTTCACGCAGTGGAAATGATAGTGTTAAACGAAAATGTTTTCCCGACTTCCAATGTTTTCCCACATTTTCTGCTAAAGTCAATTCATAAATAGATCTTTTTTCCCCCAAAACTCCATTTTTTTGTCCAAACTTATTGTTTTCTAAAAACAAAACAAAAACCCCTCTGCCAGGTCACTTGCTTCTAGTTCAGTGGGTGTGCTCTTCATTATGAGTGTAGGAAATGTCACAACAAGTTTGTTCATTCGAGATTTCTTAAAATAAACATACAAAGAAGGCTGAAAATGGTAAGTAGGCATTTACATTAAAAAAACACCAAGTTAAATACTGAGAAAAATTAGCTTGCTTAGCAAAAGGACATGCCTCAGAAAGCCAGTACTGGATTTTTCCAGGGGGAAATATATTGGTATGTGAATAGAAACCCATGTGGGGAAAACTTATTTATTTATGCGAACACAAGAGAAAATTGTTTCTCGATTAAAATCTCCCAATCTACATGTTCAAATATTCACTAATCTAACATTTTACCTTCAGAAAATTCTTACCAAAGCATCTGAGCAAAACCAGCACTACCAAGCTAGCTGCACTCTGCATTAACCTCTGCAGAAAATGTTTGTGTCAGACAAACATTGACTTGTTCCAGAGAGAAACCCAGCATCACTCACCAAGAAAGAGCATGCAATAGCTTGAACCCCTGGAGCTTACATGACAATTTTCATTATAGCCTGGAGCAAATTAGGAATTGATTCACCTCCAAAGCTCTCCCCACCAGGCTGCCAGTCCCAGAGGTGGGTTTTGATGTAAACTACTTTCCCTACTTCCCTCTTTTTTAAGGGGCCAGAAGGAAACCTGCAACTCCTGGAAGGATGTGAGTCATATATCTCCCCCCCTCACCCCACACCTTGCATCTGGATGACTACCATAGTACTTCCACCTGTACCCCT
This sequence comes from Burhinus bistriatus, assembly GCA_013397275.1. Classification (NCBI taxonomy): domain Eukaryota; kingdom Metazoa; phylum Chordata; class Aves; order Charadriiformes; family Burhinidae; genus Burhinus; species Burhinus bistriatus. Next base: position 430,318 of record VYXH01007090.1, on the reverse strand, counting down.
TACTGTCCCTGATGATCAGAGAAGCAAGAGAAATGGTCCACCCTCCGGCCAGGAGGGAGCCGTAGGTGGGACATCAAGTCAGACGTGCTGACTAAGTGTACAGACAGCTCAAGGTTGGGTTTCCAGCACGTGCCTCTGGGGTTTGGTTTGGCAAAAGACAGTTTTGCCTTCTGAGAACCTCTTCTTTTCAAGCTCGTATCTGCTTTTTTTTTGTACATAGAAAGTGCAAGAGTAACTCATTTGTTTGGACCTCTGCACCCATCTCTTAGCAGAAGCAGAGCAGCTGCTTCCATGAGAAAGAAGTGGCTCGCTGCCATCAGCACAGGTATTTCACAGAGGGGCTCGCATAAAGAAGTTAATTTGCTACAGTCCTTAAAAAGCAGGCGACTCATCACAGCCAGCCGTGCAGTAAGCACTGGGCAGGGAAGATAAATTTCTTCATTTTTTACAGAGTTAAATCTTGCTAATTAAGACCACATTGCTGCTTGCTAGAGAGAATTTGCATTGATATCTAATATTTCCCACATGTACTTACCAGATGTGAATGTCTCAGCCTGTCTGAAACACAGGCATTAACTTCCCCTGCTTCCCAAGAGCATCGGTTTTGAGAAACGGACCTCTTATTAGTGCTGCGTGGAGGGCTGTGCCTCTGTGGACCCCTTTTTTGGAGAAATAGTTCTGCAGTGTTGTTATTTATAGGCATACCCAGTCAGATTGGTGCCCTCATCCCCATCTGAGAGTGGGGATTTCATGAGGGTACAGGAAAGGTAAGTAGAAGATGCTGGCCTTGTTTCAAGACACTTAACTAATATGTACATGGGACTGCAGGTCCCCTAGGAGAGTATTAATGGCTGCAAAGCAAGAAAGGCTGAAATCCTCTCTTCCAACTAGTCCACAAGGACAGGAGATGTTTTCCAGTGCAGAGACTTAAAGAGGCTAAGGGTGAGATTGCAACTTCCCTTCTGTACTTGCTGGCTAACACCTCCTGAACTGGTGATTCAGAAGAGCTTTGCATCTGAAGCTTCGGTTATGAGGAACCTTTCTTATAATGCTTAGCAGGTGACCCAGTGCAGGAGGAAAGGACTTGGGAAAGGGAAGAAAAGGAAGAAAGTAAAAATGCTCTCACCTAAATGACTCACCGAGCTGGATACCCTGATGCTGCCTACCACCCAGGACATGGAGCAAGATGACCACGTGCCATTTTGCAGCTGGGCAGAGGACATACATAAACAGGGATTGGGTCCAGGGAGTTGGGAGGAAGGGAGGTGACCCCACCAGACTGAAGCAGCTGCAGAAACCATGCTTCTGGGACTAGCACTCAGCTGGGAGATGACTTCTAGCATGGTCCCATATTCTGGAGATTCCCCATGGAAATATATCCTGCTCATGCTGGGCCCTACCTAGCCCTAAAAGCACCCAAAAAGCAACTCCTCATTCTCGGATTTCTCATCACGACAGCACTGTTGCCCCTTTGCTCTAACAGCAGAAAACAATTTACCCAGCAGGGACAAGCAGTGAGCTAAGGAGGTGATCAGGCTGAAGGAGGTAAAGGAAAGCTCAGACAGCAGAAAAGCTACGTGCCAGAAATCCTTGTTAAATAAGGATCAATATGCTAATTGATTGAAGGCTTTTGAATGCAAAACCATAAGCATGTGTCTGTCTTTGCAACTGAAGGGAAGTAAAAACTGATCTTCCACCACACTGCAGGTTCTGGTGTTTCCAAACTCTGCTTTAATTCATACATAGAACAAATAGTCAAAAAGGTTGAGATTTTACTGCAAAATCCCTCTTTCCCAAACTCTCAGCCCAGCCCAGTGCTGGACAAACACATAATCTAAACTTTGTTGATTGACATTTACATCCAGTGATGCCAAAGCAACCACAGCAAAATAGGCAACACACATTTGGCTTTAAAAATGTTGAAGCCAAAACACTAATGCTGCAAATGGCAAGGTCCATTAAAATGAAAATGAATGTTAATATGTTTGTGTAAAGCCAAAAAGGAATTTACCAGAGAAAGTTGTGAAGCAGTATTTTCTGTCAGTGGAACAAATCATCAGGAGGACCGAAACGCACTGGCTTGACATTATCAGAACAAGTCGGGCAAGGTGAAAAGATTTGTCTTGACACTTATTCATGGGTGGATAATTTTGCTGAACGGATTTTCTGAGAGGAAACCGTTTTTGACTTTTTTTGTGAGGGTTCTACTTAATGAGCCAGCAAGAAAGACCAGTGAAGGGCACTAGAGCAAGCCCTGAGCTGCTGAGTCTCCACTAGTCTGCTGTCTCTGGCAGCAACACTGATATTATTGCTACTTCTTTCCATTTGCTTATGAGCCTTGTCAGTTTTCAGTTTGGGGGGGTGGGGTGGGGGTATCCTTAAATTTTCTGATTTTGGAGTTTTCACAGGCCAGGAGAGATCCGTGATTTAAAACAGATAAGTGACTCCTTCCTCAAAACATTGCACAAATCACAGCTTTTTCCACAGGAGGTGAATTTTCCAGCAATGGTATATGTGGTTTCCCATCTTCTGGCTGCTGCTACGTTATCTAATATTAATAGCTTTGCTAATTACAGCCTTTGGCTGGACTCCCATACAGGCAAATGGTTACCAGTCCTACAGCCACAGGTCAGGGAAGGCAGCACCTTCCAAGGCACTGATGTGTAGTTCTGCACAAAGCGGTCATGCGAGCTGCTGCACCCAGCGCAGGGAAATGTGGGCTCAAACCTGACTTCTGTGAGCAGGGCAGTGCCGGATAAATCTCCTTTTCCTTCTACCGGGAGAGCAGTGCTCACCCATGAGCTGTGGGAGGCAGGTCATGTCCTCTAGCTGCAGATGTATGGCAGGCAGCACAAGGTCACTGTCCTTAGAGGTGGCTGGCAAATGGAAAAAAAGGCAGCCAGAGAGCAGGGAGAGATGAACATCTGGCTTTTAGTGGAAATGAAGAGGAACAAAGGACACTCAAGAAGAGAAGGGCAGAGGAAAAAAACCAAAGGTGAGCCTGGGCAAATGATGAGGTACATACTCTTCAAGCATGCAAGGGAAGTTCTGCAATTTGCAAGAAGTCTTCAGGTTGATAAGTCTTTCAGCCTTGCTTGGTGCAGCCGTGGTGAGGAGTGAACCAGGCTGCTGTGATTGGTCTGGGGTATGCAGGTGATGAACTGACCCTCTTCTGCAGGAAGGTGGACCATAACTCCTGGGTCTCAGAGTCTTGCACCTACTTGGAGCTGCTAATATGCTTGTTTCTAAAATCCTGTGTACACCACCATGGGAGAAACCAGTCCATCTGGGGCTTTAAGCCTGAATAACTTGGCAGTGGCTTTTTGGCTTGGTCCATGCATGTGCACACTGAGTTCACTCTTCCAGTGTTACAATAGCCTAACTCCTGCACTGCACTGCTCACCCTGGAGAAGGTCAGAACCGCTGTCACCACTGCACTGATGGAGAAGAGAAAAGCAGTTTTGTGTGAGTCAGCCTCAGAAGCTGGAGTAATTAATAAAGTGAATCTGTAATTGGAGTGCTTCAGCAGAGCTGAGGGTAGATAAATCTCTGCTGGACCCATTCTCCAAAGCAAGTCTGCAGAGCATCTCTCAGGGGCTGGTACCGCTTGGCAGCCTGTTCGATAGGAAAGCAGGTGGGAACTGATCTCTGAAGTCATGCCTCAGGAAACCTCCTCTCAGCTCCTCCAGAGAGCTCCACTCCCTGCTGCTTCTGCTCGGCATTTACCAGCAGATTTTCCCAGGCAGCCTCCCACCTGCTCAGCTCTTTTTACAAATCTGGCCCCTAAAGGAAAACTCAGCTCTTTCAGAAAATCCGCTATGAAAGGAGCTGAATGAAAGCATGCTGACACCCATGGGAATGCCCTTGCTGGTTCCAGCAAGCTTTGGCCCATGTTGGTTCATTTCTCTTCTCTATTCCCAGCACACTGATGTGGTTCTAGAGATCAAGGTGAAACAGGGTCATGCACGTCAACGCTGTTGCAACACAAAAAAAATACATACAATCCAAAGAGTAATTGAAGTCACACTCTCCGTTCTTAACTTACTTTAATTGAGGATATCAAAGAAGAATGAATTTCATTATCGGACTCAGCAGGAAAAGCTAAGTTGGAGGGAGGTGGTTCTTTATTCATTCACATGGCTATATATCACAACTAATGTCTACCAGAAAATAAAGTGTTTTAACTTGGAGGGAAATATTAATATTAGCTGAAAAGAAACAGTGTCTAATATGCCCACCATGACATTTTTTCAGCAATATGGCTTAGAATCTTAAGGTAACTATTCTAACTGTTAACTTTAAAATAACTGCATCATTATGATTTCTGAGGAGGAGCGTGTTTTCAACCACACACACAAAATAAATTCACCATATTTCAGAGAGAAACCCAACAGTCTGGATCCCATGGCACCTGGTGTAATGGATGGGATGGTGTTGGACCAACTAAAATCTGCTAAAGAGCTCACCATTGAACCCCGAGCTGGCCAAGCCTGTTCTTGTAGCATTTTGGATCATTAAGCACTTTGACCTTTCTGAGCTAATGTACTCCAGCACACGGCAAGGACACTGAGCTCAGAAAAGATTAATTCCTGAGAGCATAGGGCTGAAAGAACAGTCTTACCCTGGGTGTGACACAGGGCTGTGGATCAACATAAGGATGGTCTAGACCAAAGAGCTACACTCCAACTTGTGTCTCTGAATTGGTCATGAGGTCCCTTCGTTACTCTATTGCTGCCTCTTGAGTTGGGAAACCAGAGAAAGAAATTGCTTTGAGAGAAGGGTTAGAAAAAAAATATGAAACCAGCTGTCCCATTACGGGTTGGGGTCTCCCAGGTTGGTCTCCTCTGGGGTGATGGTTGAACACAGATGCTCTGGGAGGACTGCAAGAAAGAGACTGTGCATAGGGTGATTGGGTTCTGCTTCAGCTCTTGTCTGGCAGCAAGGTGTCCAGGTGCTATCTGCACCAGTGGTTGTTCCCAGCCCATCACGACAGAAAGAACCAGAAGGTCCTGTCCTCACCTTTCTTCTTCTAATGCTGTGATATTTTCAGTCTTCACAATTGCCAGTGGCAAGGAGTTCCATGGCGTAACCACATGCTGTGTGGGAAGACAGCAGAAACATGGTTTCTTGATGTCCCTCCTTCTTTCCTCCCCCTATGCAAAGAGTATTTTTTAAAGATGAAAGACCTATTATGTGCTGAACTCTTACTGAAAACCAGAAACTCTCTTTTTCTCCTGCTATCCTGATGCACCGGTGGTGCTGCTGCACTTCAAGGTAAGCTTCTAATACCTGTGAGAAATTAATTGTCTTCTTCCCGCTTTTGACTTCTTTCTCATTTCATTACCTCTTTATTTCTCCTTGCCATATGTACAGGACTTGCAGGCTTTACCTAGACTACCACCAGTTAGTTACGTGACTGGTTAGAGGTGTCAGAACTGAAATGTTAAGGTAATTTGTATTCATTAGGCCTCTTCAAAAGAGAAGGTAATTTGGGGGAAGATTGAAGCTGTGGACAATTCATTAGATGCACATCTTAAAGGAAAATGTGCCAGACACGAGATTCTGATATGCTTCTGAATACCTGGAATTGATGTAATGTTACTGTGGAAAAAATATCTTTCACAGTTACATATTTTGGAAAGTTTGCCTTTGACTGTCGGAAATTGCCAGCTGGTCTGGGTCATGGTGGATCTGAGGCTCACACAGATGAACTGGCAATGGATGTCTTAGGAACTGAAAATCAAAGCCCTGTTTCCACCAAAGCATGCCATGAAATTTGGAATAAATCTTCTAATTGAAAATTAATTGGTGTTATACTGAGAAATGCAAAACAAGACAGTGTTAATTCAGATAGTTTCCTTTCTTGAATATCAAGGACAAATTAAGGTTCCCACCATCGTTATGCAGTGAGATGAATATGCATCTGACACTGCCTAGTCTGGGAGCTGTGTATGCATCTTTCTCTTCAAGGGCATTTTACCACTTCTTGCAATAAGAAACACAGAGTTCCACGAAAACTGAGACCTCTGAGGCATACTAACCTCACTTGTACCTCACAGCACCTCCCTAATTCATGAGAGGTGTGATGCACATCCCTTACAGAGCACCCATGCCTTCTGGCAAACCAAGACAAACTCGTCATCTCCAGGTGGCAAGGAAATCTGGCACTCGGAAACACACTCAGCTCCAACACCATTCCATCAGAAACGTGAACTGGAACAAACCCATAAATGCATCAGTGCAGGTTGATAGAGGTATCCTGCTTCGGTGGAATTGAAACTTTTCTTTGAGGCCAACTGGTTAGGCTGCGAGAAAGCACAAGAAGCAGTGCTTATGAAAATGAGAAGTTTCTGCTGATTTTTCTGTTTTTCTCCTTCTAGCCTGAACAAGCAGAGAGTAATCAGCCTCTTTTCTCTTTACTACCACCTTTTTCCTCCTAAAAAAACATTGCAAATCTCTGCTCAGTCTTTTCTTTCCTGGGATAACCAGTTCTTTCCATACATGCTGTGTGTTACGGATGTCCCCTCTTTCTTGCTTCTGCGCTGGCTTCTTTCCAGTGCCTCTGCATAGTTCTTGAAGCACAGTTTCAAAATGGGGCATGGCACTTTACTCAGGACCTAGCCAGCCCTGAGGTGACTGGAGCAAAAGCAAGGTCTTTCAAGTTGCACTCCTACTTGTACCTCTCCAAATCAGCTCTGTATTTTTGCTGGAGCGGCCCCTGCATCCAGCGGTCTGTCCTCTGCATCCCAACCTCTCGCTGCTTCTCAGTGTCGTGTCTATATCCTCATTTTTAGGCTGCTGAATTCTCCTGCCCTGCGCATCATACCCAGTGCATCTTTAACAAATGCCACCTGAGGGTCTGCAGGCATTTCCCTGATTCACCCAGGCCAGCCTGACCAAATCCCGTCCCTTCAGTGCCACCCCCAATCTCTCAGACTTTGTCTGGGCCACGTCAGTTAATCGTTTCTGTATTTAATAAACCTATTAATTAGAATCAACCATTGCTAGTGCTTCCTGGTGACTTAACCCACACTATGTATTAACTTGCTTTGCTGGTGGCAGCATCAGAAGACCTCACTCATGTCAGCTCATACCCTCCCTGATATCCAGCACTTTCCCCTTCCTCTTCAAGCAGGTTACCCAGGCAAAGAAATGCCATCACTTTGTTCTGGCGTGACTTGTTCTTGATGAATGTGAGCTGACTGCTTTTACCCCTCCAATTAGTCTTCATTAAGGACTTGTGTAAGAAATGAGTGGATGTCAGTGTCATTCTTGGCATTGTAGCTTGGCTGATGGGTTTATGAGTCCCTACCTCCTTCCTTTCAAAACAAGCACCATCTCCAGCGCTGTGGCCTTGAAGCCATGCCCCAGGAGGTCTCAGAGATAACAGGTTCAGAAAGGAATACTTGGATGTTTTTTTCTTGCAGCCTTGTTCCAAAAACAAACTTCCTTTGAAATTAACGCGTTCCGAAGTAGCCTATTTTGATGAAATAGCATTTTGTGGCAGAAATATGTTCTGTCACACACTTTTTAATCAGCTCTATCCCTAACTCATTTGAGGAATAATGCAATATTTGTCATTTTCTGTTCTGTTCTGTAAAGCTTAGGTGAGGAAGATTGCTTGTATTTCCTTCGGTCATGATGTCTGGTATGTTTATGTGCTGTTCTCTGGCTGTGAAAGAGTTTGGTCTCTATGAATCTTAAAATACTTAACACAGGAATCTTAACTGATCTTGGTTGGAACTACACTTGGGTGATTTCATCGTCGTCTTTGCTGAGAGCAGAGTTAGACTGGAAAATGTTTGAACCTGGCACAAATCAAGAGCCTTTCAATACTTGGTGATAAAATCTGAATGCCTGATCTCTCGCAGAAAGTCTCAGCTGTCCTGCCTCCTTCCAAGGTCTCGGTATGAGATGACTAATTTAAAAAGTTCTCATTAAATGACAGCCTTTAGGTTAAATGCTCAGCTTCTGTTAATCGACACAGGTGTTTATCATTCAGACTCTCTTGCTAGTGATCTCTGGGGGACTAATTGGATCTTCAGTCAAAAGTGAAGTGTTTGCCTGCTCGGAGATCAGGTCTGTGTTGATCCCTGGCAGTTTTTACACCACCAAAGCACTTGGCTGTTGGTGGGGAGTGGATGGGCAATGACCTGCTGTCAACTACAGATTTCCTTTGCATGTAGAGAGAGAAAGGGAGAGGCAGAGGAAGAGCTGGAGGTGATGGAAAGAGGGAACCTGCACCCAAAGGGAAGATGGCATGCCACAACCAGAGCATTTTGTCTTCTCCTCAGACTGCAGACTGGCTCGAGTCAACAAATTCTCAAGAAAGCTGATGGCTGGAAGGACATCAAAGACCAGATGAACTGTCCTGGTGTACAAGAATGTAGGGTAAGCACCAGGATGAAAAGTCAGTCTGGCTGGAAGAGGAGCCCAAAGAGTGACAGAGGAGGGAGCAGAGGAGGACTTGGCTGCCCTGCAGGTCTCCATGGATTGAATATGCTCAGAAGGGACCATGGTTGAGTCCTCAGACTTAAGGCATCTCCTGTTATCAGAGATTCCTCAGATCATCCTTGCTTGCTAGGCGACCTCCTCTTCCCAACAGCTGAGCTAGTGCAGCAGAGACACACTCAGCAGGCTGCAAGTCACAAGCAAGGTCTGTACCAGGGCTCCTTCTGCCAAGCACTAGAGAGCAAACTCAGTGTCAGCGTACCCATTCATAGCAAAGGGGAAAAAAACCTTATCGGTGTAAAAGGTAACTTGCTTCAGCATCTAAGAAATTTGATTTAGAGTCCAGGTGTTGAAATGCTCACGGGGAACATACAGCGTGGAAGTTAATCCCCAGCAGAGGACGGACTGTGGCCTTGAGCCCAGTGCCACCTCCCTGAGGAAGGACTGAATTGCTGGGATGGTTTGCAGGGTCTCGTCTGGTTGCCTCAAGAACCAGAAACATGTGGAATCCCATCTGCCTTGACATGCAGCTTTTCACTCTTGCTTTCCTTTTGTCTCCTTTTAGCCAAAGGATGGCTTCACACTGTATGTTCTGTATGTCCTTTGTCCCAAGCCTGAATCACAGATAGAAACCAGTTTTATTTAAAAGCAAACCAGCCCATCTGCTTCTCACCCTTCTGCTCCGATTCCCAGCAGAGGAAGCCTTGACACAGTTTTTCACTGCACCTGAGTGCATCCATCTCTCTCTACCAGACTGTTCTCCTGTCACTCAGTGTTTCCCATGCTTTGACCCACTGCAAAGACCATCTTCATTAATGTCATTTCATAGAGAGGCACAGCTCCTAGCTGGAGGACTACACTCCTGGCTGGCTGCTACCAGTGTGGAAGAGAGCCTTTACCACACTGCGCCCCTTCTCTGCACAGTATTCCAGGACAAGCTCCCTCATAATGTCTTTTCAGACACAGTTTTCAGGAGACAGGACAATTAGATCCATGTAGGGTGAACTGCTGCATGAGTGCAGATTGTCTCTCCCCATATGGCAGGTTCCTCACTCTGTAGCTTTCCCCCACGTGTTTTTTTGCAAGGACTTTTGTCTCAATGTCTATCTACCCAGCAGATTGGTCTACTGAAAAAAAAATGAGACTTTTTCTCAGGAGAACAGGCCTAACAGGCCCACCAGACCTAGACACCCTGATAATCACTTGGTCAGGCACTCTGGTTATATGGGAAAATACAGGATGACAGGATATATCATATTAACATGCTACAACTCTTTACTTTCCTACTGCATGGAGTTCTGAAAACTGGAAAGTATTCCACATATTGAACCAAAATATTTAAATTTTTATTCTTTATTTGAGATTATTTGCTGGTTCTCCTTTTGCCAGACTAATTTTTTTTTCTTTTTTTATCTGCTTCACTTCACTTTACTGTTAACTGTGACTTAAGTACAATTTATGATTCAAGTCAAGAGCCTGATTGCATTTAGTTTGCTAGTGACAGAATCAATTCATTCTGGGTAGGAAGAATGATGCATTGCCTGTCAGCCCCTTACTGGTCCATGGATTATTGAGAAGCCTAGTGAGTGTCTTTGTATGTTTTGGAGTCACGGGTTTTCTGCTCAAATAGCTTCATAATTACTGAAACTTGATATTCCTCTCCTCATTGAGGGTTATAGGAATTCTCACATAGAGGAACAAAGTGAACATATCCTGGCTTGCGAAGGTCTGGTACATGGATCACAAGAGGACTCACATATGACTGCTCAAATTGCTGCAGAAAGAACACTTCGGTACAGCAAAGGAGGAGCCTGTGAGGTGGCCTGGTGTTAAAAGAAGATCAGGACCATCACTGCTCTCTGAAATGCCTGTGATCCCCAACTTCTTGCAACTGTCTGTCAGACGTAGGTGTCCTGAACAGTGTCACGCTCTAACACCACGTGTCAGGAAGAGCCTTAGCTGGGCGAAAAGCTGCTGGTGGTGGAAACCATCATCCCCCCCATGGCTTCTGCCTTCCTCATGACTTCTCTCCCACCTTAGATGAGGGTGTCTGGTGGCTGGAACCCATTATCTCCCTCCAGGGTAACTGGAGTGAAAATGGACTTGGGCAGAGGCCATGTTGGTCACCCAGCAGAATCGCCCTCAACTAAACATTGGGCTTTTTATGTGATGCAAATACTAGCTATAGCAGAGAGCAGGGAGGACTCAGGGCAGGGGAAGAGGTGTTTTTAAGGAAGGTTTTAGAAGGAATGTTGGTTGGAGCTTTTCCATCAAAACCGTTTTCCTCCAGAATGGACATTTCCCTTTCATTTTCTCAAAAGTGTGTAAGTCTTCATAAAATTACATGCTGGAACAAGGAAAGTACTGGGAAAAATCTCTTGCTAAGTTTCTTTTGATAATACCAAATCATCTCATCCTGTTGAGGTAAAATAAATAAATTCCTTTTTCAAGTCAATCATTTCGATTAATTTCACTTGAACTTTTAGGATAATATCAAATATTAATTTTAATAATATATTTCAGTGATGTTTTTAATATTTGCTGTTATAATGCTGTCTTATTATAGAAGCAAAATATGTGTACCTAATGGAAATGGAGCATTTAGGTATTGTTGAAATAAAATGATTTGATGTAGTCAAGACCATCCAATTTGGTTATTCTCATTAGACATTTCTGGAGGAGGGAGAGGGAAGAGCATTTTATGATGAAATTTGATTTAAAACAAAAATTAGTTCTGAAATGTTGGGATTTTATCAGTGGATAAAAATGCTGGTATCTAGCAGATATTTCTGCCAAGAAGCAAAGAAAGCAAGAAAACTAGGAGTGAAATGAAAAGGAACAAGGAGGCGGCCAGTTACTGATTGTCCTGTCTGGGGCTGCGGAGATTACCTTGCCAGCCTCTAGATGTAGCAGAGCTACTGCAGGGAAGACTGTCAGAAAATCAGTGTACTCAGCTCTACAAATTAAAAGTCTCAGCTTCGTCTCTCAATCTCTTATTGCCATTCTTTTGCCTCTCCCTCTGCTGACAGCATCGTTGAGCTCCTCTTGCTGCCCCAAGAGAAAGGGACTGGGAGAGTCTCCTCTCCTTCCCTCTTGCTAGAAGTGTCTCCAACATTTCGCACATTGCCGAGTGGGTCAGGGTGAAGGATGGCCTTGTCCAGCCCATCCTTATGTCCCCACAAACAGCCAAATTGAATGGGCACCTAGGACTGAGAAAACGGGCTGGAGCTGAGCAGACCTGAGGCTATGTTCACGGAAAACTGAAAATATCTAACCACAGGATGTGAACCCAAGGTTATGCTTGACTAGCTACATCCCAGGGAAAGTTAATTCCCATGTTACCTATCTTTCTGGCACAATTCACCTACATTCCCAGTGAAGACACAGCCTAGGGCTGAAAGAAATGTAACTTGGAAGTGCCCTAAACAGCAGAGCTGGATGCAGTTGACGTATGGATGGGGAGGGCTGGATGACCTTCACTCCCTAATGGATTCACTCCTGAGCTAAACACATCTAAGGCTTTGGCTGTATCTATTCATCAAACTAATGGTGTGATGGTAGTTGCGCTTATTGGATTAAATCAGCACTGAGGCATGGGCTTATGCTAACAAGCAGCGAGTTCCCCAAAGTCCCTGAAGTAGGTGATGTCTGCTGGCTGCTCCTCCAAAAGCAATGGGCACTGTGTCAGAAGATGCATTGTAAAGCGTCATAAAGACTTTTTTATGTATCATAAAGAAGTCAGATCAAAGGTTTACTCAACAGTGGCTCATGCCTGAGTAAATGCATGCCAAAGTCTCAGACATGTGATGACTCCTCAGGAGACTCCATAACACAAAGCACTGTCCTGGTCTCCCTGGGAGCACAGGCAGCGTGCTCTCTGTCCCCATGCCACAGGAACTCCTGAGCAGACCTCTGTGGAATGACTTGGCAGCATTTACACTGGCCTGCTCAAGTCCACTCTTTTCCCTCCAGTGGTAGGAAATAGGGAAGGAAGGTTTCCATGCCCTGGAAAACTTGGATAAGTGATGTGTGGCACCCTGTCACTTTGGGAATCTCACAACAACAATTGCTCAAACTGCCCTGGAGGGGACTAATTTGGTGGCCTGGCAGGCAGGAAAGCATGGGCACACACGTCTTGTTCTCAAAACTGCAAAGAGCTCCTTGGCTCCAGACCTGTTTTGTGTGAAGTGTGCTTAGGGCAGGCAACAATGACCGAAACATCAGAGGTATGATTTTCACTGCTCTTTGCTCTTGATGATAACACTCCTGCTTACAGAAGTGGACGAGCAATGGTACCTCTCCTTTAGAAGTGCATCCCAGCCAGGACTCCCAGTTCGTTGAAACCGGAGTGCATTTGATTCCACTACATGCCAAGACACCTTCTTAACTCCAACTGAAGCTTTGCTTTAAGCTATGCATGTGCTTGAATGCCGCTCTTTTGCTAACAGAGGTCTGGACTGAGGCACTCCCAGGCATTATTTCCTGTAACAATTTGCCTCCCCAAGAAGTTCCCCCGATTTTCCTCTTTCTTATTCGTTATTAGTGACATCTAGTGACCAGCAAGAGTCACGCAGCAAATGAATGAAACCATCACTAATAAGGTAGACTGAACTTACATGACAAGAAAATACTTGGTCTATTAATTTAGCAAGTATTTCTCACCGCTGCCAGCAGAGAAATCAGCCAGGCAGGATCTCTGGTGTTTGAAATGATCCTTCTATTCCTCAGCCTTCTGCAGAATGCCAAGGGCTGCCCTAGCTCCTGCAGGAGGTCCTATGAAGAAGGGCCTTGGTTAAGACTTTCCAGAATATTTTATGATCCAGGTAACAGTCTTGGGGTTTACATTTTGATGTGCTTTAAAGGGTCTGATTTTCAAGTAGGGAATTTTCAGCTTTTCTTACAAATCAGGTTTCTTCAGGATATCTCAGCTGGATGTCTGAAAAACTAGGCAATTTGTAACATCTCTTTTTAACCTGCTTTCCTGATAAAATAAGAGTATTTAATTGCTTTGTGTATTACCACGATTTAGCTGAGTCTCTACTCCCTACCAGCTTGCATCCCAAGTGACGCAGTAGTAGATGTCTCTGAGGTCATTATGCTCCTACCATGCTTCATGCAAGTATGAAACCAGGCAGAGCCAAGTGCCTGAGATGGCTCTGCAGGGAGAGAGGCTGCAGCAGCACTGAAATCCTAACGATATGCTAACAAGCCCATTTGGGAAAGAAGGCAAGTGGGAGAGACACTTTATACATAGCCCAGCCATAGTGAAAAACATGACTTGAAGTTCATGCCTTCTAGTGCACCAAAGTCAATCTACTTTAAGATGCAAATCTAGGGGGAAATGGGCTTGGCTTGGCCCGCTGTTTGCTACTGCAAGAGTAATCTGTAAAAATAACCAGAGAGAGAAGCTATAATCTCAGATCTTTTTTTTGCCTCTTTTTTTCCAAAGTAATGTTATACTAGGTGAACAACAGTGCCCGGCTGCAGAGCACCCCGGGTGTGAGACACAACAGGGAGACAGAGGGGTGAATGCACCACAGTTTCTAATTTGCCTTGCTTCTCAGGGAGCTGGGGAAAGAGCTGGCTGCAAAGTGATCCGGCTGAGAAACCCAGCTCCCCAGCAAGATTTCAGAAATTTCTCTCAGCAACCAAGCCCCCATGCTGATGGAGATCATGCCTCAGATAAAAAGCATTTTAAAGGAGCTGAATGAACACTGAGTTTTGACTCGTACACTCACCAGTCTGCAGTGCAGGACATGGACACTGTGCTGTGCAGGACATGGACACTGTGCCATGCCTAGTCTGCTCCTGGGACCCCCACAGTACGTGGTGTGGCATGGGGCTAGCAGAAATGGAGAGACACACAGCTCTCCAGCCAGAGCACGCTGCTGGTGCGCCTCTCCTGCTCTGGGAATCTGAGTGTGAAACGTCGCGGTGGAGGTGGTCAATCTGGCGTGTGGGACCTGGGGAATTTGCAGAGCTGAGCTGGGATGCTCGAGCACAGGGAGGAGGGGGAAGCAGGGCAGTCACCGGCCAGTAGCAAGACACACATTTCTCTTTGTGTTCCTGCTGCACTGGTCGGCCCAGTCCTGGGTCCACGCTGGTTCCCAGGCGGGTGGAGGAGTGGGTGAGGACTGTGGAGTCTGCAAGGCAAGGGCAGATTGAGCATGCTCCAGCCCGCGGGCCGGTTAGGTGAATGTCTCAGCATCATTTCCTCTGACAGATGCTGCAAAGGATATGACTAGTAACAGACTGAATACAAAAAGTGTTGCAGCCCCGAGGAAACCCAGAGCTAAAAGGGCCATACCATTGCGCTATTAGTCAGAGCAGATGCTTGTGACGGTGGCAGTGACCTGAAACTGCTAATCTTGTTACTCAGGGAGGGCCTTCAGCCATGAGGCTGGCAAGTGTGGCATAAATTAACCAGGCTCTTCTTTCCTTCCCTGAGCTGCCTGCCACATTCAACTCTTACTTAAGGCAAACAGAACAGTGAAACCGTGGTGACAGCTGACAAGCAATGCCCTTCACAGCTAACCCGCTGGTGGAAACGGCACAGCTGCTGAGACGAATTTCAGACAAAGCTGGCTTAGTCCGGGGCTTGTAGCTGAAAGGCTGCAACCTCCTGCCAGCTCTGGTTCTATCTCCTTTACTCAGGCTCCCCTCCTCTGCCTCTTTGCAAAGTTTCATTCTGCCCGTATGCCACCAAGCACCTTGGGGCACTGACCCCAGGCTGCCACTTGAGTGTCCATCTTCAGATGCTCTTGTACAACAAGAGCGAGCTGTCGACTGTTTCATGGAGCATGGGGTGCTCCACAGCTTCTGCACAACTATCTAGTTCAAGGAATTTGCGCTCAGGTAGCAGGTTTTGGTGCTGAAGAGAATGAGGTTGCTGTTGACATCAGAGCTACGCATAGTCTTCCCTGTCCGTTTCCTCAGCAAGTGAGCTGTGCTATCTGCATCACCGGTGCTTGCGATGAGGAATAAAATAGCAATGCCTTTCCTGGTTGATCCCCAGCATGCTGACTCATGGGCCAAGCATCCTGAGGGAGGCAGGTGCCCGTGTTTTCTCCTTTAGGGCCCACCTCTGCTCTAGGACCGACATATCTACAGTAGTAGGTGCAAACATCTGAAACCGCTGCTATGAAAATAGGGTCAACCTTCACACCCAGGGAAAAAGCAGTTAGAGAGAATTTGCTTTCTCTTCTTGAGATGGAGGTGGAGAAAGTGTTATAACCTACAACCTGGGCAGTAAAGGAGGGTCTAATGAAGAAATTCTCCAACCACTTTCCCAGGCCATCCATCTTGTCTTGCACCAGACACACCAGAATTTCCTGTTTAATATGTTATGTCCATCTCCTGGTAACCTAGGAGGTAACTCTCTCCCCCTCACACTCCCATCCTTCATAGTGAGTGTCATCCAGGGTAGAATTTGCAAGGTCTAGTACAGCCTTGTTGAAAAACCTCCTTTCAAAAAAAAAAAAAAAAGGAGAAAAAGTATATACAAGACTAGGTCAAATCACTCTGGGCCCACCTGTTTCTCTTTTTTGGACTCTGGAGAGACCTAGAAGGTTGGTTTAGATCAGATGCATCATGTTTAGACAGCTGTGTTAATGGTGATGACTTCCACCTCATCGCTTTGTGGCGATGCCGCAGAGGAAGTATCTGCAGGTGGATTGCAGGTAGGGCTAAAGCAAAATGTGGCTTGCCAGGAGAAGGCAGCTAGCTTTAACATGGAGTTAGGCTCTGCATAGGGGGTTGTTCATCACTGTGGTGGACAGTCATCATTTCAGCGCTGGTTTTTCCTGTCTTCCATAAGAGAATAAGAGGTGTTAAAGCATGCTACAGCCAAGAGACACATCCAGAGAGCAGCATGCCTGAGTGTCTTCTCATCAACTCAGTCCCTTTCTCCTTGATTTGGAAACATCTCAGAGTACTAAAAGAAGGCACAAATTAACTGGAATGGTAGACCCAAGGATTAATTTCTGGCTGTTTTCAGAGAAGGAAAATGTAATGGTATAGAGCATAGAGATGAGAGGAGTAAGTATCTGTTTGAGATGCGCAGCTCTACCCAGAGAGCCTGGGCCAGGACAAAACCTACCCATCACTAGCTACCAGCATGCTCGGGGTAAGCCACGAGCAAAGACCCAGGAGTCAGACAGGCACAACACTTCCTAGCATTTCATGGGGAGAACAAGGAGATGGCAGGAAGGGGAAGACAACACCAGACTTCTGCCACAGTGCTTTGCTGGGTACAAAAACGTGTGACTAAGGATGGAGTTGGAGGATGTGGAAGACCTCAGACAGCGGTAGGCTTCGCTTCTTGCCAATAAAGATGGCAGAGTGGGAACAGCAGTGTGAAAAATGTCAGTTTAGTAGCACATCAGGCTAAATGCCACTGTCAAGGTACCAAAGCTGGGGGCGCAGAAGCAGGGCTTTTGTTTTCTAACAATTTGTCTTTAAAGGTCCCTCTTTTTTTTTGGAGAGTTTCCATGTCTTTGGAAGCAGAATAGCAAGTGAACCGTGTGGAAGCTTCCGACACTCCTCAAAGCAAATGACAACAGCTGCGACAACAGTGTGACCCTGTCCTTTGGAAAGTGTATGGACAACAGTAAAAAAAAATTGTCTTGGATGGAAATTGAATTCTTTTTTCACCAGTACCTCCCTGCCTCCCTAGCAATGTTGTGGGCTGTAACTTACTGAAAGCTCCAAGAAAAGCTATAAAACAATTGACTGCAGCAGGCAGCATCAGAAGGCCTTTGTAGTCTTCATTTTAATTAGTTGCCAGCCGTAATGAGAGAGATGAATCTGCAAAGACATCTATGTCAGAGGAGCTCTCACACATAGCTCCTGGCATGCACAGACACGTTGCGCTCAGACAGACTGCAAAAGGATGTGTGGCTGGGAAGCAAGGGCTGCAGCAGCACCTGGAGCACATACCTGAGGCAGTAGAGGTAGATGAGTAGGTGTTCAACTGCATCTACTTCTAAGGTCAGTATCTGGAGAGAGGGTAGACTTGGAGCACCCTGGGAAATGCTCCACAGACCTGCTGTGGTGTCGTGGATGCCTGCATCCATAACCATCTCCTAATCCCTCCCAGGGCATTTTGATAATGCTATCTCCTTGCCTTCCTGTCTGTAAAACATGGCTTCACTTTAAAATCCTTATATAACCAGGCAAGCATTTAAAAATTACTATTGCAACCTTGTCAAATTACATGGTGTTTATAATTACCTTAATTATTTTTAATTGCTTTACATAGTACTGCTAGGATCTCATTAACATGGTTAAAAAATCAACCAGACCAAAAAGCTTTTCTTATTTCACTGTGTATATCAAATATAACACGAGGGCAGATTTTTGCCCTGGTTTCCTAAGGAAACACTTGTGTGTCGGTCAGCAGCCGCTGTCATGTCATTATCCCTCCCTTAAAACTTTTCCAGTGTTGTATCCCAAGTTGGCTTGATGTGAAAGACACAAAAATGCTTAATTCAGCCAAATACCATGAATACAGACAGGTGGGTGGAGGGGAGAAAATACAGTGCTGAAAGGATCAGCTCAAACTTTGTGAGGCAACAGTGTCCCCATTGGAGAGAGCAATTTTGTATAAAACAAGCTTTCTTAATTTTGCTGTTCCTTCACTGTAATTACCCCAGGTGGTGGAAATACCAGCTGGCCGATCCTACCAGTGCCTCTGATGAAGGCTGATATTGGCTGCTTCAGGGGAAAAACAACTCAGAAGTTCCCAATGTAAATCAAATAAAGCAGAAATTGCATGTATTTAAGACATACACAATTCACAGATCACATCCTGGTCCTGTGAGCTCTTCAGCTGCTGATCCACCCTGACACCACATTCACAACCAACTCATGGCTTTCCAAGACGTGGGCTTTTCTGATGGTAAGACATAAGTTCCTTTTCTCTGAAGGAATAACATTTCTGTGCATTACAAGTATATTTTCTTTGCACCATCCAGATTGTTGTACAAAAGCACATTTACTTAAAAAGCATTAGTGAGAATATAAAAGTGTCTTGAGCACCAGACTGGTATCCTCTGAGTTTCTATTTGATGACCATCCAACCCCACGTCCTTCTACAATGTGCCTGTCCATCAGCTTACAGTGCACTTAGTTCACATGTGGTTCCTTCCTTCTGCTTCACTCAGAAGCCCATATGAGGAAGAAAGAGCATTTCTATGACAAGACTTGTTTTCCATAAGGTCACAGTGGTTGCCATTAATCTTATTGCATCCTCTAATTATTTATCAGCTCAATGCTGCATTCTCTTTCTTCTGCATTGCTTGATGCTGACAGCAGCCTGGGTGGTTCGGTATTACTCGGGTCACCCACAGCATCCCTGAGAATTGTTCTAGATTCCCTGAGCTGAGTGAATCCCCTTTCCTGCCACTTTCTCTCTTCCTGGGACTCCTCCTTAACACGGAAGGTCTCAGCAAATCCTGGCAGCATCAGGAAAGGCTCAGGACGGGTTCATAAACAGCTCTCTCCTCTCCTGGAAGAAAGGAGAGATTACTGGGAGAGGAGATCTCCGTGTTCCAAGGCAACTGTCCCATTTTCTGCTCCTTCAGCTTTTGGGCTCTGTCCAGCCCACTTGGTCCTTGTGATGATTGTGATTCTATTCATTGTGCTTGCTCACATCATGGCACAGGAATATAATGTTCCTGGGGTTTCTTGTGCTTCATAAGCAGTTTAAAAGCTCCTTCTGAGAGCCTCTTTCAGATAGGACCCACTTGGGAGCTCTCTAGCTTGCAAGACCAATTTCATTTCTCTTTTTTCTTCCTGCCTTACAGTCTTTGCAGCAAAGAGATTGTGTGTTCTCCCTTTGACTCTCCTCAGCCAGTGCTGACCCCTCTCCATTGGAGATCACACAGTCCCTCACCCACTCTGTCCTATTCCTCTCCTTGAATGACTGGCAATGCTGCCCAGAGCTGGGTAGATGCAAAACTGCCCACTTGTAAAGGAAGATGTGAATAGGACCAAAGAAATGTCACGTTCCTTCACAAATCAGAGGTGACATATTCCATCCCCTTGCCAGAAACACACGCAGTTCCCACGGACAGCAGCTGAATGCACATCAGGGAAAATCCTCATCGATTTGTATCTCTCTAGGTGCCAACATCATTTGCACCATGCACATGAATTTCCAGTTTGACATTTTCTACAAATTGAATCTACTTTCTGGAGTTGCTAAAAAACCTTTTTCCTCCTCAAGCTGAGAGCTGCTAGATTCAGCGAGAGCATCTGGGGAGCTCTGAAAAGGCTTTTAGAAACATCAGGTATGATGAGGCCAATTCTCAGCCTGTTAAGCATTGTGTCTCCATTGGCATCAACAGGCTACGTCTGTTCACATCAGCTGACATCAGGTCTGGCACTAGAAATGCTCTTAACTTTACTTTTATGAGAGCTTGAGATGTAGTTATGGTTCATAGCAGAGCTCTGTGCCAATGCTGCCTTGCAAAAAAAAATGATGTGTTAGTTTAACATTATTAGTAAATCTTTAGCTCTGCTGCAGCAGCACTTTGTGGTTTTTTAATACCTCCAGGGACAACTTTCTTAAAATAATAGGTGAAGCACGGGGACTGGAGAGAGCTGGAGAGAGCTGAGTGTAACTTTCTGCTGTTCCACACTCAGATCTTTGGCAGATCAAAGTGCAATGCTCTGCTGTGACCGGGCACCCACGTACAGACCCTTGGGAGAAGGGATGCCGTGCAATGGGATGTACAGTTATTTTGTGTGAAGGTGTAGAAAGCAGTTCAAACGTGAACATGGTGATAAAACTTAAATGAAAAGTTTTCAGGACAGCCTAGCCAGCTCCAAAACTCCAAAAAGGGCCTTATGTAGCCTTGTCTTAAAACTTGAGCACAAGAATATTCTTCCAACCAGCAAAACCAGTATCCCAGCACTCCAGCAAGGGCTGAGCAGTTGTAAAAAAAGTGGTAAAGATTCGGGTCCTCAGGAGAAACCTCTTCAGGTCATGTTTTGCTGGTTTTAAACATCTGTGAGCAAATAGCCTGTGATTCTCACATGTGGGGAGTTATCTGGCTTGTAAATATACCTGTCTTATAAAATACTGCATTTGTTTGATCTCTTCTGCTATCAAAAGGCCCCTGGGAATATTTATCATGCTTTTGCATAGAGATGAGGGTGTGAAACGAATTTTTAGTTCTAGAATATCCCCAGCTGCCTTGGATGGGCTTCATGCGCACAAAGATGTCAGGTCTGGACACAAAATCTGGTGTCCAGAGGCAGTACTTGAACCTACATGTTTCAAGGCTGTCCATGGAGATGTAGTCAAGAAAAGTCCTGTTTTCTCTAAGAGTTATTTGATCAAAACTGAAAGGTGATGGACTAAGTGTTATGGTTTGGGTGGCCAGTCACATCGAACGAGGAATGTCACATGTTCAGCTTGACTTCTCCAGTACTCTCAGCTTTCACAACTGGTCTACAAAATAAAACAAATAAATAAAAACCTCACAAAGAATCAATCAACTAACAAAATAATGCGTGAGAGGAGAGAAAACTCTAGGTTGCTGTTGGGTAGACCATGAGAATAAAAACACACCTAACCCTGCTACAGTGTCTTTCCTGATGGGCGACCTTGCACAGCATATCCCTGCTGCAAAACCTGTGGCAGCGCTCTCTCATCACCCACAAAACCACATGCCTGTGCTTACAAGCACCCCTGGGATACAGTGCCAGCCTGCATGGAGGCAAAAATCTCAGGGTCTTGGCTGGGGACAGACTTGTTTGCAGAAAGGGTCGATGAGTCCCTGTACATCATGCCACCCAGTGAAGGTCTTTGGGGTCTTTCCCCTTGAGCCCAGTGGGCACTGACACAGACCAAAGTGTGGAGCCTTTCAGACCTCCATGGCTCTTTACAACAGTGACCTTACTCATTGGCTGCTCTTGTCCTTCAGCTGTCTATGCAGAGCCCCTCTCCTTGGGAAGCACTTCAGAGTAAGAACGTGGTTAGTTAATTAGTTAACGTGAAGCAAACTGAAAGTAGGAAAAAGCTACAAGATATTAAAGAGTATCATTAGCATTATTATTGAAACCATAAGATAGCTTTCCGTAAACGTCTTCTTTGTTTATTTCTCATGTAAGGGATGTTGTCAATACTGAGAGAATTTTTCATCTCACAGATTACTATCAAACAACTTGGCACTGGGCTCTAATTTGAAACATATTCTATTTAACAGACAATATGAAACAATGCTGAAATTATTTTTCACAAACACTTAAAACGCACAAAGGCATGACACTAAAAAACCATCTGAATTTGATGGATGGACGCAGAACTTGCTGGACTTCCTATATATATTCATTTCTCAAATCAGATTTTATAAATACCTTTGTATTGCAGTCTTTCTTTGCCCTTTCTATAACATGCTTTTATGATGACAACTTTATTGGTGCTGAAATTATTCCTTTCCTGACTTCCAGATCACAATAACCTTGTTTGCCTCTTAAGTGTTACCTATTATTATTTCTTTCCCTATCATAATGATATGCATTATTTCCCTTTCTTTTTTATAGTTTTTTTTTTCTATAGTGATTTCTCCTTGAAAGAAAGAGACACAATAATGAAAAGGATGGGATATCTCTTGATGTTTCAGGTCTGTGATGTGTGAAATACCCAGAATCATTAAAGAAAAGTTTGGCAAGTTTGTAATGTCTTTGAAAACATAGACAAGAATCTTCATCTAGGTCTTTTTTTACTTCCAGACAGCATTTATGCAAGCTTTCTAAAATTGCCTTATTTCTAATGTATTCCCCCAGGGTACTTTAACTTTTCAGTTTGCCCTGTGCATTGCTGTGGTGAGTAACCCGGCACGGTCCATCAGCGAAGCTCAGGCATGTCTCGTAATGCGGACAGCAAAGGTTACAACTGAGACAGAACGCAGATGTTAAAATCGTATCATGTTAGCACCTTTACAAGTTCTTTGAGGTAATTCTCTTTCTTGAATGAATGACACAACCAGCTGGGGAGGGATGGCACATTTTTTCATCCAGGCTGCCTTTGGAGAATCATTGTGGCATGGTCTCTTCAAGTGTCCAAGTCAGATCCCTGGCCTGCATAAATCCCTGCAAGCAGAGCCAGGGTGGCTGACGCTAGATCCGTTCCAGGAATTCAAAGTGAGTATGTATATTGGCATGGTTGTGTTTGCGGCACGTGAATTTAAAAGGCCTGATAAAATCAGGAGGACCAGAGATGCTCTTGAATTGAAATGAATAACTGGGAGTCATTTTCTCCTTTTTCCCAACGGGGATGGAAAGACAACCCTTTCCTGTAAGGAGCTCTTCACTACTTACACCACAAAAGTAGTGGCAGTGAACAGAGGCGGCGCGGAGAGCCAACAGTCAGTGAACACACAGTATTGACAGAGAATTGACATGTAGATTAACATGCCGCAGGCAGAGTCACTCAGGACAGGGGGAGAGTGTCCAGCAAAGCATCAAGGGTCTCTCAGTAATTGTTTCCCACCTTCTGCACGGGGACACTGAGTAACTGCCATGAGGTTACTCCGGATTTGTGCTACATGGAAACAGCATCTTGACAGTAGAAGACCCAGCGTTCAGTGAGAATGGTCTGGCACTCAGATCTCTTTGGTGCCTCACATTTATTCCTGGACCTCCCAGCAGATCTCGTTCCCCTGCAGGACCTGCTGAGACCAGCCTCCAGCACTGCAGCTTGCTGTTCTCACTGCCTGTGGCAAAATCACTCCAGCTCACTTAATCTGGCCAGTGGAAGAGCATGGCTGGGCTTGTTGCGCAGCAGCAAATATAAGACCAACACAAGTCAGCCCCATCCCTGAGGCAGAGGTGAGGAGCTGCAGGGACCATCACTTCTGGGACCTTTGGCTCATGTTAGTTGATATAAAATGTCTGTATATGTTGGGGTAGCTCCATGGGTACCACCAGCAATGCTTCGATGAAGCTACTCATTCTTCCAACGTACTTGTTTTTTTCTTTCTGACCCTTGATTTGGAGCTATTATATTTGAAAGTTTTATGTTCTGGTTTTTTTAGTTTTCTAGCCTTATGGTCACAGCTGAAAATTGAAAAGATAAGCTCTAAAGACTTAAAAGGCATTTGGCAGGCAAAAATTAACACACTTGCTGTTTTTAAAAAAATCTCACAAGCCATTTTGTGGCAGAACTCTGGGCTCACATTATGGCTCTGGGAGCTCATTAAATTGCCCTTCTGACCAGTGTGCATCTCTGTATTTAATGTGATGTGGCTGGAATCACAAAAAATAAACCAAGTAAGGATGATGTTCCAGACCTTTGTAAAGAGATGTGTATGTGTTGCTAGGATAGCTCAAGCACTTCTAAAATATTAGACATTGCTTATGTTTGGCAAGTAAGCAGGAAAGCACTTCCTGGGCTGTTATCTGCCAAGCTTCTGGGCTCACATAAACCAATTTTCTGTAGCCACATCTGTTAGCAGTTCTGGCACCTCTTCCCTGCTTCTACCATATCTCCTTCAATCACATCTTTAAAGGACCATGAAATGTTTAAAAAAGGAAATGTGACTTCACCTCATCTCAGATTTTGGGCTTCTTCACGCTCATTTCATTAGCAGATGAGGAAGCTGTTTGCAGCACCCCAGTCACTCCCTTTGCCAGTGACGGCTCAGTCTTCTACAGTATGTCCTTCCAGAGTGGACAAGTTGAAAGGGTAGAAAAGAATGATTCAGATCCCTAAATACAGGAACCTAGTGCCATTTGAGATGTCTTGGGACAACCCGCGCATCCCCATGTGGTTGGTGGATAGGACATGAGATTTATCAACCCCGTTTCTTCTGGAGCAGCAGCTGAACACGTACCACAGAACATGCCTAGAAATCCATGTTTAGGAAACTGAGCCCTGCCCAAAGGAACATATCAGATCTCATGCTGTGGGATACCATTCTCATCCCCGTGAATCCAGGAAACCCCTTGAAGGTAAAGAACTTTCTCCATAGCAGTAAGCAAAGCCTTGGACTTGCTTGAGACCCAGAGCCTTAGTTTGGTTTGAACAGCCATCACTTGTGGAGGAATGGCTGAGTGAAAAGGGGCATGATTTGATTGCAATGAGCAATCCAGTCTTTGAGCTAAGCAAAGGCCCCGGAACGACTGTGAACTGTCCTTGAACGACTTAAGGGTAAGGGAGTCACCATTTGGCAAACAAGATAAGCGGCACCACCTCGGAGTAATGAGGAATTGTTGCTTGGCAGGGACAAAAGGTTCCCACCAATTGTGTGAGCATTCCAAGCGTGTGAACAAAGACTGTAATCCAATCCTATAGCTATCGCTAGCGTGTGCCTTTGCTATTTGTCTATATATACTCTGTGAAAACTTGAATAAAGGGAGAACGATTATACTCATATTGAGACTCCGTCGTTACTCCGTGTCCGTCTCCCACTCCGACATCTGATAGCAGAGGATGGTTAAGCGCGACTGGGTACTCCGACAATCACTAGCTGGGTCCAAACACAAAGCCTTTCACTTAGCTTGTCTTACAGAGAATCCAGTCCCACAGGCAGGTAGAGGAGTAATTTTGAGGAAATCAATGGACTTTCCCTGGCCAAGGTTGAGATGAAGCTTGCATTGTCAGTCCCAAGGGCACATGATGAGGGGGAAGGGTGCTGACAGAGGGTCCTCCCCATGGCAAGCTTCCTGCTGATGCACCGCTGAGGGCCCCAGACTCAACCACTGCTCTTGCTCTGATATACAGAGCCAAACGCCAGCCAGACATGTCACTGCAGTTTCTGGATAACGTAGGAATTGCACTGCTGCAACACAATGCAAAATTAAGACAGCTACACAAAGAGCCCTTCCGTGGCTGGAAAATCAGAGAGGGAGTCTCCCCAAAGTTACAGAAGAAGAAAAAAGAGACGCAATGAAGGAAGGGCACATGCATGCAAAAATACACAGAGAGACAGGCTACAGATGACAAGGAACAATAACGGGAACTTGAATAGTTTTTAATTTCTGTTAGAATTAGAAGGAAGACAAAGGAGCATATAGGTTCATTAGTTAATGAAGAATAAGAGCAAAGAATATCTGGTGTGGCAATGAGAGCTTTGTTTCCTTCAGCCTTCTCAGTGAAAGGTAAACTGTGACCTCCACTTCATTACATTTAAACAAAGAAGTAGCACTGCAGACCAAAATAGGAAAAGACCTGGTTAAAGAATATTTAGAGAAGCAATGACATCCTGAGGAACAGCTGAAGTTCTCCCTCCTGCACTTAGTGGTCAGGTGAGGAGATCCCTAGACCTTTAGGGGTTATTTCTGCTTATTGCCTGTACCTAGCTTATTGAGGAGGGCAAGCAGAGTAGTTCATCTTCCAGGAGAGAAAGAGGAACCCAGGAAATTGGAGTAATCTAAAACCCAGAAAGACAGAAGAGAAAATTATTAAACAATCTCTTTGTAGTCATATTGGGAGTAATAAGCTGATAAAAACAGCCAGCATAGGTTATTCAAGAACTGACTTTCTCAAACCATTTCTAATTTCATCCCTTGTCAGAGTAATCAGCCAAGTGGATAAAGAGAAGGCAGCAGATGTGATATGTCTTGAATTTATTAAGAGTATGACATTGTCTTGCATGACATTCTCTTAGGCAAAGAGGGAAATATGGCCCAGCGGGTGCACTCATAAAACTTGTGGATGACTCTGTGTTGAGAACAGTACCAAGAGCTTTGGAGGACAGGATTAGCAGAGGTTGGATTACTTGGAGAAATAGTAGAAAACCAATGTAGATAACTTCAGTAAAAGTAAGTGCAAAAGAATTCAGGTGGAAATGAACGATTTCTTCCTGGTGTCTGCCACAAGCTGAGAGTTTTTGCTGTAGCAGTTCTTTAGGAAATGTTTGCCCTTTATCAAAAGAAATTGTTGTTCATTTTCTTTCCATAAAGAGTCACTGGAAAAGCACAACTACCAGGTCTCTTTTCTTCAGAAAAAGCTGAAATTCTCCATGCAGGTCTGCTCCTCTCCTCAATTATTCCAGCCCCTAAGTAACCACCAGTTCTTAGTTTAGACGGTGTTTTCAAATATTTGGGTCCGACATTTTATGGCTAGATACCCTTCATGGAAAAAAGCATCACTAACAAAACCAAGATTTCCTGTGGCAGAGGAAAGGATGTTGGCTTGGGATGAGTCTTGCAAAGTAAACTGTTAATTAGCCATGGCTCTCTTCAGTGCTGAGAGTCCCCACTTCTGGTTGAAAACGGAGGAAAAGGTATTGCTCTGGCGTTAAATGTTTCGGGTTTTTATTGCTGTAGATACTATCTTTCCCCTGTTCATTTTGGAAGGATAGAGCTAGACTGTATTGCTGAAAGAAAGGATGTTGTGAGAAATAAATACGTCAGACAATAACAAATTGCTTGGATTGAGCAGTATATGCCAAAGACTTCATAGCAAAAAGACTGAGCTGCTAACAAAGCTATATAAACTCTTATTAAAATATGCTACAGGAGCTTAGGATATCTACCAAAAAAAATCTGTAAAACCTAAGTCCTGTAGCAGATAATTTGCCTGGAAGATAATTTAGTATAAGATTATTTCTACAGCTTTTGGCTTAGCACTGTGTAAAGAGGATAAACCAGCAGAGAAAGAGAAAAGAGTATGTGTCTCTACTTTATTAATATCCTGGGGAAATGCCAGAGGAATACAAAGCCTGTATGTTCCCACATGTATAACTGTAGGTATGGGATACATAGACATGCCTGTGCTTTCAAAGCTCTTCCCAACCTGCCTACCATGAACAAGTGAAAATGGTGGAGGGAGATTAGAGGAAAAAATTGTCACGAGACCTGTAGGAACAGATACATTTCAGCAATACGAAAATTTACCTGAAAACTGGCCCCCGGACCAATACTATCAGCACATCCTAGATTTGATTATCAGTAATCGAGATATTCCTCCTGACTTGCTTGTCCTGTTGCAACAAAAGAAGTCACCACAGTACCAAGTGAGCCCGCCATCAGGAACAGAGGACAATCACCACAGACCCCTCCGAAGACAAGGTGGAGGACCGAGTTCTGTAACTGATTCTCCCCTGGTCCAGGCACCTGGATTTGGGGTTTACTGCCTGTAGACCCAGCTGCCTGTTTGGGAATATGCCACATGTGATACAGGCAGGTATCATAAAGCATCTTTCTCATGCAAAATTTACACCTGCCGTCCTTTTTCTTCACTTTTAATCTATGTGACATAACTCACACAGAAATACATGACTGTTGCTTACAAACATAGAAGACAACAAATAGACTTGATTGGAGAATCGTACTTTCTGAGGAAATATTTAGATGGAAACTTCCACATTTTTTCACTACATGTTGAGCAGAGCAGGAAGGAGGGAGGAGAAGGAGTACTGGGAAGAAAAATAACATGAAAATGCATTGTTTGATGTTCGGTACACACTCTTTCTTTGGCATAAAAGAAATCCAAAAACACAAATAAGAAAGCCTAATTAAGTCAGAAGCTATTTTCCACTACAGAATACTAACTAATTCTTCAAACAAATACCATTGCCTTGACTAAGGAATTTTCCTGTGAGCTCTGCGGGATTCATTTCAGTGTTAACCAATGCAGACATAATTTTTGGTCACTGGACTACCACCTGTTCTTAGCTTTTCTTTTGCGGGGAAGGTAAAAGCCATGAAAATTGGTAGTGGAGCAATGTAAACAATCTTTGCAATACAAGGCAGAGGCATTCTGCACTAACCACTTACAAACACTTACTCTGAAAAGTGTGATAATCAAGTTGTGTTTCAAGACAACGTGTCTACATATAAAACCTAGGAGTACACTTATATGTTTCCAAGAAAAACACGTCCCGCAGCTCAGCTTAAATGCACAGGGTCTGCCTGAGATTTCTAGTATAAATTAAACACTTGCTTTCGTCTTTTTTCCTTGAGGGCCTTTGCAAAGTTAATCAGGCCCAAACTCGTTTTCCCTGACTTCTTGCCACTATCGCCTCAGTAAATACAATATATGGGCATTGGCAAATGCCTTGCGCTGTGCACATGTCAATTTTAATATATCAATAAATCATTCGCCTGTAATCACCAACCTAAGATACATTCAACAGAAGCTGATTGATGTAGATGAGACACCAGGTCTACAGCTGTCCTCTTGCTAGTTTAGGACTGTTTCAGAAAGCACGGTAGCTCTGTTGAGATTCACACATATGGGAGATTTGTCCATTTTTAAGTAACACCAAAAGTGGGTATATGTTCTGTGACAGACATTTGTGAACAAGACTCTGTGTTACCTCCCTACCCTGTTGGCCCCTAGGATGAACCTCATATGCCTTGGGCATGAGTCTCCACTCTTTCCCACTGGTGTTAATCAAGGTACCTGTTTGTACTCCACCACCAGAGGAAGCTGTTGATGGTAGCTTTATCACTGAGGAATAAAATTGTCCTGGCTGGAGTTGTCTCATCCAGAGTCCTTTTGCAGATCATGGAGAGAGGCAGACACCTCTAGAGGGTGATTCACTCCACTTCTCTTAGCTGGGTATCCCAGCATGGAGCAAATCACTCTATGGAGGTGCTAATGTACCAACACAGCTATAAAGAGGACAACCCATGTTGAGCTGGACCACCTTCTGTATTAGGTGGCTCTGGCAAAGCAGGATGACTTCTTTCTTCAGGAACTCTGCCCAAGGCATGGATAGTTGTGCCTACAGGTGAGCTCCCCAAATGGAGCAAGAAAAGCGCAACACTATTATGTTTAGTGCAATTGCTTCCTGTGGATCCTGAGGTCCCCTGACTTTCCTAGGCAGAAAGTCCACTGTGCAGCCCAGGCTACATAGCTGGTTGCTCCTGGGCTTCCAGCTTGATGTCTGTGTTGTCACACTCTACAACTTGGAGTCCTGGGCCTAACGCCACAGGCAAGAGTGTCCCTGGGTCTCTGCTGCTTTCCCATAGCAAGACAGAGCAGTAACATCGTTTAGGTCTTTAATCTCAATGCATGCATCATCACAGACATGTCCTTGGAGGCTTGCTCCAACATAAGTCAGAAGACAACTTGATCCCTTGCAAAATTATGGCTGAGTTAGATGATCATTTCTCCCCTTCACTTGACTGCATTCATTGCTGCCTGGTACCTAGGTAGGTTGCCTTCTCATTTGTCAGTTTTGCAATTTCTTTGTCAAGATCCTCCTCCACCATTTCAAGGTCAAAAGTTTCCTAGTATCATGGCAGCTTTTTGGGTCCAATAAGAGATGAACTGTTCATCAGAAAGATGTCAGAATTACTGAAGCATAATTAACCCTTATTGTTTCCAGTGGCAGGCCAAGTCTAACCAGCCCCAGGTGAAATTCATTCGCTCTATAAATCCTAGTTATGCTAACATTTAATGTTATAAATGTGTGCAGTCTGACAGATGTATTTTTATTAGACTGTGTGCAATCTCCATTTGCATGGTAATGAAGCCCTCCAAAGGCATTCAGCAGGTGAGATGGGAGATGAACTCCTTCCATCAGCACCACTGCTTGCATCTCATGATCAGTGGTATTTGTCAGAAACAGAAAAAGCTTATTAAACTGACACCAGCTGCAGTATCACTTACATCCTTACCATTAAACTATAGGACTCGTCCAAGTGAGCCATGCCTGAGCACAGAGCTAGGACCTGCCACCACCAGTGACAGGACAAGCTGCCACTGAATCTGCTCACGGTTCAGCCAGCCCAAAGGGGTTTTGAGATATACTAATTCACACTCACTGTTACCATAATATTGGAGAATTTTGCCATCCTCAGTGCTTTTATGTCCCAGCATGCTGAGTTTTCTGTAGGTAGCTCTAGGCCTTAATTTCTGTAAAATAAGAGTTATCCCGGTACTGCATATCGAAGTTAAACTCCTTGTGGCGGGGCCTTTAATTGTATGGACAACAGCTAGCATTATTGTGAAGGGGACCGTTGTAAAACAAAGACCAAAACAAA
The DNA here is from genome assembly GCA_013397275.1 of Burhinus bistriatus. NCBI lineage: Eukaryota > Metazoa > Chordata > Aves > Charadriiformes > Burhinidae > Burhinus > Burhinus bistriatus. The sequence goes on along the minus strand of VYXH01007090.1, from coordinate 399,919 downwards.
AATAATAGATTTCTGCATTAACCTCCACCTTCCAGGTGTGGTACTTTTTTAAAAAAAAAAAAGCAACACAGACATCTCATTAAATCTCTCTATTTCAAACCTAAATGGGCTCCTCAGTTGATTTGTGGTTAATTGATGCAATCAGGGACACAGCTGAGGCACATTAAATGCTTAGCAATTGTAATGTAATAATTTCTGACAGCACTTCAGTAAGGGTGGCAAGAGCAAATCCTGCTTCCTGGGGAAGGTCTTGCACTCATGGGGGAGCCTGTCACTCCTCTTGTGAGACCTCCCACCAGGCTGCATTAAAAATAAAGCCAGGATCAAGTTGCTAATACCTGCAGTTATCCATCCCTCTGCAGTCAGGGGCTGGGGAGTGCCATTTCTCTTTCTGGCTAGGTGCAAGGATGGACATGGGGGAGCCCCCCATATCTCCTTGGGTCTGCATCACTTCCAACCTCTGCCTCCACATTTCTTCCCAGCCTTGCCTGTAGCAGATGCTCCAGCAACGCATCTCCTCGTGCAGGACTCAGCTCTTCCCTCTGGGCACAAGCACCTACACCTATCCTGTGTAACTGTGACACCTGTGTCCCTGGTAGCACTACCCACTGGCAAAGCAACGTGGTGCTTCTCATTATGGGACTAGATATTCCACTTATTTGTTATTCTTCCCAATGTTTTATAACCTGGGTAAAATTTGCATGGCTAGCCTTCTTTTTCAGAAATTTGGTTTGCTGAAGGCTTCAGCCAAAATGGTTTAATTGCTTCAGGTAAAAAGGTGGTGAAACAATTTTTGTTTTTAAAGGCTCCTACTTCTTCCTTTAGGGATTTACCACTACCCCTAGTGCCTTGGAGGAGAGACTCGAAGTTTGGTAGACCCCGGCTTCACGTTGGGAACAGCAGCGACTTTTTCCTTATGAAAAGCCACCTGCATTTATTAGGAAGACCACACTGGGAAAACATCCTGTCGGTTGTACTGCCAAGGACACTTTAGGGCTGGAATTAAATGCAGGGGAGAGCAGATTCCTGCCGGGCACATTTTGCACTGGCACTTCAGGCAGCTCACATGCATTCCTGCATGGAGGAAACCCTCGGGTCGGGCTCTCTCTAGCTCAGGTGCTGAGGGGGAAAGGAGGGAGCTGGTCTTGCTCCCACTGAGCTCCTGGGTCGGCCAGAGCAGGCAATCCCCTACCTGAATGGGATTGCCAGGTCAAGAGGCAGTCACACCATCACTAGGAGCAGTACCCTAATGCCACACACGCAGGTGGGACATGGGCTTTCCTTCTGAGAATATCCCTTTAAAAATGTTCTTTTTTTCCTGTGAGTGGTTTTATTTTAAATGTGTAGCCACAATACAAATAATGATGTTCCGGGTATTTTTGCACTCCTCCTCCTTCAGTGTTTTGGGATGGTTCCTGCGTCACCAAGGGGGTTATTTTCATGCTAAGCTAGTTTGTAACATATCCAAAAATACAGCAGTGGCATTTACCTTAGGTAAAATGTTTCATAATTTCTCATTCTAGCCTGTTTTTTCAGCACTCCAAGCAAGTAAACTTAAAAGCCTGCCACAACGGTAATGAGAAGAGTGGACAGGAGACTAGTAATGATAATGTGCCTATTTAACTAGAGTCCACCACAGCTCTGGTGGGCTCTAACCCCACTCTCCTAATGAGACAGGGTTTGCACGCTGCACAGCACCATCCATCTGCCTGTCTACCTTCTCATGACTAATACTGAAGCTGCTGCCCAATTTAAAGCTCATCAGACATAATTTGAGCTCTGGAAGATAATTAAATTCCTCCAAGTTGTGTGAAAGTCGCTGGCTGGATAGAGAGATGCAAATTGAGCGCATCCTCTGAGGGGAAATTGCCAGGAAGAGCTCAGCAGTTACCGTGATTGCAATCCGTGGGCACAAGGGTTCCCGATGGCCAGCAGCACGCATGGTGAGCGGGTCCAGCCTCTTGTCAGCAGAGGAGGTTATTGCTGAGGTTATTGCCTTGGTGATGCTCAAGCCAGTGGGAAACCAGGCTTTATTTCTTGCACTGCCGCATGGGATGGAGATGAGATACACCAGTCCTGGCCAAGGGGCTCTGGTAGGCTGGATGATACTTCCCTGGGCACTGTCCCAGCCTCCAACTGTTTTCAGCTGCGATATCCTAGGCAAGGTTCACCTTGTGTGTTCAGTAACACTCTGTGTAACCCTCTCTTCTCCAGTCCTCCCTGACACACACATAAACCTTCTCCATCACCATGTTTCCAGGCCAAACAGTCCTAGCCTGCTCATCCATGGTTTCCTCACACAGAAACTATGACGGACCCCAACCATCCCCATTGGTATTTGTTGAAGTGCCTCCTAATAGACTGTCCCGAGATGAGCAGACAGGACCTGAGCACCACATCCTAGGTGTAGGCTAACAGTAACCCCCACCCACAGCCATAATAATAATGTTCTCCACTACTTTCGTCAATCCTTCTCTAATGATTTCTAACACCATATTTCTTTTTCTGGCAGAGCTGGCATTTATCCAGGCATCCACTAATGCTACCTGTTGTCACAACTTTCCTGGCACAGGTACTATTCACTGAATATGGTGTTTCCTGCTTCTGAGATGGTTCAGAAGACCATGTCCCAGCTGTTTGCTTCACAGTGCATGGTGGTTCAGCTGGGCTCACGGCTCCCATATATTGTCACTATTTCATTACGTTATCTTGTGAGGTAAATAAAGATGTAAAGTTGTGCTGAAATCCCTTTCCCCAGACAGTGATTGAATTTTGCTGATGTCATAAAAGGATTTGTTCCTCTGTTGTTTTCTGTAACATCAAGTAATTCCCATTAAATAGTAAGTAATTGATTTACCATGTTTGTCTGGGGCTTTTTTTTTAACTAATTGATTTATGTAGTCATTGCAATTACAGTAAATCGGTTAACTAAAAATAATGCCAAATAATTAATTTACTTGGTATTTAAATATTAGAAATTGCCATGAATGACTGCAAATTACTCGTAGACAAGGCAAATTTTCTTATCACTTGCAGGAAATGGGATGATTAATTTTCAAATGTTATTTATATGTGCTGTTTCCTGCCACTGCTGTTCCACCTGCTGAGCAATCCACATGAAAATCCAGTTACTGAGGCTGATTCCAAAGCACTGAGTCCCCTGGTGCTCCCTTTCCATCCTCTTCTCAGCTGCATGAGGCAGAGTTATGTCCCCCAAAAGTGTAAAGAGGGGTAAAAAAAACCTAATGACCCTTAATGTAGGAGTCCGAATACCTTGCTAACATGTTTCAATTCTCATCTGAGGATTCTCTGATGTCTAATAAGGCTTAACCACACTTTTCAGTTGTTTCACTGATGACAACTCCTGCAATGCCTCCCCTACGTGGCCATCTCTTTGGGGGGGGCGGGGGGGAGCCCTGTTTGAACATTTAACCTTTGAGATCTCTTCCCCACAGTTAAATCTGGTGGAAACTAGCTAAGAGCAAAAAAGTGATGGAGAGAAGAGTAAGGAAGACAGATACCACCAAGAAAAATCACAATATCCTTGCTTCTATAGGAAATCGTGTGAATAAATAGATTTCACTCCTTTCATTTACTAAGATGTTGAAGTATCTCTGTGCTGGGGAGGATGGGATTAATGGTGTGTACTGCTCTGAAAGTGCTTCATTCCTAGCAGCCTATCCTTAATGGCCACACCTGCACAGCCGAGATAAAAATTCATGCACTGGGCTGTCAGGAAGCAAGCCTTAGCTGCTGTGGCACAGGAGGAAGAGTGGCGCACAGAGATCAGACCTTGGGGTCCTCTCTGTGGGCTGCTTCAAAGTCCAAAGGCAGAAGGGATGCTGCCCTGGCCCAGGACGCTGAGGATCTTCAAAGAAAACATGCTCGTTCCTACAACGTGATCAGTGCAAACTCCATCATGCTGCCCACGATATGCACCTGCTTGCTACGAGCTGGCTCAACTTCCCGGCTTCCTTGGTCCTTGCAGCTGGAAGGACAAGAACAAAATGCCCAAAATAGCCTGATTCCCGGGAATGTCTCTCACCAGGCAAATAGGACCAATGTTATGCACAGCTGGTAGGATCTCCTTGTGTCCCAAGGGAAGCCAGACCACCTCCAGTCTCTGCTGTAAGAGGCCCTTTCCTCTGGAAACTCAGGGCTGAGGATGGTAAAAATTTAGCCTGAATGGATTCAAAAGGGCAAAACAGTGGGCTGGCTGGGGAGTCCTCCTTCTTTCCTTTCAGTCTTTTTTTGTTGTGTTGTTGTTTATTTTGAAGCATTATTAAAATATCCTTCAGAAAGATCAGCAAATGTAATCTCACACAGAGGCTTGCTCTTCCCAAGAGAAAGAGCAATGCCAGAGAAATAAAAATAATAATTTAAAAACAAAAAAATGTCCTCAGACACCCTTCGGTGCCTTCATTTGAATTCAGTGTGCTCCTGTGTGGAGCTGCTCCCTTGGAAAGGTGGAGAACAAAGTCTCTCCATTCATTATCTCAGGTGGTCTTCCTGTCACAGCCCCCGTGGGAGCAAAGCGAGTGCAGAGAAGGAAGGGTTCAGGAGAGCCCCAGCTAAGATTTACAAGCCCCTGCAGGCCCAGCCCTAAAAGGCGGTCAGGAATTTGCTCAACTATAAAGCACGTGTTGTAACGCTCCCTGAGAGGAGATGGTACAGCCAAAGTCGAACACGCACACAGGGATTATAATCCAAGGCATGAGTCTACATTTGAAAAAAAAAAAAACCAGCTGTTCCTGACACCAAGCTTTGGGTCACATTGCAGAGCAGCTTTGGAGCCTGCAAGGTAGATGTTTTTCAGACAAAACTGGACAGGAAGACTTGCTCCAGGAACGTCGCTCACAGTGACAAAGGGGACCTCATTCTGTCACGGAGGTTCAGAGACATGAAAAAATTCCATCCTTGGAAATATTCAAAACTTGACCAGGTACAGCCATGAGCAACCTGCTTCTCCTGGCCTTGCTTTGAGCAGGAGAAGCAGACCTGTGTCTCCAGAGGTCCCTTCCAGACTAAATGTTCAGTGCTTCACTTGCTTGTGTTACGTATTAGATCCATTCTGCCCGAAAAGGCCCAGTAGTCGGTGTGTCTTAACGATGCCTCTCAAAACTTCATATCACACACAAGACCTACAGGATTTCTCCATCTTCATTTCATCCTTGGTGTGCTTATGTGGGCGTTGGAAACCCAGACTATTCACTTCAGCATGTTTAATTGACTGTGATTGCACCATTCTTATATTCTCACCAGTCTCACTTGCCCCATAAATTGGCTTAATGCCTTCACTGGAAAGGTGCTCAAGGCGGGACACTGTGTGTGCGTGGAAAAATACTAGTAGAAACCCTGCCTGGATCACTTGTTATTCCCCACCATCTCCCCAGCTATTAAAAGCTAGGGGGAACCTGTTTTCTCTGTCTTTATAAAAGCTTAAAACAAGAACGGAAAGAGTGACCTCACAGTCAGCCCAAAAGTCCCTCTGATCCAGTACCCTCTCTGGCACTGGGAATACAGATGACTCAGGAAAAGTATAAAAACAGGACAAACATGCAGCAATACTTCCCACAAACCTCTCTTAGCCTCCAGAGCCAGAAGCATCGTCTTTGTGCTCAGCCACCCTCCGGGGACTTCTCTTCCTTCATCCAAACCATTTCAAACCCATGTGTACTGCATTTTATCCAGGACACTACCAGCCCCCAAAAGCACCATCCCAGTTTTCCTTTTAGGCTCAGCCTCAGGTTAGAGGAGGATTTCCAGAGCAACACAAATAACTGAGGACCGTAACACTTACTATTGCGCTGCTGGTAACGCCTGCACCCAAAATTAAGAAGAGTATTCAGACTCCTTCCCAATCAGAATACTCTTAATACTTCCAACAAATACCAAAATGTTTCTCTAAGTTCAGTGAAACGCTGAAGCAACAGGGAACAAATGTTTTGCTTTGCACAATCAATTTTCTCTTTTTTTATAAACAAGGGAAGGGAGTGTCCAAGGAAAGATGTTTGGAATGAAGGTTTCATTTCAAGATACCAAGAGGGAAATTTTCTTCTTATCTGACTTGTTTTGCTTCTGATGTGATTAACTTGGCAGAACCAAGAGGAGTTTACCAAGTATGGCTGCATTGATGAATTTAGTTTTCACCCTGGGGGGAAAAAAGTTCCAGCTGCAAATCTGTGGCAGAGCTTTACTCCAAGAAGCCCCGCTGGCTTCTGTTACCTTCGCTTTCTGCCTAGTTCCCCTCTCTCCCACTACTTCATGTATAATCCACAGGACGCTCCCCCAAAAGCTTCACACACCGTCTTCCATCTGTCTTCTCACCAGGCGGTCATAGATCAGCCGCTTCTTTACCTTCTCCTCAGCATTCCCTGCTCCGGTGAGTCTCTCCTTCTCCACCATGCTTGCCTTGTTCCTCTGATCCTCCTTGGCTTGCCTTCAAGTCATTTTCCCTTCATCATCGTGCAATTTTCAGCCCTGTAGGATAGAAGAAAAAGAAATACAAGGTGAAAAAAAATTCAATGAACTCTGCAACCATAAATGTATTTGCCAGGCTAGACCCGGAGTTTGTAGTTAATGAAAACAAGGGGTAAAATTGTAACAAATGCAAGGTACATTTTGCTTTTTTTGCAGTACAAAGTTTTCCTAGCTTGGAGCTAAGAATAATCATTTCATTATTTCTGAAAAGACCTGGCAGGAGTCCAGGCCCAGAATTTGACAAAGTGTTGAGAACTGAGGCAGGCATAAAAGAGTTATTTCTATCTCAGTGAGATTTGATGTTCCACTTAAAATCAGCAGATCCTCTGCTAGAGTTAATTGGTGTCAGAGAACTGTTTTCTTCTGGAGCATCTCAAAGAGACACTGCCTTGCTCTGTTTCCATGTTTCCCTTCCTTCCCTTTGCTTCCCAAGGGGTCAAAAAAAAAAAAAAAATCTTACATATGAATACAGATGAGGAGCCTGGAGTTTACCACTCCTGAATTGTTGTAGGGACTGAGGTGAGAAGAAATTGTTACAAAGGTCCAAATTTGCCGGGCATTTAGGCATGAGCTTCAATGAAGCCTGTGCTTGTTCAAGCATTCCCTTTCCTGAATTGAGCCTGAAGTGCTCCCATCACTCCAGCTGATGAGCCCAGGGAGGGCACGAGCAACAGTGATTTTAAACGCTTCCCTGTAATGCCCACCTGGCTCAGAGACGTCTGATGGGTGAAATGTTTTTCACAAGGCAGATAAAATGCCTGGTTTTTGCAGGGTGGCTTATTACTATGGCAACCAGCACATGTCCCTTCTCTCCCCCTGCAGCACTGGTTTAACAGGTCAGGGAGAAATTTCAGCTGAGTGTGCACATCACTTTCCCCACAACTGTAGGGGCCACATGGGCAATCCTGAAAGTGAAGTTACATGGAAATCCAATTAATTGATATGCCCCACAAAGCCAAACATCTGGATGGCTTTGCTAATGAAGATCTACTGTGCCGTCTAATAACGAGGGAATGAGGAGTGACTAGAAGAGGGGTTTTTCAGCTCCTTATGACGATGGCAAATAGCTGGACTTTGACACAAAGCCAGAGCCCAGTATGTACAATGTACAGAAACAGGGGAAGTTTTGCAACAGCACCTTTTCAATCTGGGGAGCAGCAGAGGGTTTGAAATTGAGAGGCTGAGCTTGGAGAAAGTCATGTTTGCCAGGCTGTGCAGGAGTTTAACTTGCCATTCAAGAGAACAACAGCTTCTAAGGAAAATTACTTGCTTTCATAGCTGCAAAAACACAATTTGATTTGTTTTTAAGAGAGAAAAGTGTTCTCTTCCTCATTTCCAGTTACAGCCTAACAATTGCCAGGCAAAGCAAACAGAAGGCAGAGAAATAGCTTCACTTTAGGCAATCACAGCTACAGCAGCATTTCACTTTTGCAAAGGAAGCTGCAGCCTTAAATGGCTCGTTTTCCTACAAAAGCAGCCACAAAGGAACCCTTTCTCACCATGGGGCTTTGCTTTCTCTTTCATCCTGTTCTTAGAGGGTTGACGTTTGTTGGTCCACCAGCGATTCTAGCTTCTGCACTTAGAGAAACACAACAGCCTGGACGCCTGCTTATTTTCTAAGATTTGCTTTGTATGTGCAGACAGTCCCTTTCCCGCCCCCAAAACCTACAATATGATTGCCTCTCATAGATACTCCTTGTGCCTATCTTGACACAGCCTGTTTCCTTGCACCGCTTTCCCCCGTCCCCAGAGACCTCTCAGATCCATATCTCAGGTGCTGGCGATTTGCGAGGGCTCACATCAAGCTTCCCATGAGAAGCTTTTCTTTCCATCACAGCCCTGACCATGAAACAAGCTTTTGGGTTTCATTTACGAGACTACTGCTGGATTGTGCTAGGCAAAGCAGAAAGCGTTTCCAAACTGGTGGCATCAGCATTCATTGCTGGGATTCCTTCATCCCCCAGAAGCGAAGCAGGCTGGCTCTTCCATCTGTCTCCACAGCACGTGTCCATGTGTGACAGGGCACCCAGTGCACTTCATGTGCATTGCCAGACTCCTGTTCCCCAGCTTATTTCAGTGCCAGTTCTTCAGGGCATGTGGAGGAGGTGAGTGGGACACTGGTAAATGCCTCCCAGCAGCTATGAGGCTCACAGACCTCTAGGAAATGTCTAAGTATCATATTTGCTCTTTTGCTTCTGTTTGTAACCCTTTCTGCACAGTCCTGCTTACAGAGCTGATGGGGAGGAAGAAAGATGCTACCGCTTGAAATTCCACCAGCTCTTCCTCCCTGACTTGACCAAAACCACATGGGCTGTTATACTTCCACCATCCTCTGACAACATTATCCAGTATCCACAATTAATCTCAAGAGGAGCTAAATGCCCACAGAAATTTCATTCACTTAATGAAGCATCACTTCTTCCCTGGATGCCCGGAGAAGACAACCTTACTGCAGGGATGGTGCAGTCAGGGAGAACAGTGGGACATTCACAGGGTGAGATCCTGCTATGAAAATGGTCACTCTGGTTAGTGGCCATCAGGGGTGACAAGCATGATCAGCAGGGATGGAAGGGACCACAGGATTAGCAAAAAAAGGACACTAGCTAGCTCACTCAGACCCACCCATGGTGACTTTCGATAAGACAAAATTTCACTGCTAGGGAAGTTATTTGTGGTTCCCAGGTACATGATTCGATTTCTCTTCTCTCTACCCACAATTAAATCTGACTTGTTTAACCCAATTTTTCCATTTTATCTTGCATGAGTGTTATTAAACTTCCCAGGTTTCTGGACAGGTTGGGGGGGAGACACCTTGATAAAGACCCTGTGAAACGGGGACTGGCTGTTTTGCTGCTAATCTGTGAGTTGAATAAGCTCAGTAAAAAATCCGGGCAGATAAATCTGAACTGGTAAATCCTTTAGCGCGAGCTGTCTGTACCAAGATGCTGCAGGCAACACTTGGGACATGCTTGTGTAGTGTCTGGCATACATAAGAGCTGTCCGTCATGGCCAGACCAGTGGTCCAGCCAGCCTGGTGGTGTCTCCAGCACTGAAAACATAGGACCACGTGTCCCTGGTCTTCCTGTGATCCATAGCTGGCACTTTTCCAGCATCCCCAGGCACAGTCTGGGGGATGCTTGGAGAAAGAGTCCTGCCTGTTCCCTTCAGCATGCATTAGCAGGTCTGCTGTTCATCCCTTGTTGAACCTGTTGGTATGACAAATTTCAATGTTTGCTACCTGCTGTGTAAAAACTATCCTCTTTTATCTGTTTTAAGCCGATCTCCTGCTAGTTTTCCCCTGTCCCCTGCCCCCTTCTCACATTGGGCAACAGTCCCTCCTTTTGTTATCCTTTCACGTTATCTCCTCCAAACTCATCCCTCTTGCAGTCTGGCTCTGCTTCTAACCACCTGTAAAGCTAGCACTGATGCTAATAAAGATACGGTCCCACGACAGTAAAGCCCTTGTGCACCTCCTGTCCATACATCTACGGAGTCCAGCTGGATCTCTGTGCTTAAACGTAGATATTTTAATGAAAAAGAAGAGATTTCTGGCATTAGTCGGGAAGAGATGCTGCCCACTTCCATTACCTTTCATCAGGACTTCTGAAACAGCAGCTGTGACAGGTAGCCTGTTTGCAACACATTCGGGTACTGCTCAGTGTGTGGTGGGAGTGGGAGCAGGAACATGCCTTGTGCCTCTCCCTGGGAAGCAGTCTCCCTCCTTCAGCAGCATCCTGCATCCCACAGACCAGTTCCCCCCACATCTCTCTGCTCTGCTTGCTGTCAGCACTGGCTGCGGAGGCACAATAAGCTCCTAAGTTGGGTGAGAAGAGAGAAGAAAGGTCAAGTATGCCAACAACCAAGACAGCAAGGAGATAATTTCAGACTTGAGCCCAGCAACACCTCACTGACATGCCTGGGATCCAGGCTGTGAAAAAGGAGAGCAAGAAAGAGGGTTTCTCCCTCATAGCATGATGGCAGAGCTGCAGAGTGATTCTTCAACCTGTAGAGGATGGACATGTCCAAAGCCTGGTCTCCACATTCAGCTGCAGGAAGGCAAGGAGACACCAGCCCTAGGCAGATGCTGTCAGCATGACTACACCGGCAGGGAAGGTGGAGAGTAGAAACCTGAGACAAGACCCAGCCTGGAAACGCAGGCAGGGTGGCTTGGACTTTCCTGCTCTGGTCTGGTTGCTAACCAGCCGTGTTAGCCTGGCTCTGCACTCATGCCTGGCTAATACATGTTGGCCCTCAGCAGGGCTTGCCAGCTTGTGACAAAACAGCCAGGCTGTTCCTCCACCTGGTAAGCTCTGTCTTCACCTTGTCCCTCCAAGCTCTTGCCACAACTCACGATAAGCATTGGGCTTCAGAAAGTGCAAGGCCATGGTTGCACAAAATCATTGAGTCAGTTCTTAAATTCAAGCTCACTGCAACCAGAGGACAAGTTTAATCCTCTGCACGCTCACCCTGCTTCATCCAACCTCGTCAAAAATTGGGAAGGGGTAACTTTGGCAAGCTTTGCACCGGATCAGGCCATCTCCTCCTGGAGCACACTGCACGCTCTGCCTGCTTCAGCCGAAACACGACCCTCTGCGTATAACCAGTCTGCACAGCTTGGCTTTGCCAGGTGACTGGGCATTGTCTAGTTATTAAAATCCAACACTAACGAGTGAGAAAACCCTGTGCAAGCCCCGGGAACTCTGCTTTTCAGTTGCTGAAGTGTCACTGATTTAGTTGCAGTATTTTATTACTTTCCTGGGGCTTGCAGGCTTCTCAGAAAGAGGCAGCAGAGAAGGAGTGGGTCGTTACCCAAACCCCCCCCAGACGTCCGTCTGTGCTTTTGCAAAAGAGAGAGACAAATTCAGATTGGATGTGAAGAGCTGTGATTTTGCTTGTGCTGGACCACATCCACATCTGGCAGGTGTCAGCATGTCAGAATCGGTGGGACAATCCTAGTGTCTATCCATCTGTCCATATGGCTCATCACGCTTGAAATACCGCATAGAAATAAAGCAAAATCAAAATTCCTGTGCTCAACAGCTGCATGCTCCGATGATTTTGGAAAAGGAAGGGAGGGGTGAAGCAGTCTGTCTTCACATAGTCACTCCAGCTGTTTGTGCGACTGTCTACATCTCCACCACCTCCCTCTAGCTTTTGAACCCACCGGCTTAAGGCCTCAAGGCACAAAGGCTGGGGCATCAAGCTGGATACCACTCACTTTCCCCACGCTCCTGCTGTGTTGATCAAGGCACTGGCATACACACCTTCGGGCAGTGACACAGATAAGGATTTACAGCCCCGTCCCTGTGTATGATTCGGGTCAAAGAGGCTCCGACTCTCAGCATCCGACACCCCGATGAATGCAAACTGATTTGTCTCGAGTCAGTTCAGGGGAAAAGTGAAACCCCACCTGCAGTCTGGATCAATCCAGCCAGGGGCAAAGGGAGACTGGGTGCCAGTCGAGAATACAGGGTGTAAAAGAAAGAATATAAGGTGGGCAAGACAGGTAGGGAAAGAAGGGGAAGGTTTCAGCTCTGAAAAAGAAGAGACTGGTATATAACTTCACCCCTACTCTTTGCCCTCAAAATATGGGCTGTCTCACAGAAAACAGTGTTTGGTTAGCAAACAAAAGCTGCAGCCTGGAAAATTTAATCTCCGGAGAGGCCCCAAGCCTGGCACTTGCTAAATGCACCCTGACTTTGTGCAGGGTGACCTGCCACTGACTGGCCAGAGTCTGTCTATTGGAAGTCCCACTGATGGCTACAACGTGGTAGGTGAGCAGGCCAGAAAGGACTGAGACGCCTCCAGACAATCAGGCAGCTACTGTGGTGCTTCGGATCTCTATTAGTCTGATTAATCAGAGCAAGATTGACTTCTGGCCATTGCTATCTTGTGTGCGTAATGCAAATTCCCAACAGGCTTCAATTCACTCAGAATCACTCAGGGTTTAGAATTAGTATTAAAAAATCCTAAGGGTGACATCTATATATGCACCTTCCTTGGATGTTCTTATGAGATTTTTAGCTGTTATTAAAAAAAAAAAATAGTCAATGCACTCCAATTGATGAAACTTCAATTTCTGAAAAGCAAAACAGCATTCCTAGGGCCCACACTATGTTTCCTTGTTCATTATACATTTATTAGTGGGGTTTAGGTCTTGGGTAACACACTGAGGAGGAAGAGGCAGACATTGCTGATAATTTGCTTTACTTCTCTCTTTGCAGGCTCTGCTTTACCAAGACCCATGCAAAAAACACGACAGCCTGCCTCATCCACTTGCAGAGCTGCACCATGGCTCCAGGCTGCTCCCGTGGTCCTGAGAGGAGGGAAAGGCTGTAACCACCCCAGGGCTCCCTCCAGAGCACCTGAAGAGGAGAATGGCAGGAGTTTCCTACTGCGTGTGCAGCAATCGCCGTGGCACAGCAATTTGCATTTCCTTCTCCCAAGCTCTAAGAGAGAAATATATGGAGGTGAATGAGCAGTGGTCATCTTTCAGGGTCTGCAGGGAACCTGAAGAAGTGGTTGTGGATGCATAAACATGCACAGAGCTAAAGTGTGCATGAAACTAAAAAGCACCTCATGTCATATGGATAACTTTTTCTCCTTGGTGCAATTAACCTTTTAACCTCCTTGGAAGACAATATTGACCCTAGAAGGGAGAACAGAACTCAAGTAAGGGAGCAGTTGGTCCTACAAAAACAGGTTTATGAGCACTAAAGGAGATTGCCTCCATGCCGGGTTTACTGTGGACGTGTGATTTTTATTGGAAAACAGTCCTCATTCAGGAGTGGACACCTGTGCCCTCTCAGGTGAGTTCTCTTGTCTAAAAAGGACTGAGTCCCCACTTACAGGTACAATTCCCAACAGTGGTATGGATGCTCCCTATGTTATATACACAAAAAAAAAAAAAAACCAAAAACAAACAAACCAACTTATGTCTGTGTGGCTCATCTTCTGCAACAGCAAAGACAGAAATCCCTGCTGCTCCACTGGCTTGTCAGGGGGCATCTGGCAGAAGGGTTACGGGTCCCATGGAGCCCACAAATGTAAAAACATTGTAAAAACACAGCCTAGTCACACCCACAGCAGTATCAACCCAGTCCAGCCCATTCCTCTCTCCATCAACAGTCTCGAGCTCAGAAATACACCCAAGCGATATTTAGCAGCAGGCCGGCTGGTGATGCAGACCATCCCTGCAGGACACCTGCTGAGCCTGATGGAGCTCCGAAGCGCTGAGGCCAAAGGGCAGGTGAAGCTGGGGGTGGGACAGCTGGTGAGGTTTTGTTCCCTTGCAAACGCCACACTGCAAACCTCCTTGGCTCGATAAGCAACGCGCCAGCGTGGGTGTCTGTGCAGCAGGGGCACGCCGCACCGCTGGAGTCCTGGCTCCGTCCCCACTCACAGCAGAAGCTTTTTGAGTCAGAGCAAGACTCTGCCAAGCCCCATGTCTCTGCTGCCTGCCTCATCTCTGCTGTCCCTCTCCGATTCCCTGGCCTTTCTCCGTTCCTGTCCTCTTATGACAGATATTACTGTGCTTTGACCTACAGCCGTAGACAGGCAAGAGGAGGAACCTTTTTCAGGGATTAGTGTTCGGAAAATCCTCCCTTACCTCATCCCATGCTGGACTGGATACTATAATGGGGTGTGTTAACAGTTTTACCATGGTTCCTGTGGGAGGTTGTCACTGTTAGAGAGCATTTACTGTCTAGCAAAACAGTACTCATAGACCACAATAAGTATAAATCATATCTGCATATGCTCAAAATCCTTACTGAGGATCGATTCGCTCTGCAGCAGTGACCTCTGTTCCGCTCATGCCAACCGATCTGTGAAAAATCTGTGCTGGGGGCAGAGCTGATTATACTGCATTTTCAGCCTCAAAACCCAGAGGGCAAATAAGAGGAACCCCTGATTTATCCTCTTTTACAAGAGAACGAGCTTCATGCCCGTCTTACAAATGTGGGGCATTGTTTCCTGCTCCTTGAACTCACAAGCTTAGCAGCGCTATGGTAAAAGAAAGTACATTTTAAAAATTCAATGGTACAAGGTCTTTCCAGCATCTGTCACTCATCCTTTCCCCAGAGAGCCAGGAAGCTGAGATGAATGTCTCTGCTGGAGTCATCCCGCCTGGGTTAGTGAAGCGGGACTTTTCCCCTGCGTGCTGATTGACTTCGATTCGCCCCGGCTCTCTTTCAATGAGCCTTCTCCAAAGGCAGCCACCAGCCACGCTCTGGGAAGGAGGAGGGGTAATTAGCCGATGCTTTGGGAACAGTCCTGCAATCAAGGTACAAAGAATGAGCCAAGGGCAAGGAGACATGGTGCTTTCACATATGCATAGTTGTGTGTGTGTGTGTTTTGGCAAGCAAAGTTCAAACAGTGGCCACAGCCAGTGCTTTGCCGAAGAAAGCCAACAGCAGTAACATTCTCTAGGAAGCAGCTGTCTGACAATCTGTCTTCAGATAAAGTGTCTTCCAGACCTGAGTCCAGTCCCGGACTTCCCAAAACCCAGACTCCCCATCTGCCTAGCCTTGACTCAAATATGTCAAAAACACAGTAGGAGCTAGAAAAATACATGGTTTCATTCAGATCCTATAGCAATTAATTGGCTGTGTTTTTTAAGGAGGAAAAAAAAGAATTACTTAATTTGCTGTCTGCCATTTCCTGCTTTTGCTCTCTGCCCGTTGTTCCCATGCTCTGTGGGACAGGATAGGAGCCAGAGCTGATCACCCATGTCCACCCCGCTGGAAACTTTCAAACCCCAAATTGTGTCTGCCTCTGAAATAAGAGCTTCCAGTGTTTAGTTTTTTCTTCTTCATTAGTGTGTCACTTGCAACCAAAGGCAGATGTTTACCTCTGCACAACAGACACCAGGATATACGCCTTCAAGCCATGTGTGCAGCCAGATTTAAGAAAGGGCAAAGAATTTGACCTTCTGAGCATTGGACTGGGTAAAGTCGAGCTGAAGGTAATAACTGACAATTCATGTTCCTCTCCTGAAGGTTAAAAATGAACAGGGTACACCACATGGGTCAGAGGATGCGCTGAAACCCTTGAGACCTGAGGGGCTGCTGAAGCCCTGGCAGGAACTCTGGTGGGCAGCAGATCTTCACCCAGGTGCCACCATCAGAGGGACAGGGGAAGCAGTAGCAATTGGGTTATGCTCAGGAACTGGGTCAAACCTCCACTTTGTAAAGGGCACCAAAGGAAGACCAACCCACTCTCCTCCTTCCAGCAGCCCCTTTAGTGACACAGATCCTCACCTCTCATCTTGAGTCCCCCGCAGGCTCAGCTGAGCCAGCGCTAGGGCAGCAGAGGGTATCACACATGGGTGCTTTTCAGAGCCACAGCACGTCGGGGGAAGCACCAGAGGGCTGAACTCAATTTAACGAGCCACTGGGCAGAGTCCTGCAAAGTGTCCCAGTCAAGAGTGCGTGCATTCATCTACTGCTGGCAGAGAAATGACGGCTGATGGAAAAGACAATGGGTGAGAACAGTGCTGTTAGACAGAGGCACTGTGGGGCTTGTAGAAAAGATACAAAATCAAATATCTCAGTGCTCCTGACACGAACAGACACGCTCCTGAAGATCTTGCGGTCCGGCTCCGTGCTGCTTCGGCACCGCAGTGCTCAAAGCAATGCACCAATGGCCTCCAGCAGCTAACTTACAGAGCAGGACTGAACATCCCCAACCGAATCCAAAGCATATCCAACAGGTGTTCTACCTTCTCCACCACAACTGCCTTTCTATGCTTCATTTCTAAACCTCTTGACCCCATGCAGTTTGTCATTTAATTATCTCCATTTGAAAAACAACCTCCCAAACCTCCAGTGTATTAGGAACACTAACGCAGAAAGATTCTCGCCTGACCGCAACACTGGTCCATCTTTTATTCCTTCAAGTCCTGACATTCATTTCCTCCTTCTTCTGCTCTACGAGCCCTCCAGCAATCTATGGGACTTTTTTCCCCAGCACTCTCTGTAACGAATCCTGGGAGACAGGTAAATATTATCTTATGCAATTTTGTTTGGCACCAGTTCTGATACTCAAGGTCTCTCTTCGGCATTTACCAGCTGTTTTTTGATAGTACCCTTGTTCTTATATACTTCTCTGCTGCATTTCAACTCCAAAAACAAAAAGCATTCTCTTGCCAGAAGGTCTTGGCAATGCAGAATTGAAAGGAACAAAATAAGGCTGGCTGGACAACTTTTATAAGACACAGATGCATTACCAGAGAGGATTTTGATGTGGGAGCTCTTTGTATAATTTGGCATATATCCCTAATGACAGGACCGTATATCAGAACAAGCTTTACGGCTTTCCTTAAAGCCACGGGAGACCTTGGGAGATTTACAAAACCAGTTCCTGTAACAGACGTCGGACCTGGCCATCAGACTTTATGGTGCTGTGCTACACCAGCACCCCAAGCCAGGCGCAGCTTCCCAGGACTGTGAGGGGCTATCACAATCTCTGCCAAAATACAGAGGTGTGGATCCAGATTTCTGCAGTCGGTCGCAGCATCGACCACAAGCAGGCCGGTGATGCCTCGGTCTGCTCCCGCTGAACCCACACAAAAAATCCTGCTGCCAGTCACTGCAGACTGATCTGTCCTTCGGAAGACCCCAAATCAGACCTCTGATGCCCAGCTCAAAGCCTTCTCCCCAGCAGGGTCAACACTTACAGCCGCATTTCAAACCCAAAACTTTTGTGACAGAGAATGGAATTATGAAAAAATGGGCTTTTTTTGAGTGTAAACATTTCAGCTGTTTCCCTTGAATGTTTTCTAAGCTCCTTTGATTCTCTTCTAGCTCTTATTTCAATGTATTGTGCTTATGGCACAAAATATTCACTTCTGGTCTGAGTGAAATGTTTTACTTTGCTCAAAATAATTTCATTTGCATGTGGGTACTTTTCAGTTTGTCGAATGCATTGGGGGAAATCAGATTCATCTGAAACTCTCTCACCCCACAGCCATACTCAGTTCTTTACAGCAAAATTAATATCAACAAATGACCACACGAGACTTTGCCTTTGACAGTTGAAGAGACTGTCTTCCAAATTATTTAAGTGCTTAATTTATGCTTGAAAACATGAAATCTTGGAATAATACAGTACAAAACAGTTGAATGCAACCTAGAAGTTTGAGCAAAGTGTGGAAATGAAGACATTTCCACCGGGATCCAAGATCCCTCACAGCTTAGACCCCACAGTGTCTTCAGCAGTTGCCTGGGACACTCCTGGTCTCTCCAGCAGCCAACTCCACCAGTTGTCTCACTGCCAGAGACGTGTTCACACAACGGGCTCGCAGGCCACTTGCCCTACTCGCTGCCTGGTCTGCCTCCTCAACATCCAGAGACACCCCATGCCTGGTGACGGGTATTTTATACTGGAGGTAGGACAAGCTATATGCCATGAATACTTTGTGGCCTTCTTGGGTTGTGCTGCCTAAGTTGTTCTGCCTAAACCAGCTAGGCATCCCAAATGGGCACCCATTTTGAACATGCGCCACAATTAATTGCAAGCGAGGGAGAAAGCCATGTAAATCATTACCGTCTCCCTGGTACAAGACTTAACAGAAGTTCAGTGTCTTGGCAAAGCACCCTTCAGATGCCTCCACCTGCCAAGACAACAAAAAGGAGAAAAAATGCAAACAAAATCTGCAATGTATTTCAATACATTAACTCTTAAGGGCCCAATCCTTTCCCAGAAAGCTGACTTGCAGCTCTAGGTTTCCTAAGCATTTTTTTCCATTTCAACCAGGGGTCAGATTCTGTCCCTTCTCCCCATGCTGGATACTTTTCTTGATGAAAATCAGCGCTAAAAATAAAAAGGGGGATTATTAGATAACTTGTGAACACCTAAAAATTACTACCTCTCAGAGGAACCCATGGCAGTGTTTTGCTCCCTTTGTTGTTTCTGACCTCCACTGAACACTTAATTCATGAGTTTATATGGCATGGGGTGATCAGAAGCCAATGTCATTTTTATGGATTGCATTTGTGCTTTATCTAAAGCACTTTCAGACAAGAGGAAAATGCTTATTCAAATGCAGCCTGTACAACACTGTTCACAAAACCATCTGGACACCAATTAAATTGCATTGTGAGTCCAAGATATATCATCTTCTTTTAGCTGGGGACACTCAGAACAATGCCACGATAAGGCATTCTGAAAGCACACAGCTTCTGGTTACAACTTGAGGCTGGAAATTAGGAAAAGATTTCACTTGGCCTTTCATTAGTGATATTTTCAGCTTTTGCTGGAAATCCTCAAATCATTCTTTCTCCTGCCTAATACTGATGGTTCTTTTTAAAACATGATTGATGGCCCATTGTCAATAACCATCATGCTCCTGCTGAAGAAGTAGGAGACAAGAAATAATTTGGTTTTCAATAATTCAAGTGATGTTGCTAAATTTGAAAAACAAGTACTGGGAGGAATGGGGACAAGACAGAACCTTTTTGGAGAAAAAAATTAAGGTCTTGTCACCAAGTTTTAATTAGATCAGGAGTGCAGTGGAATCAATAGACTTGTACTCCAAACATTGCTCCACTACCAGTTTGAGAGTGGCAAATAATCACACAGAGGACGCACAGCCTATTAAATCTGATACCTTTTCCACAGGAGTTTTAGGCGTGTTTAGTCCTCTAGTTCAATTCTGCTGGTTTTGAGTCCACCTGGGACTGCTGGGAGTAGAGCACACACAGACATCTTACCTAGAACAACAGCCCATGAACACATCGGATGAAGCAAATGACCCCCCTTTGCCCACCCATGTGTGTCACTAGGTGGTAGGTAAGCGTCAAACTCCCCAATCCACCCCTAGGACCCCTTAGATCAGAGGAACCCCCTTGTGCAGCCAAGAAAGGGGAAAGACAGGAGGAGAAGCTGGCTGGCCTCCAGTCCCAGATCTTACAGCTTGCTGTGGTCAGTAAGATGGGGATGCAAAGCTGGCTGCAATCCTTTCACAAGGCTCACTCCAGGCCTGATTCACTCCCTGCACAGAGCCATACTTCTCTAGCCGGGGGGCAACGGAAACAGACTGCATGCCGCAATTCTCTTCCCTGCCTGTTAGCAATATTTTACTTTCCAGCTGGTACCTGCTGAGTCGTGTGCTGCAGGACCAAGTCCAGCATTTGAACAGACTACTGATAGCTGTTTTAAAATCAGTGAAAGTATGAAATTAACCTTAACAGGTGGAGAAAGACCCAAAAAAATTATCATGTCTTTCTCAGCTGAATTTACTAGTGTCTTAGCAGCTGACATCGTCTCTCCCAGAGGTAATTACACAGTGTAATCAAGCCACTAATTGATCTCCCTGTGTACCATTCCCACCGGTCCTCAAGTAACACTGCTCTACGGCTCTCCCCTCCTCATTCTTTCCAACACTGCAGACTCTGCCCCCGATGGAGGGCATGACACCATACCTGGAGTGAGCTACAACTGAGCACAAAGGAACAGAAAGACGATCTCTCTCTCTCTCTCTCTCTCTCTCAAAATCTCCCCTGATTTTGAGCATCTAGAGAACCTCTTTCTCCATCTAAGATTATCACTTCTTATCATTGGTGGAGAAGTAACGAGTATAGTCCCTGCGGTTCAGTGTGTCATCTTTCTATGGAAATCAGCTTTGTGGAAGACCTTGTGCTGATTCACTCTGACAGTCATTCAACTCATGCTCCTGCATGTAGTGACTCAGTGTTGCCGCTGGCCCAAGACTTGGTGCACTCCTGTTCCTCTCTGGAGGGCCAATGCTATCTGGTGTTGTTGACTCCAAAAGACTTCTCCAGGACCAACCAATATCACCACCGGTAGCTATGCCTGGAATAAGACTGCTGTGCGCAGGCATTGTTATATAGGCACTTTTACAGTACCACTAATTTTACCCACAAGCAGCTAAAATTGGACAGATGAAGCATGCTGGCACATAGCACGTTTCCTTCCATGGATCAAGGAGGCATGCTAGGCTCGATAGCTCCAGTGGAGAAAGCCATAAGACAAATGCTGACCTCAAGGGACACCATCATCAGGTGATGAGATATGATTAAGGCTTCAGACTCCTAACATCACTATTCCATCCTGTAGACCCTAAACAGTCTAGTGATGGGGCTTGTCACATCGGTATTGATGGGCCGATACGCAAGCTCTGTACTCTGAAAGGGCAAGAATGACTTGACTAATGACAGCTCTCATGCCACATCAGGTGTGCTGGAGCATTAGGGTATAACCAATATTCCTGTAGCCCAAATACCCTCATATGAACAGGGAGTATGCTATCTCCCATCCTTTCTAGTCTCACTCCCTTTCTACCAGGGCAAGATTGATTCAAATTCCCTGACAAAGGCTGATCACTCTTGCTAGCTACTGACAGAGGACAGCCTGGGCACCAGCTGCCTTGCCTCCATCAGATCCGTGTATTGTTTCTACAGGCATCGGAAAGGCTGTGTGGGAGAATCCACCATGGAGGATTAACAGCTTTGGTTTGGAAGCTCCTGCCCACGATGCTTCTATAACAACTCTCACTTATGCAATTTGTCTATTCCCCAGTCACATGTTGCATTTTTTCCTTCAGATAACATTAGCAGGGTTGCTTTTCTTTAACACCTTGAAACTCCCTACTATTTTGTCAAATTTTGCTGAAATGAGACTCAGAGTTGCAGGGCTGAGACTCACAGTTCTGCTTGTGCAAGTACACACACACATCATCATGAGCTAACCCTCATTTCATAGGAAACTGAGCTAAAAATCTGCTCACTAAAACACTAGAGCTGAGTTCTGTCCTTGGAAGACAGAGGCATACAAACACGGTCACAGTTTCATTAAGATCATCTACACCTAGCTGATGTTCAGGTCTCTAAATGGATACCCTAGGGAAGGAACAAGCAATCTCCTGCTGACCTAACTGATGCAGGGTCATCTTAGCAAGGAGCAATCCAAACAGCGACTGTATAATTGGAAGAAAGCTATCCTTATCTACCACTGGAAGCCAAAGCAGGTCCATGATAGCTTCTCCATTACAGGTCATGCCTATGTGGGTGGGTGAGAAAAAAAAAGGAAAAAAATCAATATAATAAATTTACTCTTTATGGTTCTCTGATACCATTCCACTTTGATGATGGACAGAAGCATCAGCAGGAAAGTGACTGGAATTTTAAGTGGCAACAGGAAAATTTAGCCAGGTGTCTCCTCTATAGATACCTCTTGTCTTCCACCAATTCTCCTCTACCCCAGTTTCAGAAGTACCCTTCCTAGGAGAGTACTTCTCAGGGGCTTGAGAGACCCTAGGGTACAGCCTGCTGAGACACCCATGATGGAAGGTCCTCCAGTCACTCCCCCAGTGCAGTCACTACTTCAGTGACTCCCTCTTGCGAGCCAGACTGGCAGTATGAAGAGCTAACAGGACCCTCCAGCTGGGAAGCAGGACAGAGCTTAGCTTCAAGATGCTCAGAAAAGCATGTCTATACAGCACCCCAGAGCACACTAATCTCTGTCCCCAGCACACTTGTGAGATCAGTCCTGGCAACATACATAAATAAGACATGTCGCTTCCAACCCAAGCTGAACAGGGTAGAGAGAGCTTGCAATTTTGTGTGCCACATGCCCCCTAACATCCAGAGCAAAAGAAGCAACTAAAATTTGAGCTAGCCCAATAACCTTCAGATGTTTAAAAAAGATTAGAAGATCAGGACAAATGCAGTCGAGCACCCTGCCCCCAAGACACTCTCCAGAGGTTTTGGCTCCTGAAGAAGAGCAACTCTATGTTCAACAGCTCACGATTAACTTTTCTCCTCTTGAATTGTCTGAGCCCTTTTTGAACCCCAGCACACATCTGTTGGCTAGCACACCAAGCAGCAAGAGGTCCCACAGTGTGACCATGCATGGTGCAGACAAGTATCAGCATTTCACGTTTGGAGCCCAGCTTCTTCAGTACTTCTGTCCATCTACACAGCCACTTTGTACCTGGGAACACTCAGGAACCTCCCTCACAGCAGAGGAGACTTGCTGCTCTAAAGTAAGATGTTCTCTAAAACAAAACCTGACAACCACCCAAAAAACATACATACCTGATGTATTACCCCTCCCGCTGCAAATGAGCAAGGATTAATTTATGTGAACAGATCCCCCTGCTTTCCAGTCTTCCTGCTACCGTAGCTCACTTGCTAATCCCGCCCCCCTCTTTGCTCGGCTTGCTTTCGCTGCACAAACACATACCTGAACTCCCAAACAAGCTCCCCCTCCCCACACGTCTCCCACCTCCCACAGTACGCTAAGCTCACCCATTCCACCCCTGGCAGAGCTGCTCCTGCTTTGCAGCGGAGGCTGATTTAGAGAGCTTTACTTTTATTTACTATTGCTCCTGAAGAACCAGACTCCAGGAAAAAGGTGATTTTTGAAAGAACTGTGACCACCAGATGGTGCCTGGGAGTGACTGGCAAGAACTCCATCGGCACTTCCAGGCTCCAACAGCTGTCCATCAGTAACGAAATTTCTGCTCTCTGGGGCTTGGGCTGGGCTTAATCTGTGCTCACCACTCTGAGGACATACTTCATTTAATAATGCAGCAGGGTGGTGGACAACACCCCAGCAATCACATCTGCTGCCAAAGGCAACACAGCCTTGCTGAAGGTGAGCAGCCTTGAAGGGTGATTTGAGATATACGAAGGAGTAGAACACGATGACTCCAGAGCACAACAATCCTCCACCTGCCCCAAGGGATGCTGCTGATCAGAAACTGGGAGCGCCCTGATGGGAAGAAAGCCCAGATCTTTAGAAATTTGTTTTCATTCCATTTTGGAGTGAAATTCTCAACGTAAATTTCATGACACAGAACATTGCGAATTAATTTCTCGTTTAAGCTAATTGTTAAATGTCGCTTGCTTTGGTCTGAAGAGGAAAAACTTCAATTTCATGGTGGTGTATTTTAATCCTGCTCAATCTTCCACACATTGTGGAGTTGTTTCATTTTAACATCTGTGGAGGAGTCAAGGCCAGAATGTACAGAATGTACTCGCTGCATTGTTTAAAGAAAAATGGCAAATTCAAAATGACTCACTGCAACTTTTTTTCCCATTAAAAATATAATCAAAACCACCATGTTCTCATAAAAACATTTGCTTTCAAACAAAATGGCAGTTTCTGACGGCAAAATCTTATCTCTGGAAATCTTCCTCTTTTGCTACAGCTGGAATTCACTGTGAGATGCTGTACTCTGGAAGTGCTGACAGAAAATAACCTGGCAGCTGCTTCATTCCTCCCATACACGCAGCATGCTGCTCTGTGCTTGACCTCTTTCAAGAACCGTGGGATCATTTAGGAGAGAATCGCACAGATTCCTTTGATGATTTTTTAAATCGATTTTGCAAACTAAGAGGGGCGGGGAGGCGGCTCGGCTGTTCATTCAAGAATAGTAGAAGCGGTATGTGATAATAGAGTCAGCGCAGCTGAGCAGTTTTAGCAGGCACAATAACACCTAGGTTGCAGAGTCAGTATTTTGCAGGAGAGGTTGGTGGAGTACACAGTACTATTCTCTGGGAAGCTCTCTGCTCAGACCTAAGGGGCAGAAGTATCACAAAAAATTGCGCATGCTCCACTGTTCAGAGCATATGTCATTTCCCCTTGTGCTTGAAGCAAAATTTTGCATTTCCTTCTTTCCAGTTAAATTTGCCCCCAGGTGTGAACGCTGCAGGTTTACTGTGAATAATACAGGTGTTTGCTGGACCTTAAGGGACAATACTGTGCATTAAAGGATGTGTATTGAGATGCTAGACCTGCAGCCCCAGGACATATGATGATAAACATTGCCCCCAAATCATGGTGGTACAAGGTATTACCGAACTTGTGGGATTTTCTGTAAGAATTGCCTGTGTGTGTCCAGGCACACAATTTCCGTCCTTCGTTGATGGCTATTCACCAAAAAGGTCTTTCATCTTTTGACAGAAGGAAAAATGGGAACATTCAGGATGGTTGTCTCTGGGTAGGTGAGTTATATAGATTTAATCAGCTCCAATCAGCTGAGCAGCACAACTTCTACCAGGGACACAAGTGGTGTGGACTGCAGCATTACGCTTATTAAAGAGCCTGGCTTGGCCTTCATTAGGATTAGTGGTGAGATTGTCGCAGACACCTAAATAATTTAGGAGCACAAGTCATTAAGGATAAGAAACGTCCTTCTAGCAAACCTGAGGCACGTCTGAAAATCCCACTGAAGATTATTAAGTCTAATGTCCCAGCCAAAGGCCGGGTAGCTCTGCTCTGTCCCATGAAGAACATCTTTTTTAAAACTGTGTATTCTTAAAGGCTATTCAGTAGTGCTGTCAAGTCACTCCTCCTTGACTGCCTGATTGAAGTATTATTATTTTTTTAACAAACCATCTGCTTTCGTAACTGTGCACTGCTCCATAAACATGGTGACGTGCCCATAAATGCTGTGTATGTCCACAAATGCTGCAATTGGTCAGGAGATGTTTTCTAACGTATGAACACGCTGTGGCATTGAAATGAGCGCTCCCTAAACCATCCTATCAATGGGATGATGGACATATTTTTCTCGGGATGCCCAGAGCACAGATGGAAGAACAAGAGCACTGAAGAAGAGATGCTAGATCCAGGATCTCCATCCTCTTGTCTTTCAGGGCTCCTAATTTAAAGGCAACAAGGCACCACATTCTTGCTGTCAGTGATGGGGTTTCAGGCAGAGTAGCTGGGAAAGGAATTTTTCTGGCTGTAGGCAAGTGAGTGTCTCATATAGTTAATTGACTTTCACTGTGTTATTGGGTGCTGCTCAGTCCCCTGCTGGTACCGATACAGGAAAAGCTCCAGGAAGAATCAATCAGTTGCTTAGCTGAGCATAAAAAGAACGATAGTATGGCCTCAGGGATGTGGTGGAAAATAACCTGAGAAAATAATTGCTGCAAAGGAAGCAATTCTGCCTGCTGCTAAAACAGCCCTAGTAGTAGACAGGAGTCTTGCTCCATTCAGGGACACCTGAATTTCTTCTGGGGGGAACTGATATTTCCAGGTGTCTCACAGCAGTGGTAATAGATGGAAGAAGCAATCTGTGCCTAGCAGAATTATTTTCTTCCTGCTTGCTTTGCCAAGGCATAAATCTCTTCCTTATTCCCTGGGGTATAGTTCTCCTCATCCAAGCAGGGAGCCCTTCAGTTCAACAGCAACATTCATTTACTCTTCATTTCCATCTGCCTAATGCTGCAGGAAGCAGAGTCAGCCGGCAGCCGCAGCCTGCAGGTCCTTGCTCCAGTGGCAGTCCCAGGTCACGGCGAGCTCTCCGTGTCTGCAATCCCCTCTTCACGTCACAGATTTGGGGAGCTGCCTGTTCTCAAGGTGACGATTGTCTTTCCCCTGTACCACCTCCCCTCATGAAGCTGAAGGGCTGCTTATCCAGCAGAGGACAGCAGCAAATAGCGACCAGTCTGGTATCTCCACAAAGCACTGCAAGAAGAGAGACAGCTCTAAGTCACGTCCCCCCCTCTCCCCTCTTCTCTCCGTCCTGTTCTCCATCCCCTCCCGCCTCCTTCAGCAAATCCTGCCTACACTTATGTAGCATCTCCAACAGTAAATCATTCCCACGGGAAGATGGGGTACAACCCCTGCCAGTGTCCAAGGAATAAGCAGTGTCCCTGGCCGCCTGTCCTCTAGAGCCTGGAAAGATTACTTAGCGTATGGCCTCTTCATGATCGGGGGTAACTTCTCCCTCCCCATAGCCACGAGTCTGGGAGGTGATTCCTTCTCTGGAGGTTTGGTTCAGTCCAGCCAAGCCAAAGAGACCAATAAATTCCTGTGCTGGAGTACTGCTCGGGGGAGAAATCAGTGGTGATGGGGTAGCTACCTCTGCAAATTTTGCACAGTTTGCAAGGCGGACTCCCCCACTCTAACAGCACCAGAGGGGCCAATGGACTCTTTTTTTTTGCTGGATCAGCCAGTTAATAAACTCAGTAGCAGCCAAAGCTTATTAAGTAGCAGAGACCTTTATAAATAAGTAATGCCAAAGAGACAAGGCTGGATTCTTAACTGATAAAGCTGTATTTATCGTCTTCAGTCTTCAGGGAGCTAGTCTGCACGGCCAGTGGTTGCCTGCCACTGCACGGGGGGGGGGCAAGCACCCTCACCCGACAGCCAGGGTTCTGCATCTTCACTTCGGGATTGCTCTTATGCCAGCTCCGTGTGTCCTGTTCTGCACAAATACCGGCAAAATCCCTGAAAACCTTTGTATACCTGTTTTTAAAAAAGGTAAATAAACGTATGATTTATGCAGCTTACATTACAGAGCGCTTTCCAACAGTAAAGAAGACTTGAGTGCCTTGGGACAGTGCTTAGTACCCGTCACTGAAGGCTTCTGGAATGGATGAAGGAGACCTGATGCTGCCCGGAGGCAGGGGCACAGCGCGTGACCTCCTGGATCCCTGCCAGCCCTGCTTTCCGTCGTTTATCTGCTGCTGGTAATCAGCGCCAATATTAATGGCCATCTGCGTGACAGTGATCTACCTGGTCATGAAAGGGACAGGCAGGGAAAAAGGCAAGGAAAGAAAAGCTGTGGTTAAATTGCCACAGGGTCTTTCTTTGTCCTCCTCTGCAAGCCTGGGCACAGAAGGATTTGCCAGAAAGAGTCCTGCCAGGTACATCCTTGGCAGATGGGAGTGCGAATATGGGAAGGGATAATCCCCAGCCCAAAGCAGAGACTCGGATCGTAAGTAGACCTGGTCTCTGTCTTGAGATGCTTCTCTATCCTCATTGACTGCCAAAGTAGCCCACAGCTACCCTCCTCCAAATGTAGCCAACGTGTCTTGGTGTCCTGCTTGCAGGGCTCAGGGAGGTGCAGCTTGGAGGGGGTTGAAACCACCACATGATGCTGGTTTCTGTTCCAGGGCTGGTTTGGTCCTGCCTGTCAGCTGGGTGAGCTGCAGGGATGGAAGTTGAGCACCTTCTCTGCCAAGAAACCCTTCTTCCACCTGGGGCAAAGGTGGCAGCTGAATACATACAAAATTTCCTACGCTTAGTCCCCTGGGAACTGCTCCTGCCTTCCAGCCTCCTGACTTCTCACATTTGAAGTGTGTTTTCAGGCTAGTGATGACAGGAAAGCAGACCATCTTTGGCCACCCCACCACAGCACAAGCCATCAGGAGCATGTCTATCATCTTCGGACAGACCTTTTGTTTTTTCAGACCTGGGGAAGAATGGGAAGGCAAGTTTGCGGCAGCAATAGTCCCAATTCCTGCAAAGGACAGGGACCTCAGGCCCCAGAGGCGGGGTCCCCTCCTCCGCATTTCCCATTTCTGAGTACAGGGCAAGAGTCACTTATGAAGGGTGCAAGAACCACCAGATGCCCAAATTACAGACCTTGCAATAAAGCCAGGGCACTTCTTTTCTTCCATTCAGCACCTGGACTTACTGGTTTTCCAGTGCAAGTTAAATTATATTGCTACCTAGGGATGGGTTTTCAAATCATCTGAAAGATGCCAATAGAATATGGGGAAGCAAATCCTCCTCTCCCTCCTACATTTTACTTTTTTTAGCGTTCCCAGGTTTCAGTGCATGCCTTCCTCATACAGCTGTACGAGGGGCTTCACTTGCCCCCAGGGTGAAATCAGCTCCTCTTTTTATAAAACCTTCTAGATTGTCTGTGCAATTTGTTCCAAAGGCGTAACGCAGTGAGTGAGGTTTTGTTGCTTGTCCTCTTCCCCAGTGATGCACTGATTGATCGTCCTTTTCATAAACTTATTTCTTGCTTCAAATGAAGTGAAATAACGTGGGAAATAAGCTGGGATCTATACATTGTTCATAATTGATTTGATACAAATATTTGATAGTTCTGAAACTCAGTCGTTTGAGCAGATTGCAGAGCATTTCTCAATACTCACCCAGAAACTGCTTTTTTCTTCTTTTTTTTTTTTTTCCCCCAGAATTGCCCCTCCTGAGAGCCTTTACTCCCAAAGTTTCAGCAAATGGACACAAAACTTTCAGAAAGCAAATTAGCTGCATTTGGTGGGGGTTTTTTTCATCTAGACTGCCTTTCAAGACTTGAATTTCTTATTAAACGGTTCGGGGCTTTTGCCAAGATCTGCTTTCTGAAGAAATGTTGTTCATTTGCTGTGTTCTGTTGAAGGGGCTTGTTGTTGTTTTGGGGGCGGGAGGGAGAACTGTATTAAATTAGGACTACAAAAGAAATATTTTTGCCAATGGTTTCCCATTAGAAACATTATGACAAGGGAGTCTGACTTATGTGGGAAATTAGATGCATTCTCCAAACGACAGCTCCCACGTACCACTGGGGCAGTTTCACCAAATAATTGTATTTCCATATCCTACCACAAAAATAAAATAAAAATTTTAATTTTACCAATTCTCCATTTCTGGACAATTTTCAATGTGACAGTTTCCATTAAAAAAAAAGATCACCACTTTCTGTGGGCAAGGCAAACGAGAAATTTTTGAGCAGTCCCTGAGGAACACAGCTGACATGCAAGGAAGTCATGTGAAAACCTTCTGTGACAGGCAAGAGTTATTGTGAGCTCCATGGACCTCCAGGTAGGAAGTCACCACCTTCTTGCTGTTTAAGTCAAATGGAGAAATGATCTGTCTCTGGGAGGACACGGTCCCCAGGGACCATATAAATTTGTAAGGTTACTACAATCTATTTAAAATAATAATATATATGTATTATAAAAGAACAATATATGTGTGTAAATATAGATATATAACAATCTTGAAATGAACTCTGTTGCTTGAGGATTTACTTCAAAGGAAGGAAAGCTAACAAACAATTTATAGAGACAGTTAGCAACGGTGTGTATTACTCTGGAGTTTGGAGAGGCTGGTAGTTGTTGTGAAGCTATGAGAGATGTTTCCTGCTGTGAAGACCTTACAGGTAAACAGGGCATTGAACTAGGACTATTGTATGAAGTGTCATCATTTTTTAGAGATGGGAAACCTCACTACAGGGAGATGAAGTGATGTGACCAGGAGCACACCAAAAGTCAGTGGCAGAACAATGACCCTGGCCCACAGACATAGTCCTGCTTGCCATAATCACAGCTGGGGTGCCGTCAGGACTCATGATGTGGCAGGTCAGATTCAATTATCAGAAACAGCTCCCTGGGTCTTTAACAACATTGGAAAACTCAGCAGAGTCCAGCAAAGCCTCTGGACAATTTAAGGACGAAAATATGAACCCTGCTTCATTGGGGTCAGCGTACTTATAGTTGACCAGAGAAGGAGGGTGAAATTGGTAGTCTGGGGATAATTCTTACAATTCACAATTTCCCTTTGAAGAGTGTATTCACTTTTTTCCCTCTCAGTGTGAAGGCAGGCAGCTTTTCCCAGCATATGTCTAAGCCTGCCTCTCTGCAGAGCAGATCTTCAGCTCATCTGGAAACACCCTGTAGCAACAGGCAGGGAGGAACGCGTCCCCAGGCACTGTAGACTACCTGCTTTCCTGCCCCACAGCACCAGACCAGACAGCCTCCCCAGCCAGGGTGATGGACAACCCTTCCAATCCGTAAATCAGAGTTGCAGCACCTCTGGCTAGCTCTTGAGCAGCCCTCCTCCCTCCCATCCAGAGGATGGTGGGTGCGTAGGGGTGCTCTCGCATACAGAAGCTTCTCATGGGAAGCCAGGGGAAACTGCTAATCATTGTGGCATGGTGAGACACTCAGGCACTATTTTTTCAGCAATGTGGAGGTAAAAAGGAAATCACAGCTAAGTGAGGACAGACTAGAGGCATGCATGCAAGGATGGGCAGTGTATTCAGGCCTGGAGAGGACATGGGCAGCGAGGCAACACAGTTTGCTGGTGATTCTGCTTTCCAGCGTAGTCTTACTAAGAAGAGCAGCAGAAGGGCCCTTGAGACTGAAAGAGCCGTAGAAAACTGTAACTCTGTACTATTTAAGGCCAGAGCAGAGAGTTAGACTGTCACCATGGTCCAATCCCCTGCACAACACAGGCTGAGACACCTCACCCTAAAACCTTCCTCCTGAGCCCACAGGCTGTCTTGATAAAGACTGTGTTGCCCAACATGCCGCAGCCCTCAGGCCAAACATGGAGATACTGAGAGGAAGACTCCCATTTCATTGATGATTTACTCCAGCTGGAGACCCGTGTCCCACATCAGCACCACCTGTGAGGAGAAGCCGTGGGGACCTCTCTCATGCAGCAGCTGAGATGGATTTCCTAAGGTCTCCCTCAGACACACTGAAATGTCTCTCAAAATATTTCGGATGTTTGGCATTCGTGTCTAAAATTAGACCTCATTGCTGCTGAGAGAGAAACACCAAGCAAGAGTATGGGATCCTCCTTGGTGTTTACTGGCAGAGGGTGTGAGAAGGATGGGAGCATGCCAGAGGCTTGTGCCAAGTTTGGGTCAGCATGCTTATACTTGTGCAAAGGATTGCCTTTCATTGCCCCACCGACTTTGACCTCAGTGCAAAGAGGCCAAACGCTTGCCATGTGTCTTGTTCCTCCAGCCTTCAAGCAGGAGGAATGCTTTCTGTCTGGCTTTCCTCCAAGCTCAGTTTTCCACTTTATCACCTGGATGAGCTGTAGACAATTCACAGTCAAGTTTGGCCCCACTTCTTTAAGAAATGAGATGTGTTAGTAATCCTGCCTCTGGATCTCAGAGGTCTTTTGAGTCAACATGTGTAAAATTCATGGGAAATCTGTCTTCATAAGCCTAGTGGCTCACAGTTTTGCTTGGGTTTTGTTACTTTTTACAATTTACAAAGTTATTTATACACACATCTGGGTTTAAGAATGAAGTTCTTTAATTTCACGCAAACCAACACACCTGGAGCAAAAAAGGCGTGGCAGAAAGAAAAGTCACCAAAAGCCACCATATCTGTGATAACTGAATTTCAGAGCCCATCTCTGCACTTTGAGTGCTGTGCCTGATGATTGCTAAAGGTGCAGAGAGTCCAGAAATTAGTCTGTAAATTACTAACATGGGTTATAAAGAAAAAGTATAGGAAAAAAAAATGTTTAGGAATAGCTGAGATACGGTATGAGGGCTTCCAGTTGCATCAGGAGCAAGCACTAGGAAGTCCCTCATCCTGCCTCCATCACTCCCCTGACTCAGGTGCAGGAGGAAGGCAGGAGGGACTCGAAAGATAACGCCTATGTAATAACCAGCACGCAGAGAGCACGGGGTCCCAGAGCTGGCATTATGCTGGTAGCCAGGGTTGCTTGTATCCCTTCTTTATCCGTTGGCCTTGAAACTAAGCCATTTTTCTGGAGAGTGTAATCAGCATTCTGGGTGTCAGTGCAAAACTACCTGCAGAATTTATCATTCTTGAAAGGAAGATTTCACCTCCAATACTGTGGGGGAAAAAAAGCAAAAATTACCGTTCTCCCTAGGGCAAAGTTTAAAAAGAAATGTAAGACAGACAGCTTCCTCTCCTATTTTCTAGTACTTCTGAGAAATAATTTGTATTTTTCAATTTTGTATGTTTAAAATCCTCAGCATATGCTAACACCAGTTCTGTCTGGCTCTGTTTCTGTTTATGTATTCAGTGCCAGCTGTTGGGAGCAAGAGAAGCAGCACCAATTCACTGGTGTGGATAGTGGCAGTACCCACACACGGCATGGCCACAATGCACACGCGTGCAATGACATGCCATGCAGGCCCTTTTCAAAATGTATTTATTGGTACTTGTCACAAATCAATTATGTTGCATAACGACTTTCAGCCATTATGTTCCTACGTGCACAAAGTAAATTGTCTTGGGTTTTTTTTCCCCCCAAACCAACTCTTAAATCTTTCATGAACAGCTGGCACACCATTATTATTGACCTACAGAGGTGAGAAAGTCTAGCTAGATTTACCAGGGGATGGGCTCAGAAGGGAACTGCAGGAAGTTTAAATATTTGCAGGAGGATTGAATTAAATGGAGTTTAAGAAATGTATCTACTTCTGAGAGAATTTAAGAATTAGCAAAAAAAACACCAAACCCTCTTCTTGCCTAATCCTTAGGGAAAGCAGGAATAAATCAATTATTGATTGAGATAGCATTTCCCCATATTTCTTCCTCTTAGAAAATCTTGTATTATCTAAAAAGCACCAAGCAAATCATACAATCATATAACCATAGAACAGTCCAGGTTGGAAGGAATCTCAAAAGATCACCTGGTCCAACCTCTCATGGGAAAAGCAGCCTAGATGAGATTACCTAGCACCCTGTCTAATTGCATCTTGAAAACCTCGAGCAATGGGGACTCTACCATGTCCCTGGGGAGGCTGTTGCAGTGAATGATTGTTCTTACTGTAAAATAGTTCTTTCTTATCTTGAGATATCTCTTCCTCCTCACCACTGAGCCATGTGAAGTTGAGTTATACTGAATAAGTTTTGTCCCCACCTCTGATTTAGTAGATCTTTCTGCCTCAACTCCCCAACATATGAAATCTAATTTCTTCCGGAAATGATTTTTAAAAAGCCAGAACCCAAACTCATCCCACTGGGGCTGTATCTGGTTGCAAAGTCCACTCTATTATAATACTACAAAAGGAAATGAAGGGATGGGGGA
Organism: Burhinus bistriatus; assembly: GCA_013397275.1. Lineage (NCBI taxonomy): Eukaryota > Metazoa > Chordata > Aves > Charadriiformes > Burhinidae > Burhinus > Burhinus bistriatus. The sequence goes on along the minus strand of VYXH01007090.1, from coordinate 366,916 downwards.
TTACTTGCCAACTCTGTCAAAAAACATGCAGCAATTCAACAGCAGGACCAAGAAAAAAGGTGCAGTTCACTGCTGTCCATGCCTTCCCATCAACGCTCGTCCTGTACCCCGACAAATCTTGCTGGCATCATTGACACAGAAAGGACGTAGAGACCCCAAACATGTCAAAGATCAGTGACCTAGAGAGGAAAAAGTAGGAAACCTAGTAGAGCAGCAAGAGCGTGTGCCAAAGCAAACCTGTGTCACTACAAGAGTCAAGGAGTTCAATCAAGTTGAAATGATAGGTTCCAACTGGATTTAAGGAAAAAGACTTTATTATAAGGGTAGTCAAGCACTGGAATGGGTTGTCCAGAGGGTTGGTCAAATCTCCGTTCATGGAGAATTTCAAGACCAAACAGGACAAAGCCCAAAGCACCCCGGTCTGAATTCACTGTTGACCCATTCTGGACTACAGACCTCCAGAGGTCCCTGCCAATCTGAATGACCCTCTGATCTGCTCTCCTGGATGGAAAGGTTTTTTCCTGTTTTTGTTTGTGTCTGTGCTCTTCTCTCTGCCCAGGGTTAGGTTACTACAGGGTGAACATTACAGGCCAAGAGCTGGGCTGACTCTTCTCTGCAGAAAGAAGAAGAAGTATTTGCTTATTGTTGCTGTAGCTGAAGGCACATTGGGACATCCTTCATCTCTCATTGCTAATTTAAGAAGTGAGGAGTCTGCACCAGGTATACAAACTTGTGAGCTGGTGAGCAGGTTGCTGTCAAATGGGTTTGCACCACTAGGACTCAAATCCTCCAGCTACCTGCTGCGGGGGGCACAGTGCCATTTAAAAGTCACATCACTTTTACAAGACATCACCCCAAAGTCAAGCAGAGAAAATACCAGTTTTAAAGTGTTGGGGGACTTTTTGTTGGACTGTGGTGTAAATCCAGATAGGAACACTCCTGAAAGTCATAGCAGTAACTCCTTGTTTCCTCCCTAATAAAGTAATCATGGCTATGATTGATGAGTTGATGAATTCTGCTCATAAAATTGAGACAGCTTTTACTAAGTACATGCATCACATCATCCTATACATTGTCCAAAGTGTTACAACCTTGTCCTGGTTCTGGCAGGGATAGGGTTTTCTGGCCCGGGACACAGGTATTCTATACCATATGAGCCATGCCCAGTCCATAGGGGGGAGCTGGCCGGGGGAGGGGGAGGAAGGTTTGGGAGCGGGCTGGGGCTTCCTGGGGTCTGGTCGGTGAGCGCTGGTCCAGTAACTGTATTTGTGCATCCCTCCATCAGTGTTATTGTTGTTGTTCTCCTTTTTCCGTTGCTGTTGTGTTAAACTGCCTTTATCTCAACCCACCAGTTTTGCCTTTTTCTTCCGATTTTTCCCCACTGCCGTGGGGGTTGAGTGAACAGCCACATGCCTCTTTGTTGCCAGCTGAGGCCAAACCACGACAAACCTGCAGCAAATGCAGGCTATATACCACTCCTCAGCCAAAGTGTTTGACTTGCCTGAAGCCAGGATACTGGAAAAGAGGGAAAATAATGCTCGTTTTAGTGGGACAAAACCAAAGAGGACAGGTAGGAAAAAGGGTTCCTTAATGATGAGTCTGCCAGGACGGGATGGTTCCAGAGAGGTTCGGGGTGGGTTTGGCTGAAGGTGCCACATTAAAGACATGCCCATGTATTTCGGGGTGAGGGAACTTCACCACTCTTTGTCCCAGGCAGCGTGCCCAGGGGAAGGGCTCAGCCGAGCTCTGCAGGGACCAGGACATACCTAGGAGGGGAGATGTTGTCCTTGGAGGGCACCCAGGCACTGCAGGACAAGATCTGCTCTCACCTGCCTCCCCACAGCCCACACTGAGCATCTCCCCACCACAGAGTGGAGGTCCTGCTGCCACTCACAGCAGCGAGACGTGGTCCTAGAGCCATGCTTCCCAGTGCTCATCACCCCCGGCAGGCAGGGCCCAAGAGAAGCCTCCTGGGGCTGGCAATGTCACAGGGCACATAATGGTCACTGGCTGGGAACACGTCCCTGGATAAAAATCATCTCTCTTTGCAGCAAGAGTGAAGTAGCGCTGGGAAGGTGTCTCCATCTGGAATTATCTGCAAGCATCTTCATCGACGCATCCTTCAGCAGCCGGCTGCGTCAGGATGGTCTGCTGTAAACATCCTCCTCACGTGCAGCTCCGAGAGCGGTTTCTGCTCTCTGATCAGTGACACGCAGTTCCCCAGCGCGGCGTACACTGTGAATCTTGCAATCAAACAGATCGCGACTGGCTTTCTGTGAAATAGTCACGCTTAAATTGGCTTTTCGTGAGTCTTCAGCCCAGCGTGCTGGCGGCTTTTGCAGGAAGTGAGCAAATGACGATTGCTGATGCGTTCAAAAGAAATTCAGCTTTTGCACTTTGAACATTTGCAGGAAGAAAGCAGAGGAGGCTGAGCTGCTCGGGAGCACTCTAGCATGCTTGAATCCAGCCTCTGCGGTCCGGTGTTGAAGGGACTTAAAGGTCCCTAAAGGGGCAGGACTAAGTAGATCTGCGTAACTGCAGCTATGGGAATAACCATAACAGCACGGACCAGCAATGCTTACCCATCCATGGTGGACAAGACTTTTCCCATCACCTGCTGATGGGGTAAATCAACCAAACCCCAACCCTTTGCCATGCGAAGCTGGTGGCTGCTCTGAGATTTTACCCTCCACAGAAGGGAAGTAGCATATTGTTTACAGCTGCAGCTCCTGGTTTCAGTGCTACAAGTGCACGTTAGACAGACTGAAGATGGGTAATGCCATTCGTATGAAAACAGGAACATGCCAGGAGCGCATTGCACAGTCAGCTGTGGCAGGTGGGTTTATGATTCAAAGACCCTGGATAGCTGAGGCTATAAAATACCCAGGGTTCATTTTTTTTTAGTCTGAAGATCCATATCTAATCTTAAATGCCTTTTCAGACGCTCTCTGTGGGTCCTTTCCAAAATAAGGAAAAAGCCTGTTTTATCTTCACAGAGGATGGTTGCATGGCAAAGAGGCTGCTGCAAGATTGAGTCTGGGGCTGAGAGAGAGAGATAAGCTGTATCCTCACCGGAAAGGACCTGCATTACTCACAGCTTTTCTATCCGCATCCATCCTTCCCCTCCTTCTCCAGCCTTGGGGCTTTCCTGATGAGCTCTCCAGGAGGAAAAGCTCACTTTTGAGTGGTGTTGTTACTGCCCTATTTCCCCTTGGGGACGAGATGGAAATGAACATTTCCAGCTTGGCTATTGGACTTTTCCTTATGGCAAGCTCAACAGATTCCACACCGCACCCTGTTTACCAGTGCTGCAGGAGAGAGGCACCCTGGAGGCACCCGTGGAAGCGAGGGGTGCAAAAAGCCGAAGCATCACCCAGCTGTAAACACTGCACCGGGATGGAAACCGCAGGGCTGGAGGGGGGTACACAAGGGGAGAGACATGAGCAAGCAAGGGCAGAGGGGCAAGGGAACATGCAACGGGATGGTGCAGCCACTTGGCTGTGGGGAGAAATTTGGGGGAAGCTCAGGGGTTGTATGGAGAGCTGCACGAGCGGAACAACACATGCCTTCATTTAGCTGTGGAAGGTCCCTGCGCACACGCACATCCATGGCCCGCTTAGTGGGAGACCAGATGATACAATTTGCAGTGAGAATGTAATTCATTAGATGTAGGAAGAAAAAAGGATGCATAATAAATTTTCTGGAAATAATGCAGTTTTGCAGGTGCTGGCATGAATCACAAATTGCATGAAATTTGTTCAATAGAAATGGGTAGCTCAGAGTAGCTGAGATGTTTCATTTCACCTTTTCTTTATGCATATGCTTCCATTCTTCTCTTTGAAAGGAGACCTTTATTTCATTTTCATATTTTTAAAGGAATAATAGAGTAAAATAATCTGAAAGTTATAGGAACTATTTTATCACAAGCCAGGTGTTGCAAAAAGAGAGAAGCAGGATTTTCTTTCCTTATGGCTGTTAATTTTACCTCTGGACATGGGCATTCTTTCAAACCCAAATATCCTTCAGCCGAGGATACATTTAGCACCACAGGGCTGACTTCTGCTGGTCTCTGTGGGCCAAACTGAGCCAGGTCAGCAGCACGTCTACAGATGACAAAGGCTAGTTATTACCAAGAGAAAACCAAGGGGTCCGAAGTACAATGATCCCCTGACCAGGCACACGGCTTGTCTGTGGTCTCTTCTGCACTGTGTGCCCTCAAGGAACAGCAACCATGGCTACAAAGTTGATGAAAACTGTGTTTTCCACCAGAAAGGAAGCACCTCAAGCAGTTAAGTCCGCTTAAAATACCACAGTAGGAACAGAAAATTATCTTTTAGGAGGTCAATGGCAGTTCTTTCACAGGGGCACTCAAGAAGCCAAAACTGTTGCTCAAAAACCATAAAGCCCTTATTTAACCCCAGCAGTGACCCCAGCGTGCCGGGTTCCCCACAGCAACATGGAACATAGCCCTGGTGGACGCTGTGCTGTGAAAAAATGTCCTGGTTTGTGCTGATAAAATGTAAGCATTGATGCATGAAGCTTGCAGAGATGAAGCAAAAAGTCCTCAAAAGGATGGATGTTGCACAACTGCCAGAGACAGGGCAAAATCTCATTACCTGTTCATCGGTACAAGACTATTTTACATAAGCTAATGCTGCTTCAGGTAATAATTAAAGAAGTAGGAAGGACAGCAAAGCCAAGGCATCATGGGGAGCGGAGCGCTGATTTTTATTCAGCCTCATATCCTTCCTGTAGCCCAGCACTCAGGTGTGGAAGTCCAACATTTGGCAAAATGTTCTCCTATTTTGTGAGCATAACTTATAGTCAGAGAGGGCTGAAACTGGGGTGCCTTTGCATTTGCTCCCAAATATCCTAACTAAAGGCAGTTATTTGTCCAGGAGCGTATTAGCCATATGGTACCTCCATATCCTCTGGATCTGAATTGCAGATTCTCACACACACTCATCCCCTCCCCGAATCAGTGCTCGGTGTTAAACTGTGGATCTACTGCACTTCACGTCCGTGCTCTTACCTAGTGAGAGCAGTCCTGGCCTTCTGTATGGGGCTTTTCTTTTTAGGAATGGAATAACTCTGGGCCTTTCAATAGAGGCACTTTTCCCTCCGCTCTCCTCCTTAGAAATGTTTTAAAAGGAGTTTTTTCCCTCCGCAATACTCAGCATGTATAAAGGCTGAAAAGTTGCAGCGCAGGCCAATAACAGAGTGAACAATTATAGCAGCTATTCTCTGAAAACATTAGCAGCAGAGGTTATTGCTTTCTCTGTCTTAATTAACCAGAACTGGCCAAAAGAGATTATACTCCTTCCTGCCTCTTCCTCCCCTTCACAAAGTAAAAAAGTTTATGAATTATGAGATATCAGTTTGTAACAAAAGTGGCACCTTAGGTTTGTGATCATCTGAAATCAGTATTATGAAGGACAACACAATTTTCATTTTAAAATCTAATTAAACAGGAAACATTTGTTATTGCAAATCATTTATTTGCAATTAAAATGTTGAAGATATTTTTCATTTCAGTGTCTCACTTCAGTTCAGAACAAAAAGCAATTGCAAACCACCTGCCTTCCACTCACAAGCTCTTGGAAACAACTCCCCAAGCCCTGAAAGGAACAAGGCTTTCAAACCTACCTCAGCTGACACCCTGACTACCCTCTGCACTGGGGAGACTTAAAAACACCATAATCCAAAGGCCCATCACTTTTATTAAGTCAAAAATTAAATAATGTGAAAATCAATACTGTACTTCTGCCTCCAAGACGTCTGCCAGATCCAGCCTACAGCTGGCTGCGGGGTCCACTGGTCAGACATGCTTGCACGCAACTGTACTGGGGCATTGCTAACGTCAGCTACACAGAAAACCTTCCTGCCGAGAGACACGAGGAAATACATCGGAGCAGTGAACTTTCCCGTTGCTGCACTGCTGATGCTCCTGGGCTTACACGGAGCTGCCCTCTGCCACAGCTCCCTCCCCGGGGATGCGGGTGACACAGGGCTGGTTTCTCACCTGGGTATGGTGTCACCAGGTTTCCTTCCTGAACAACGTGAGAGGAACATCTAGGTTTTCCCTAAGCCAGTGATCTGTGATCAGATCTCTCCTGCTGGAGCTGCTCCGCTGTATGTGAGTGACGTGCAAGCCAAACAGGGATCAGAGAGGGGAAAGCAAGGGGTGGGCAGGTCGCACGTGCCTGCGCCCATCCACCACCCTGCAAGGATGCAGAGGCACAGCCAGGCTGTGTTTTCCAGGAGTCCTCATGGAAAAGTTGTTTCTCCCCATAAGCAGGAAGCACCGCTGTTGTGCTGAGAAGGACATGCTCAGGGGGACAAAGCCAATGTCAGAGTGGTGAACCACACTGCCATTTATCAACAACTTCTTCATTCGATAGTCTCCAGTATCAATCAAAAAAAAAGGCATTTCAACTACAGGTCTCCTCTGCACAAGCATCTTTAAGATTTCTGCCAACTGTCAGCATGTCAGGCTCGTCAAGGAGAAGCAGGAAAACTTCTAAGCAAAGAGATCAAGCAATCCAATCCCCTAAACATTTAACTTCTCTGATTAAGCACTCGAGGCTGAGGTTCTGAAGGTTTATTTATCCTGGGGTGAAGCAGCCAATTAAACATCCGATGCTTCCGCAAGCTGTCGGGAAGGTGTCACTTCCAGCCTGCCTTGGTTGCCAACATTTGGTGGCAACAAAAGGAATAAATAATGCGTTCTTTGAAAAGCAAGGCAGAAAAGGATAGTCAGCTGGGGAGGAAACGATGTGCTGGCAGCAACCTGTCCTTTCTACCTGTCTGTACGGGGCTGCGAAAAAGTGAGAGTAGAGTGATACTCGCTTTGCTGTAAGTGGATAGCCAGCCCCACCGAGCAGTGGGAAATATGGCAGGAGATCACAGCACTCGGCTTTCGCTGTTTTTTGCTCTTGCTCTTTCATCCCCAATGCAGCCAGGCTGCTGCCACCTCCCGGATCCCTTTGCTACGCTGCAGCCTTAAATCCCAAACCCCCAGGTCCCAGTCCCTGGCTGAGCCTCAGCTGTGCGGTAGAGAAGAGACCTACATCCCAGGCCGAGGTCTTGCAACACCTGAGCCACATCCATTCCGGTGCCACCTCGCACACTCGCACATTGCTCTGCCTCAAAAAATTTGCATGTATGAATTTTGCATAGAATTTCAGCCTTATAGCAGCCTTCCCATATCTGAAGGAGGCCTACAAGAAAGCTGGAGAGGGACTTTTTACAAGGGCATGCAGCGATAGGATGAGGGGTAATGGCTTCAAACTGGAAGAGGCTTGATTTAGATTAGATCTCAGGAAGAAATTTTTCACTCTGAGGGTGGTGAGGCACTGGAACAGGTTGCCCAGGGAAGCTGTGGATGCCCCATCCCCGGTAGTGTTCAAGGCCAGGCTGGATGGGGCTTTGAGCAACCAGGTCTAGTTGAAGGTGTCCCTGCCCATGGCAGGGGGGTTGGAACTGGGTGATGTTTAAGGTCCCTTCCAACTTAAACCATTCTATGACCCTATGAATCTATGATTCTCTGTGTCTGCCCTTCTCAGACACATCTGTGCCCTGGCCACTCTGGCCAGTCTATCAGAGATCTGGCTGTATCCGACACCCCTTGATGGTGCTGCCAAGGATACATGATCCAAAACGTTTGCACCCACAGCAAAGCCAGTATGGCCAAGACTTGCTTTGCTGTCCCTATAGCCCCTCCAACAGCATCTCCTGGGTGGAGGGACCCCGCCAAAATTGTTTTAGCGTCCTAGTCAGGATCAGGAGGAAGGCGAATCCTCACTAGCTCTTATTGCTTCCTCACTACCCAAACCTATTCAGAGCAGGTTTTCAGAAGCACAGACCTGCTTTGGGTAATGACCTGCACGATCTCATGTGCACATGTGTTACAGTTGGTAACTTGTTCAGCACAAAACTTTGAAACAAAACAAAAACGCAATACAAAAATAACCCCGATTTTATATTCTTGCATCAGTTTATGGAAAATGAAGATCCTGCCCTGCCTGAAACTATTCTTTTACTTTAAAGGGAATGAATAAAACCTATCTTCTAATCATTTTTTAATTCACTGAGAGTTGGGAAAGCTTGAACAGGAAAATAAGGCAAGCAGCTCAGCAATTTATAGTCAAATATTCATTGAAAATTGTACAGGCATCAGCAGCACTGTCTAACAAAAACGATCCTAAAATTTCAACTCCACAGGTGGGTTCGCTTCAGGGAAACTTAATATAATTATATTTCAATGTTTCTTTTCAGAACTTCATACATAATCATAGCATTTTGTACACCGGCATGAAAGTGCGTAAGCAGAAAGATGCTGATGCCTTATAGCACAATTAATTTCTCCAAGTAGTAAATTGACCCATGTGTCATGAGGATCAGACTGAAAAACTTAGAAAATATTCCTCTGCAAAAATTGAAAATTGCTTGTATTATGATGAAGCTGTTTATTCTGCAGGTGCCAGAACAAATTAAAAATTACATATTGAGAAAATTGCCCCATATTGAGAAAATTGCCCCAACAAATAAAAGTTCAGCTCCTGTGTAACCACAGCAGTGAATATTTATATCTACTGAAATGGGTTTCGACCTGGTTTTTTTTTTTTTTGGGGGGGGGGGGCGGGGGGGATGCCCACACATTCCCACCNACATTTTTTTCAGGTTTTGCTCTGTTTTTTTTTTTTTTTGGGGGGGGGGGGGCAGGAGGAATGCCTCACTATTCTCACCATTTTAGATACTGGGGAAACTAAGGCATGGAAAGATGAAGCAACTTGCCCAAGATCATCCAAAAAGCCATCAGCAGAGCCAGAAAGTGAAACCAAGTCTCTTAAGATCGAGTCCTGGTTTCTGGGACACGCTGTCCTCTGGGAAGCAGTTTGGCTCCCCGTTGCCTCCACCAAGGCTCTCTGCCAAGCTGAGAACTTCCCACAGGCCAACCTGGCCAACGTGTAGACCTCAGCACCAATAAAGGGCCTTGTAAAACCTGCAGTGGGCTTGCCTTTTCCCTGCAGCAGATGCAGATACACAGACCTGCATGCTTGACTTTTGGGTGAATGTGGAGAAGCCGCACGTTAGCTACCAGAATATCGTCCTGAAGGTCACAAACTCTGAACGGGGCTTCCTCCACCCACTAAGACTCTGGGGAAGCAGAAAAGCACAGCAGTCACACAACAGCCTGAAGCCATGCAACACTTACTATGTATGGACCTACAGCTAGCGTTCACAAACAGGACAAAACATAGCCCTTGCCCTGCAAGAGGGATGGAAAAAACACAGCACCAAAGATCATATCCTTGGAAACATGGCATTCACAGCTGGAGTCAGATTAATGTGGGCTGGCAGAGACCTCTGGAGTCCTCTGGTCCCATGCAATGCTCAAAGCAGGACCAGCTCGAGCAGGTTGCTCCTGGACCTGCCTGGTCAGGTCTTGAATGTCTCCAAGGATGGAGACCCCACAGCCTCTCTGTTGCACTGCTTGGCTGTGGCGGTGCTTGGCTGACCTCATGGGGAAATCCAGTCTGATTCCGTCTTGTTTCAACATATGTCTGTTCTCTTTCATCTTCCCGCTAGGCACTGCTGTGAAGAGCCCAGACCCTTCTAGATAACCTCTTTGTAGTATTGGTGATCTGCTTTTAGGTCCTCCTGTACCGTCCCTTCTCCAGGCTGACCCTCACAGGGCAAGTGCTCCAGCCCAAACACCTCGCTGATATGCATGACCTGAGGCCATATCATAGCACCATAGAAACGTGCAGAAGACAAAAATCTTCCCCTGTGCAAAAGGGGCAAGCCAAGAGTTGTCCTGCTCCATGAACATCACCATGCATGCAATCCATTTTCTCCTGATTCATCTGCCACCCCACTGTCCCAGTTACTCTGCAGCAGCCAGATTAATGTGGAATGAGTTTCCCTGTAGGATCAGCCATTCATCTTTCCTTGGCAGCCCCCCAGCTCCTGCCAAAACACTTTGTTCAGGCCTGCAGGGCTGGAAGTCTGGAGAGATTTTACTCCAGCTCCAGTGCAGCCCTGTAAACGTGATTTGTGCCATTGCTACTAAAAGGCCACAAGCTTTCTACTGCCCTGCCAGTGCAGGTTCACAGGGCATGCCTTGGCCTAAATTAATTTTGACTTCTTTTAGCTGTGACTACATATGTGAGGCCAACTGTATGGAAGGGTGACACTTGAGGTCCCCATCCACAAACACAACCCACAGTGGTCAAAGTGTGGTCACTACTGGAGTGAGGATGTAAGAGCATGTAAGCAGACAATGTTAAGAAAATATATAAAAGTAAATCCATCACTATTCTCAGACTCCTCCATGCCAAGATCTCAGGATAACTCACTATGAACACCCACTTTCTCCACGTGACTCAGACTGAAGTCCCAATTGAAGGACCCAGAGGCAGAATGGTGAATGTAACACCCATGAAAAGGGATAGATACTGGGAAGTTTTTGCATGCAATGTTAACCATCTCATTGATGAGGCTTTTCTGATTGAGTTAGGACAAAGCCCGTTAATACAAGTAGAAGTGCAATAATAATAATAATAATACCTTTTTGTGGTAATTGTGTTATTAGGATTTTGTGAAGGACTACAAATAATCACAGTTTAGGCAACACTGGCTTGTACATCCTTACAGGAGTAGTGACAGACAGTTATGGAGAAAAAGTGGCACTGCCACTCCCATTTTAACCTCTGCCAAATTTGTGTAAACTTCCCCAAACCCCGCTGCTTCCTTTTGCATCCCTCACAGCATAACAGCAGGGTCTGAGCTTCAGTCGCCCATGGTGGCTAGGAGCATCCCAGTTTGCAAGAACAAATCCTCACATAAGGTACCATCTGAAATCCCCCTCCAGGTAACGTGTTATTTTAATACAGAGAGGACTTCTGCCTTGGAAACCACCAGTACCTGTGTTGGGCTCTGCTGTGCAAGGTGAAGGCAAGAGCTTAGGAGAACCAAGTAACCAGAAACCATCCTTAGACATCCTTCATTCTCAGAACGATTTCTTTTTGGTGCAGTCTAGAGGTCTTACTCACTTTTTGTGGTACCTTATAATAATAAAAATAGAACATACCAGCAAAACTGACCTGTGATAACATTGAACACATTAAGAGCAAAACAGACAATTCAAATTACTCAGAGATTAATTCAAATTAGTGAATTAAGTTTTATCTCAGATCTCCAAACCCTCCAAACAATGGCAGCGGCTAATCAAATCCAAAAGGCGACAAAAAGCTCCGTTTGCTGCTCTGGTTTTGGTCTTCCGATGGGCGTGAAAAGGTACTTTTGCTCTGCTCTGGTGATGGGCCAAGTACAGCGTTAGCTTTGACCAAGTGTCGAGCCATGTGGGTCTTAAGCAAGAGAAGTCACCCATGTCGGGCACAAAAGAAACTCAGTTACTAAGCACAGAAACCAAAAGGTTTCCTTCAATCTCACTGTATTGTTTTCTCCTTAAACTGAAGAGTAGATAAAATAATCTATCTGTCTGCTCTCATTGAAGCTGTCTTTCCAAACCCAGTAGCTGAGGGTTGACATGCAGCTGACGTCAAGACAACCCTCAGTGTAAACTTTCAGCAGCTGTTTAGTAGCTATTTTGCTTCCAGGGAGTGACTGGTGCAGCCTTCCACCTCCCCCAGCAGGTGTTGAGGAGAGCAGGACCTTGCTGTAGAACTCTCTGGAGACTCCAAAAATGCAAATACTTTTCCCATATGACCACGGGAGGGCTCGGAAGGGACATCCTGGCTCCCCAGCCACTGTCCTCGTAGCACCACAGCTGGCACTGTGTCGTGCTACCAAGACCCTCTCCTCCTTTACCCAAACATCTTGCGTTCACTCACATATCGCCTCATTAAACTCCGGCTGGCTGTTAGCAGAAAACGAGGAATTTAGCCATGCCTGAGCTGGGCAGAGTCAGGACCATCCCCAGGACTCTGAGCCAAGTGCTCCCGATTAATTTTTGTACCTTCGCAACCTTTTCCATTTGATACAAGACAATTTGCAGTTTTCCAAGTCTCGCCTTAAACAGGGGTCTGTTACCCTCACAGGGAAGAAATAAACTCTTAATTGATGGCACAATATCCCAGGAGCAAGAAAGCAAGCAGCAAGCAAACAAAAAACGATCCTGATTTTCATTTCTTCTGCGCAATGATCCCAATTATACCATATATCACATCATTTGCATTGCCACAACACAGCCTTTTATATCTGCTTGACTTGCAAGCCATTTAATCTCAGCCTACCTTTAAAAAAAGGCTTGTAGAAAACGAGACACTTGCTTTACGCTGATGCAGTTAAGGGAGCTAATTTCAATTCTGAAGCAAATAAGGTTTATGCAAGTTAATAGCCCGAGGGGTCCAGGAGCCAACTGGAGTAAGGCTCTTGTTGTTCCCTTTTAATAATCCATGGGACAATCCCAGGTATTTACATAAATTGAATCTTCCTGATCTCATCTAATTTTCAGGCAATAATCTCCTAGGGAGGAGGACATTTACCACTAATTTCAGAAGTGTGCATATGACTTTTGCTGGCTTTGCACATGGCCCTGAAATGTATTTGGGGCAGCATAAAGACAGTTTCCCACTTGGCGCTTATTTCATAGAATCACAGAATGGTTTAGGTTGGAAGGGACCTTAAACATCACCCAGTTCCAACCCCCCTGCCATGGGCAGAGACACCTTCTACTAGACCAGGTTGCTCAAAGCCTCATCCAGCCTGGCCTTGAACACTACCGGGGATGGGGCATCCACAGCTTCCCTGGGCAACCTGTGCCAGTGCCTCACCACCCTCAGAGTGAAAAATTTCTTCCTGAGATCTAATCTAAATCAAGCCTCTTCCAGTTTGAAGCCATTACCCCTCGTCCTATCATCGCATGCCCTTGTAAAAAGTCCCTCTCTAGCTTTCTTGTAGGCCTCCTTCAGGGAAGGATCCTCTGATCATCTTCATGGCCCTCCTCTGGACCCGCTCCAACAGGTCTATGTCCTTCTTATGTTGGGGCCTCCAGATCTGGACAAGGTACTCCAGGTTGCGTCTCATGAGAACAGAGTGGAGGGACAGAATCACCTCCCTCAACCTGCTGGCCATGCTTCTTTGGATGCAGCCAGGATTAAATGCCACTGGCATCAACAAAGATGGTTTCAGTGTCTGCCGAGACCACGCTTTACTCCCCCTGCTGCAGGGTCTGCCTGCACAGGAAGCTGATATTCAGCAGCTCCAGTATTTACAAGCAATGCAGTGACATGTGTCAGCGGCTGTTCTTGGGAAAGTGATGCAAAGTTCTACAAAAGCATAATAGACTGCATTTCAATTAAGCCAGAGATCTGGCTAATCACTAACTCAATTTCATCTGTCATTAATATATTGTAACTCCTGCAGCTTATTGATCACGCTGGAGAAACATTCAGTTTCTGCCTCTTTTTGTACAGCAATGTATTGAAAACCAGCCAATTATTTCAGCAACAGAAGGGAATATTGTCTTACGCAGAGCCTGGCTCTCCTGAGAAGCTAAGCACAATGAGGTATCTCTGGTGTGACATTTATAGCAGAACTCAGGAAAGTTCACAGCCTTTCCCCAGAAACATTTATGTTGGTATCTGTACAAAATTTGTTAACAGCTGCAAATTCAGTTTGTCAATCTTTGTGTTTGATTGCTTCTCTGAGCACCCGCCAGGTACGAGGGTAGTGGAGGGTCTGTGGTCGAGGATGTACGTATTTCAGTATCCCAGTTCTCACGCTTGCTTACACAGCCTCAGGACCGCTGCTTGCAGAGGCACCATCTAAGCTCTGCAACTATTTTTGTCACATCTGGGCTATCTGGCAAAACGAATTTTCTATTGAAAAATGAACAGAAATCACAAAGCAAAAAAATAACCAAATCCATGTACACTCACCCAACAACCCAGCACCAAAAAATGAGTGCACAGGCCCCTCCGCCACGAGCAGCGGGGAGGTGCAGGACAAGGCATTTCACTGCTCCATGCCCCACCTCTCTCTCGGATCCAGCCACAGCATCAGCATAAAAATGGCAGCTCATGGTACACAGCCCTTTGCCCAGAGCAGGCTCTGGCCGCTGTCACAGCCATAGGTGCCACCAGAGCTACAGGAGGATTTTTGGCAGAACAGGGTGGCCCTGTGTTTGCTCCTGGGCTGCTTCTGCAGTCTTAATGCATGCCAGGGGAGGAGTTTGCTGGTTGCGCTGGCATTTGGTGGCCCTCAGATAAACCATGCCTCTGAACCAGCAAGCGTGGCTGATTACGCCTGCCTGGAAGGTTGGTGGGGAGATGTTTCCTCCTTGCTCCAGTCTGAGTGGATGAACAAGAACGTGCCAACAACACGCTGTGCATTTTCGTGGGCTGCTGGATGCTAAGCCCCAGACTACAAGCACAGAACATGTTTTGGGGCATATATAGCAGCAGCTGTGGAGGACAAGCACGTTCATATCAACGTTCCTCAAAAGACAGGGAGAAAACTCAGAAGCACCAAAGACTCAAGAGGTATCTTACCTTGATCTCAAGGAACATGATAAATACCCCTCCCCACCTAGGGGCAGATACATGTGGCTTTACCCTTCGCACCTGCACAAACAGGTTAATTATCCTCCAAAGAAGGACAAGAAGACGGGGCGAAATTAAAATCATCTCCTTCAGTTTAAGGACCACCTGGAAGCAAGATGCTGGGATGTATCTGGTAGCAGCTTTACCTGCTGGCGATGGAAATATCCAGGCAAACAGCTGCAAAAATAGGTGCTGATCCTGCAGAAGAGTGCCTGCTTGGGACATTCAGGATTTTGTGGGCCTGACTGAGGCGGCATCAGTCCCTCTTGTGCCCTTGTGCCTGGGTGATAAAAGCAAAGTGAAGCTTCAGGCAGGCTGTATCAGAGGTTCCTCCAGGAGGCACCCGGAAGGAGGTGACCACGCACCCGCTAGGATAAGGCACAGGGTTGTGGCAGATGCCTGGCTCTGCCTTGCTTGTGCTAAGGATAAGAAACCAGCCTTCCTTCTGTCCCCAGCCCAGTCCTGCATCCCCTGTGAGATGGTGACCCCCTGTGGAAAGCTTTTAGGTTACACGTACGAGGCTGCAAGAGGTGAGAGCATCAGCTCAGCGCTGGGGAAAGGAAGGGTTTACTTAGCCCCAGGTATCTGGGACCACTTTTCCCTACTGGAATTTATCCTTTCCCTCACTTGCCCTGCTCCTCCCTTCTAAACATGTCATGTCACCGTTCTGAAGATCAGTAGAGACACAAGAGTGGGACAGGACCACAGCATCACCTTCCACTCACCGCCCACCTCATCTGGAGGGAAGAGCCACCAAACAAGTCCCATCTCAGGCTCCACGCACCTAGCATTTGACAACCTCACCAACCCGATGTCAAGCACACCAGAGTGATCACCAGTGGGGAAAGTCCCGTGCAGCCCAATCCAGGAATTTGCAGCCAAGAGCAGCCCTCTCCATCCCAGTCCCACCCTCCAAAAACAGAGGCTGGAGGTGTTTCCCAAAGGGTATGGGCAAAGGAGCCTGTGTCCTCTGTCTCCCTGAAGCTGAGCTCTTTAGAGTAGACTACTCTGCAGGTGAGATCCTGCCATGTTGCACCTGCACAGGGGCCTGCTCACAGGCAAGATCCCACCCCAAAACAGGAGGAAGCACAGAGGGCCCTGCAGCCCCACTGCAGAGCAGAGCCCAGGCTGGACCACAAAAAGGAGTGAGGGGGGGGGTGTGTTCCTCCAGCCTTTGTGCAGCAGTGGCGCCTTTTTCTCTCTTCCAGTCCTGGGAGACACAAGTGCCATGGTCAGACACCAGCTGTCTTTCAGGAGGGCTTGTGAGACAACGTCTTCCACAAGACAGCACAGATGCCCCAGGAAAACATGGATAGTGATGATCAAGCCCAGGAAAGAGCAACGCAAATGTCAGCAAAGGGATGTCCTGGTCACATCTGCGGCTTGCAGGCTGGTTTTGCCCTCCATCACACAGCACCTTCCCCATGGGTAGATATTCCCTCAACACCTCAGTCACTTCACCTGTGAACTAAAAATAAAGTTTTAAAAAAGTAAAAATAAAACCCTTTCTTTCCTGTGTCAGTATTTCAGACCAAGGTCCAGTCTATACCTCTCTGTTGGCTAAAGCAGGGTTTCTGCAGTGTCCTGCTCCCTTTGCAGCAGCTACTTTGGCACCACGTGAAGGTTTCAAATGTGCCTGAGCAACCAAAGTGCTTAGAGGCATCACTCCAGGTGATGTACAGCCCCTCACATGACCAAACACAAGATTTAATGAAAAGCTATCACCGAGAAACTCTCTGTGACTTCAGGGGGATTTGGGAGCCCATCTCAGTGCGAGACCCTTTGCTGTCTCCACTGCCAGTCCCAGGCACTGGAAGCCCCCGTAGACAGAAGGACATTCTGCCACAGCTCTTGCGTTGGCTGCGTGTGCTTTGGGCAGTGTCAGGGTGAAGGAGCAGACACCAGCCCCTCAACCACTCACTGGATTCACTGACAGGACTCATCCCCAGGACCAGTCCTTGCTTTCCAGCTCAGCCAGGTCAGCACAGCCCCGCTGGCACCAGGATGGGAGAAGATGCTCACCGAGCACCGAAGCCCTTTCACAGATCTCCTCTCAGCAGTGCCCAGGAAGCACCTCTGCTTTTGAGGGCTTGAAGGACAATTGAAGTGCTATGGATTTCTCCAAACCCCTTTAAAAAATAAGAAAAAAAACCCCAAACAACATTCAGGCTGGCATGCAGCTTGTAGCGCTGGCCCAGAGGCAGGCTCATTTCCAAGCAAGTCACTTTGGTGCACAATATTGCTTTTGATCGAAAATTGTCTTCCATGCCAGGCTCCGCCATGAGCATCACCCCCAGGGTGGTCAAAGATGCTGGGGACCGCATCCCCGCGCCACGGCTTTGCAGCAGCCCAGCACTCCCCATCCTGTCCCTGCGGGGCACGGCGAGCGTTGGTCCTGACTGGAAGCTCACCAGATAACCAAGATATGGGGAGGCAATGTCGCCACTTTCCTTTGTCCCCTCCTAGCCTCAGACACGGTGGAGCACTGAGCACTTTTCCCCTTCTGAGGACAAACAGGCTAATTTCAGTGCACTCAGTGTAAAATGCAGTAGGCATACAAAATGGGATAAAAACATGTCAGTCTGGGACCAATGTTTAATTTCTCACTCACTACTCACTGTCAGTACTTCCCGATTGAATTGGCTCTGTTGATAGCCAGAGGACGCTGGGGTTTTTCTAATTGTCCGCACTGCAAACTCAGCGGAGGGTCTGAAAACCCATCAGGCGTTTTGCCCCCCACCTTCCCCCCCGCCACCAGGGGGGACAAGCTCTGCGCTTAGCCCTGAGCTAACCATCTTTGTGATGAGACGGAAAAAATTGGTTCACGGCAGCTGTGGCTCTTCCCTGGCGCATCCTGCCCCATCAGACCCAAGCACAGACCAGCCCTTTTTCCTACAAGTCCTGCCCACACACCCACCTGTCCCGCGGCGTGCACAAACCACGCCGGAGCCCCCCGTGCATCTCCAGGCACAGTGGACCCCAATGACATCTGCTTGGGGGATTAAATATCTAGCTGTACCCTCCTGTGCTGCAGACTTGGGTTTCTCTACAGCAGCTGCTTCCCCCAGTGAGTGCAGGCTTTGGGCTTTCTTTAGTCCCATTAGAGGTGGTAATCAAGGGGTCAAAATGAGATTTTTTTTCTAAGAGCTCTTGATTTGGGCTGGATTGCTGCAAGTGTGTCTGTGCTCCTTTTCCTCTATTATCTGAACTCTGCTGCTTCTTGCTTTCCCGGCACAAGGATCTGCAAGAAGAATTTGCTATATTTGGGAGAGAGTAGTTTAAAATGGCACAGAGCAAAAAACCTCTTGCCAGTTCTCCAACTTCCTATCAAACTGCAATGCCAGAGACCGTTTTGTTCAAAAGCCTCTGCGCAAGCCAGCTGGGCAAAAAGCACGTCAGAGCTGTGGAAACATTACGTTTCCTTATTCTGCGAACATTTTGCAGAAGAAATAATTTTCACTGAGCCACCTGGGGTGTGCAGGGGACAGACAAAGTGTCAGATTGAATAGGAAAAACATTTTCACCTACGTTATCTGGCTAATGCAGAAAGCAGTGAGAAGACCTACTATTCAGGGAGGAAAAATAGATAATTAAAAATCTGTAGTCATCTTAACAAGTCCCGTGAGTTTTGACAAGGGAAGGTCAGTGTAATTAGACAACCTACCCAGCCAAGCCATGCTCAGAGGTCCAAAGCTAATTTCATTTTATAGGCTACTGCTCTTCTTGAGGGGAGCCTGTTCCTGAAGAGTTCCCAGATGTCCCATCTGGAACCAGCCCTGTGACCCCCGAGTTCACCAAACCGCACCTCTGCACAACCAGGTACATCCACCTTCACCCAGAGAAACTGCAACGTGTCATGTGAAGAGCATCTTTTCGAATGGCTCTGGTGCCCCCTCCAGAGAAGACATGCTTAGAACTAGTGTGGCTGCGGTTGCAAAGTCACCCAAAAAGCCCAGACAAACTTTTCTCTGGCCTCTTCCTCATCAGCATGGGTGGTTTACCCAGCTCAGTTGGCCATCAACAAGCTAAGGCCAGGCTCACTAGCCACTAAAGCCTCCTGATGCTCCTGTGCAGGGGAAAAATGACTGTGCTTTTGGCCTTCAGTACACAGAGGCAGCCATTTCCCCGGGCAGCTGCTTGGCGAGGGTTTTGGCACAGTTCACCATGCACCAGGATGACAACAGCGATGGAGCAAACAGCGGGTGAAGAGAGATGCTCACCAGCCCTTGCAGCCGCCGCAGCTGCCACGTTGTGAGAGACTGGAAGTTCCCGTAACTCTCTCAAAGCTCGCTTGTATGCACCTGCCTGCAGCTTGCAAGGGACCTTGGGCAAACAACAGACCGTTCATTGCGCTTATCAGGAAGGAAACTTGTGCAGACTGACTATAGCAGCAGACCATTCTCGTCACTCATCAGGCACCTCCAAAACCGACCCCTCTCCAGGCTGGGCTGGCTGCCCCCAAGGACCGTGTCCTGGTTACTACAGTCCCGCGAAGGCCGCACGATAAACGAGACCCGAGGCGTGTGAACAGTTCGTAAGACATATGCGCCTGTGCCTGACTAAGGATAAAAGGACCATAGAAACAAGCTACGGTGTGCACCCACTGCTGAAGAATTGACAACCGAGGACCAACGGGACGCCGCTGGACCCATGGTGGTGACTATCCTTTGCTTATCTTTCTGAATGCTTGCTTAGTTTCTTTCTAATGTTTCCTGCCTTTCCTGTTGCTCCATCCCTTTGTACTCACTCAATAAAAACGGCCTGATTGGCGGCATTTAACCTCATTTGTGTCTTAGTCTCACTCTTGGGATCACTACAAACCTGCCCCGAGCCCGAAGTCGGACCGGGACTTTACACACGTGATGGAGGGCGGCATTTCATTTCCCTCTCTGTCATGTAGCAGTCCGCAGCCTGACAGAACTCGCCACTGCTGCAATTCAGTCAGGAGACAACAGAGGGTTGAAGATGTTCAGAGACAAGTGGTCCATGCTTCCCTCATCACTAGTGAGGGCAGGATGTCTCTGCACAGTAAGCCTTTGAGGGTGACAGCACTAACCTCACCTCCCACCCCACAGTCAAGGGTGGGCAATGTTACTGGGATCGAGGAGGATTCAGGCTTCACTGATGTTAGTGCCACAGGTTTTAAGCTGCTCTTAGCCACTTCTGGCGCTTGAAGATGGTAAGTTTTCTCCAGGGATGTCAGGGCTTCAACGCCTTGGCCCCATAAGAAGGGAAGGAAACCACTGCTCACCTGTACAGATGGAGGCAACAACCTGGGACAAGGGAGGGGGGCATGCTCAGTGTAAACACCACTACTTCACCTGAAACCACTCTTTTCCTGCTAACTTTTATACTCAAGATATAAAATCAATTCCCCGGCCAGGCCTGAGCCCCAGTTTCTTCTCCAGCTCGGGGGAGTGTCCTTTGTGGTACCAGTACTCCACGGGAGGACAGAGAGGGTCCTGCTGGGTTTGGCTTGTCTATGGGATCATCCTGCAGCTGACTACATGTACATATTTACTTCAGAAGAGACCCTTAGGGAGAAAGTTCCACTTTTCAGCACACATATTGGTTCCCATCTGCTCACATGATTATTTTTTTTAATTGGATACTGTTTACACCCCTAGGTTTTACTTTAATTTTCCTTTTGTTTTTTCCCCTGTCATTCTGCAGGTTAAGGGGGGAGGACGAAGTGATGTTGCCACACGGTGTCCCCTGCAGATTGTGGCTGTGAACAGCCAGGATGCCTGTTTGCAAGGTGAGTGGCAAGAGCCACCTCCAGCGCTACCGGCCTGCAGACCTGGGCTAGGAGGTAAGCACAGGGAGGAGATGCCTTCGGTTGCTGACGATGGCCTCACCCCAGCTAGACCCAGATCACCCCAGGGTGTTGAAACGAAAAGGGGTGGAGATGGCATGACACAAGGTATGACGTTTCTCAGCTGGTGAGGAAGAGGGGAGAGTGCCTGCCAGCGAGGCACAGTACAACGAGGGCATCGTGAGTCACTGGTGGGTTTTCTCCAGCTGGAAGCAGAGAAAGGTTTCCCCATCGTCAGTCCTACGCACATACCCACACCCACCTCGGGCAAGGTCAGAAATAGCACCCAGCACACACCCCAACACTCATGCACCAGCTTATCATGGAGACGAGCGGCTCAGCTTCTCCTTTTCTTCCCTGTTGCAAAATCCTACAGTAGGACCCTACCAGCTCATGGAGGTTGAGTAATGCCATCACAATGACATAGGAGAGAGGCTTTAGTAAGTGTCATCTTGAGCCCCGGGTCGTACCCCCAGGTCTACCAGGACACTGAGCCATGCCCTATGTCAGAGGACAGCAGGGAGAGGCTCGCGAGGGATTTGCACTACAGAGCCTGCAGGTCGGTTGCTCTTCTCAATCAAGCCAGGTGGGCACCAAGGGTCCTTCTCACCCCTCCTTGCTGAGCCTGGGACCATGCTGCCTGGAGAGAACCAGGAACTGGCCCTCCCACCTTCTCATCAGCAGGCCACCACCAAAACTGGGTGACAAGACTTGTGGAGGGGCCCAGCACCATCCGCAGTGATCAACTTCGGACACTTTCCTGCTTGACCCGGCGGACATGATCTCCAGATCACTGTTGCATCCTGGGAGGAAAGGGATCTGAAGTCTTACCTCCCTGGTGCTGTCATCAGGGGATAAAGCACCAAGATTTAAAATATGGATATGGGTTTGATCAGTAAATTTGATCTCACTACAGTGTTTCTAAGGTATTACATGTTAACGATGAATACAAACAACCTATCATCTTCAGACACTCACAAAGAAGTCTCCGTGCCTTAGGCTAAGCAATATTGTACAACCCGAGCACACGCACATTGGCAACAGCACTGGGTGGCCCAGCCCTAGGGCTGCAGAGTGACCTGGATCCTCACATGATCATTTGCTTTCATAATTGCAGAAAATTGCCATTTAGGCTGTGTGCAGAGGGAAGTGTCCGTACCTGACAGGAGTGTTGATAGCTTCAAGGATCTCAGAAAGACCCTGCAGGAACACGTCCCAGGGAGCAGCACCAGGAGGAGCTGAGCCAGGAGCCAAGGGGAGCTCAGCGCTGGCCATGCCCTCACCAACAGGGCACAGTCCCACGGGGTCTCAGCACGGCTGGCAGAGCTGGGGGTGGGACAGGGATCCGTCAACAGCCCCAGACACAGCGAAGGGCTGAGCCAGGACCAGGGTCCCTCCAGGGGACCCAGTCTGGAGCAGGAGAAAGGGCTGGAGACAAAGCTACAAGGCAGGTCAAAGGTCCATGCAGTAGCCAGGGCTGGAGATAAGGACATATCTAATGCAGTTCAGACAGGGACAGCAGACACAGGCTTAAGCTTAAATGAGGTCCTAGGCCATGGGCAGAGAAGGTGTGCGGGTGAGGGTCACAGCTAAGGTGAAAAAGCCAAAGGCAACCTGTACCCTGTTTCTCAACACTGTCCGAGTTCTTTAGTTTTTGTGGCAAAGCTGCTTTTTATCACAGACTCTCACACGTATAAGATGCCCTTCAAAGAAGCCAGATAGGCTGAATGCTGCCAGCCTGGTCAGGTGGGATCAATACTTCTGCTTGTTCACACTAACGAGGATACAGCCCCTTTGTCTTCAGCTGAGCACACTGGAGTTGTGGCACACCGGTAATGCCCACAGGCTCCAAAACCAACATGACTTTCACAGCTCCTTGTGTCAGCTGTGCTTTGCAGAGCTGGGAGCTACAAGTCCATGTGTGTATGCGTCTGCTGGCACCGGCACTGCTAAGGAGAGCTATGCTTCTCAGCCGGTTGGCCCTAAATCTCTCCCTGAGTCCCAGCGCCAGGAAAAAGCTTTGGGTTCATGAGCTGTAGTGGCAGCAGCAAAGCTCTGACGCCCCCCTAAGTTTAAGGAAGCATGATCCCAGAATTGATCCATCAAATGCAAGCAAAGCATAACAAGAGACAACGCGAAATAAGCACTTCCCTGGTCGCTTGCTCACATCTGTCACCGACATTTGACAAAGTCAGGCAGCGAATGCAGCTAAAAATGAGGGCTCAGTGCTCAGCTGATTGAGCTACTGCCAGCCAGCCAAGCAGAAAGACCTGCCAAGCGAAAAACTCTTGGCAGGGGAACTTCCACTAATGCTCTTAGCCTGTTGCAAATGCAAAGTAACACAGCCCACAGTGGAAGGTGCTTAAATTAGGTCAGCCTTTTTCGGCATTTGCTCCGAGTGCAGAGCATGTAGGGAGGATCACCAAGGCTGACACTCAGCAGCTTGTGAGGCTGGGGTAATCTGTGCCATTCATTTGTGCCCTCAGTCATTGGCATTTCAACATGAAAATGTAATACTTTTGAATCCAAGAGTTCGTAACACTCAAACTCTCTTTTTCTCTGGTATGGCCACGCTTTTTCTCGCATGCTGTTCTGAGCTGCTGGCTAATAAATACAGATAAACTGGTGAAAATGCCTGGTTACATCCATCTGCATCCTCATTTCTTGCCTAGTCTCCCTACTAAGGAGATCAGCACAATTACCCATCCAGGCCTTAAGCCAAGATGATAAAAGGGAAACATGGACAAACCCACCAAAAGCATGATGGAGCCCCTTCACCACTGCCTAGTGCTTGTATAGATAGGCTGGAAAATAGGGAATAAGCACGTACAAATGAAGGGAGCGGTTCGAAAAATGACAAGTGAGGGCACCTGAGCAGCTTGCCATCAGGATTTCCTTGGTCAGCAAGGGTTACTGACCCAACAACACGGCAAATGGACACCTGCACAGTCACTGACCTGGCTGGCAAGAGAAACGGGCCCTCTGAGTGCATGGCACTCAGAGAGAATGGGGCAATAACAGTGGAGAAGCAGGGGGACATAGATTCCTATTGGATCTGAGCACATCCTGGATGGAGATCCTTGTTGTCGGGGCAACCAGCTCATCGCCCTGACAACGTGAATGAAGATCTGGCCTTGCGCTCACTGCAAGCTCATCAAACCCCAGCAATGATGGGAAGCGGCATTTTCCTTGGGAGAATGAGCAACCCACAGAAGACGCACTCCTAGGGAGCTGTATTTCCCACTATAAGCTTGTTTTCTGGTTACTCTCTTGTTTTGCTCTCCTTCATTAGATCCAAGCCCCCCCACGCCCAAAGACATGGTTGTGTTAGCTCTCCTGGACATAATTTTTTAGGCAAAGAATAACAGCACCCTTACGCTTCTCACCTCGAGCTGCTTTCTCCAGCCATCAGATCACTTCTGCAGCACTTCTCTGCACCCCTCCCACCTTCCTTTCAAAAGAGGACCACCAGACCTGGACACAGAACTCCTGAGCTTGAGGATTAACGCAGGCCATGACACAACACTGGACTCACTTTATCCGTGGGTGAGATTTACACCAAGAGAAATACGCTTACTTCAAAACACAGAAAATCAAAGACACGAGATAGATAAAAGTAAGAAATGCACTATTAGGACTATGCAAAACAAGAAGCATCCCCGTTGTTCACCTCAGCACCTTCACCCACTCCCAAGACTCCTTCTCTTGACCTGATACCTTCCCCTATTACCTGAAGATGAAAATCGTTTCAAAGGGATCCTGCTCCTGCCTTCCAGTCTTACCCCAGGAGTAAAAACCCAAAGACCCCTCCTGTGCACTATCCCAAGCTCCCGTCTCACTTGCCTTCTGCTCAGGGCAGCTTCCTTGTCTCTTTTGCTTGGGTTCTGGGACATCACATCACAAAACATTGAAAAGAGACTTTTTTTTTTTCCCTAGATCTGGAGCTGTCTTTCACTGCGATGCTCACACCAACCCCAAACACAGTGCCATACTTACCAAAACTATCAGCAATGCGCTTGACTGAGTGAAAGACCCCACCAAGCTTCTACATGCACTTGGATTCAGAGGGTTGCTTCTGAGGAATATCCACACTCGCAGAACAAAGCCAGGGCTTGTGGACAAGACCCATTTGCTATAAAAACTACACTGACTGATAACATTGTTTCTTTCTTATCAATTATGCACTTAACACCAATTACTAACTTTCCCCACTGTTTTTGCACTAGGCTGTCCTCAGGCTAAATAGGTTACAGGTATGAAGGTCATGTCCTTTCTGATGCAGGAACAGTATCCCCAATTTCTCTGCAATACAAATTCATCATAGTTTAATGGGAAACACCTCTGTTAGTTCTTTTGCGTTCTTAGGTGCTGATCCTCTCTGCCTGACAATTTAAAGGTTATTTGCCCAGATCAGACACCATTCAAACACCCCACAGTTAAGACACAGCCAGAGTATAGCTCAGTCTCCCCGCCCAGACCAGCTTGTCACTGACCCACTCCAGGCATTTCTGCACCCATCTCTGCCTGTAAACGGAAGCTGTGATGGGCCACGCACACGTGCCAAAGAAGCTGTTCCTCCAGCTCCACTGGTCATAGTTCAGGTTCTAGATGCAGTGAGCCATGCTACTGTTTGGACTGGAAGAAAAGCCCTGGGGCTTTCCAATCAGAAAAGCCAGGGCTATGCAACAGGGTAACCTGCAAGGACCAGATGCCACAGGAAGCAAAGGTTCCTCAAACAGCTCAAAGGCAGTGTGGGAAGACACTAGAGTGGTTTAATTCTTACACAGCACAGCTGCATAAACACATGCAGCCCTGCAACACAACAGCACAGGTGCTGGGACCCAAACCAAGCACAAGCTTTGGCTAATCTTCCCAAGATGGAGCACCACATACTGCAGCATTCTCAAAAGCAGAGTGCTTCTTCAATCAAAACAGCCAAGGACTTACACCGCTTACTCAAAACCAGAGTCCACATTAAGGGACAGGGAGGCATGGTTTATCGCCCCTGTGGTCAGGACCCCACATTCCTTCTCACCTCATTCTTTAGGCATGATAGACAAGGTCACAAATGAAAGGACACCCTCCCTCCAAGACAGCAGAAGCACAAATAAAACCACACATCACAGCAGTTATTAATTAATTTTTTATGTTTACAGTAGTCACTTAACAGCATTACCAAGATTAGGGTTTTTTTAATCAGAATTCTGATGTTGAAGTAACTTTATTAGGAAAGCTGTAGGAAGACCAAAACAGCTGCCCTAAAAATATAATTACAAAGAAGAAAAATAACATTGAGATCACACCGTGTTTTAAAGGAAAGTTACATAGTTTAACTTGCATAGCACAAGCATACGTAAGTAGTTAACAGGCATTGATAAAGCCCATCTCAATTTGTGTTATTGCTTTTGGTTTTTTGCTTTTAGATCTGAGCAACTGGCTGCTGGTCTCTGCTGGAACCAAGGTAGGCTTACTGGCAGCTACTCTCCAGTAGTTTAATTTGGTTTAGCCAAGGAACAGTGTACACTACAAAGTTGCAAATGGTGCGCTAAGGAGAGAAAGAAAAAAGCAGTTATCAGATTAAGAGCATAAAACAGTGTCATTGACCATTGTTGTACAATACTTTACTACCCCACATGATCCAGAATGTATGCCACTTCTGTGGATCTCTAGATTTGTCACTCTCCTCTAAGTATTCTGGAACACCACTCTTGTTAGTACCTGCTCAGGATGAATCATTTCTCTCAAATAAACCCCAATAAAGAAGCTGAGCAGTCGGCACTTCTGAAGCTTGGGTTACCTCCTTTACCCAGTCACACACAGGAAAGCTTTCAGCATGGGCAATCCTCCAGCACAGGTTCTCAGGCACAGGTAAGCACACCTGCCCAGCTAATCCATATGTGCATGTGTCAAACCATTGCAGCTGTCCTAATGGTACACACAAGCTTCTAGCTACGTGCTTAATGCACCACTTGTGTGAGTTACACTTCTCACATGTACAGGCAGAAAGAGCACGTACACAGAGAAGCTAAGCCTATCACTGTAACTAATACAATAATAGAGTACTATAGAAGAACTAGACTCTGGCCAGATCAAGGCAGACATATTTAGTGCTCTCATCTGAAAATCTAAAGTACTAAAGAGCATTACTATTAGACAAAACTCCCCTGTAACAGCTTGGTGGACACAGAGAAGAGGGGTAATCTGCCTTTTGTGATCAGTGCTTAGCCCAAAGTACTATTTGCAGTAACATAAGTCCCCCAGGAAAGTATGTCAAGTCAAGCATGTTTACATCACCACAGGACAAGAGAAGCATAGAATGGTATGGGGACTCAAGGGACTGGATGGAGAGCCAGCAGACCTGTAGGCTTGGCAGTTTCTCACACGTATCCTTGTGATCTAGACCACCAGCACTTTTTAAGACGACTGAGGCACACGCAGTCCTCCATGCACTACAGTCTCAGATACCCACTTACAAAACAGGCTAAAAGGCCCTGCCTTCTCTGTCACCATCACCTGGCAAGACAAGTTCTGCAAGGGCAGCATCTTGTGAAGTATAAGGCACAAGGTCTCTGATCTCGGCTGGGGCAGACAGGAGACACTGCTCATACCTCCCCGCACTAAGCCAGCCAGAGGGAAGGGGCTGGAAACCCAGGGGCCAGCACACTGTGCTCTGGAGCCTACCTTAGCCATCTGCGGTGCGTCATGGAAAGCACAGCTCTGGAGATCAGTCGCTGGCTTGGGGCAAGTTGTCCGGCCAATCTCAACTTTCATTATGTACTTGATTCCAGACACAAGCTGCAAGGAGACAAGCAGGCAGAAGCAGCTTTATTTGCAGCCCATACAGAAGAGCTCTCACTAGAGAAGCCTAGCAGAAAGGCAGACAGTTTTCTGGTTACATGATGGAAACCAGACTCCAAAAGTACAGCACGGACTGTGTGTGGCAACCTCCGCAGAAGAGGCACTTGGCATCCTTTCAAAAACAGGAAACAAAATCCAAGTAAACAAGTCCCACAGCATAGCTTCCTCCGTCAGTAAACAGAGACATATGTTAACTCCTGAGCAACGTGAGGAAGTCACTAGCTTCTTCAGTAACACACAGCACCCAAGAGCATTCAGATCGACAAGACCCAAGCTATAAAAAAAGGCTTTTATTCACCACCTGTGGAAAAAAAACCCAGCTTGAACAACCCTCAAGCTTGAGGCCTGCTCCTTCTCCAAGGAAATCCCACAGGCCCCATTTTCAGCTGCTTTCCGAAGGGTGCCAGGGCCGAACCTAAAACCCCGCCCGCCCGGCCCGGTCCGGAGCCCACCCGGCCGCCGCCGTTCCCAATCCCGTCCCGGCGAGGGGCCGGGCCGTCCGGGCACCCACCTGCCTCTTGGCGCTGATGATCCGCACCACCCGGCTGGAGTACATGTCGTTGCTGGCCCTGTTGTACTCCGTCATGGCGAACTGCAGGGCCCGCTGCAGGCCCTCGTCGTTGTCGGCGTTGTCGATGTCCACCGGGGCCCCCAGGAGCCGCGGGCGGTCCTCACCGCCCAGCACGGCACCGGCGAGCAGCAGGGCCGCGGCCAGCAGCGTCAGGCAACCCCTCTCTCCCGCCATGGCTGCGCACTCTAACGTCCCCGCCCCAGCGGCCGCCGCCATTTTAAGCCCGGCGGGGCGGGGCGGGCCGCTGCCTCGGCCCAAAACACACCGCCCCGTCTCGCTCGCTCCCTCCCTCCCTCCGGCCCGCAGCAGCGCCGCCCTCCGCCTCGCCGAGGTCGGCAGCAGTGTGCCGTAGGCATAGGCAGCGGCCCCCGTTCGGCCCCGCACCAGCGTGCGTACCCTCGGGCTGCCCGAGGAGCAGCCCGAGTGCCGGGCTCGGCTGCCTCATGGCTGCCTGGCGCAAGGCTCCCCTGTGAGGGCACCTGGGGTGCCCTGAGACAGGCTTTATAGTCGGGCAAGATGCCTGACCGGAAGCTCCCCTCTCAAGTCCCCCTTGGCACTGCTTTCTTCGCAAAAGGCAGCGCTGTGAGGAGGGGGAGGGTTTCGGTAACCCCTGAAATCTCTCTGCCCAGGGGAAAGGCCTGTGGCCTGAAGCCATCTTTGCTGGTGGGAACACGCCCTGCGTCCCCTGTCCCTCAGGGAGGGGACAGGAGGTAGGTGAGGACGTGGCGGTGGCATTGCGCTGCCCACGGCCCTCCGCAGGGGTACGGGTGGAGGAGGATGTTTTCCTGCACGGGTCTGGGAAGTCGGAGACTTTTTCCAGGATCTGCCTCCTCCTGGGTTATTCCAGCACTTATTTCCCTTTACTGTGGAGGGAAAATAAAAACCACAGCACATTTTAAGCTACAAATGTGGCTGCCGGCACAAAACACCATGTGTCATTTCCTATATCTGCCTCCACAGCCTTGGTGTTGGCTCATCTACACTAATTGCTCCATCTGAAGGTCCGAGGGGCATCTGCGGACAGGGTGGCTTCCCAGACAGATCGCTTAACTTCCCGTCGCCTGTCGTAACCACAAGCCTATCTTCCCCCATCCTGTCAGGAATTGTACGTTTGGAAAGACAGGACCGAATACAGCACGAGGGAGCCAGCTCAAGTGAGACTTTGGGCCTGGTGGGGTTGTTAGGTTAAGGGAGGGCAGCGTGTTGCACCCGAATACCCGCAGCGCGCCTCATAATGAGAGGAAGGGGCTCACGGGAAAGGCTGCCTGCACGCTAGCGATACCCAGTGCGAGAGCTAGTGCTGGAAAAATCCCCAGGGTTAGCATCAAGCTGTGCAACTAATTCCACAGCGACGGGGTGTTGGGGTAGTTTTTACAGCTAGAGAAAGGCAAGAGCACCACCACAAGCACCAGAGAGGGGACTGAGACGTCGGTACTGGGACGTGAGTCAGAGCTGCTAGCGGCTGCGGGAATCTGTCTCTATTTACCTTTTCCCTAATTGGCCTTGGATCCAGACTGGATCAGTTTAAAACCCAAGGTTAGAGCTCGCCTAAGTGTCTTCAGAGGCCAAGGCTCTTCTTTGCACTGTCAGTGACTGCTGCCAATGCGAGCAGCTGGCCCCAGCCTAAATCAGTCACTGCACCTCCAACGTACCTGCCAGGTCTCTTCCCACCACCCTCTGCTGACCCTGCCAGCTCAGGCCTCCACCAAGCAGTGCCCCAGCTCCCAGCCACTGGAGATGGTCACCAGCCCCACACAGCACATGCAGGGATCTGTGCCTCACGCTACCGCACAAGGGAAACGCCATGAGAGGGAAAACCAGTGCCTTTGGGATCGGGGAGCTTTGACCTTGCAGGCAAACCAGCAAGCAAAGTCTTAGCCCTGCTTGGGTCACCTCATTGAAGTTAAGGTATCCAGTGTGGCTTCAACTCACACCGGCAGGCAGCAAGTCAGCTCTCAGTACAGTCCTGGTGATCTCATGGTTATTTCTGCATGTGGACATTGTGGGAGGTACAGGATGACACAGCTGCATTCCCTCTTGCCTCTGCTTCGACACCACAGCATGCCTGTTCAGCCGGCCCTGTTCTGCCTCCAGCTCTCACCCAGGGCTTCAGTTTCTTCTCACATGCCAGACTGTCACTGGCCCAATGAATAATTGATAACCACAAAGCCACTCCAGCAGAAAAGACTAAGGAAGCAGAGTAGACTTGCTCCAGTAATGTGAGGGGTGGTGACACCTTTTGCGAGGAGAAGGTTCATCCTCCTCCTTAGGCAGATCATCTCCAAGACAGGGACTATCTTGCCCCCAGTGAGGTGACAGCCTGGGCACAGATGTGGAAAAGCTTCTGTCTTGAGTTTTATGAAGCAGAGCCTTCAGCCTGGGTTTCTTCTCTCCCTGGGAAGTGCCCTATGTACTGGCTCCTCCCAGGTTGGGAATTGTTTCTGTGGCCTTTCAACCAAAAGTTTCATCCTCACCAAACCACTGCCTACAGCTTCCCCAAGCTGCAGCTGAGGAAAGGAACATTTTCCAAGAAATAATTCCCAAGCTTTCCCACACGCTGCAGACAGGCTTTCCAGAAACGCTCTCTGCCCTCCTGCTAACACCACCAACTTTTGAACCTAGAGGCAAAGTTTACGTTCAGTCTGAGGGAGGGGGAGAGGTCTCAAAGACTGCAGCTCGCTGGCCACAAGCACCGCATCTCAGGGGACAGCCATCCCACTGCCAGTAGCAGCAGCAGTGCCCAGTCTGACACACCCTGCTTTTTCCCCAAAAAAATTGTACTGGGCACTTTGACATTGTATCACTGTGGTACTTAAGATCACTGATGGTCCCCACTTAAGAGTTTCCTCCCCAGGTACAAGTCAACCCAAGCAAAGGAGTCTGCTAGATTTGCAGCTCAGAAGTCAGCTTGGCCCCTTTGGGCCAAGTGACTTAGCCAGGTGCTAGAGGTCCTGAGCACTGATGGTCCTCAAGCATCAGTCAAAATTCCCTGTACTCTCCCCTGGTCCTTCTGCATTCCTACTCCCTCCCACAGAAAATGGAGACATATCTGGAGACCTGGTGGATGCCTGACAGCTTTTTTCAATGTCTGAAAGGAGCTGCACGTTGGTCAGTGTCATGTTGTCCTCTTCCTTGGTCATCAACACTACACTCAGTTGAACGCATGTAACTGCAGAAAGCAGAGCTGGTCTATGCTCAGCAGTGTCAGACCCTGGAGGTTTTTTGGTGCCAGGATTTCTTTTTATCTTTCCTAACAGATGCAACAACATTTATTCTGCAAAAGGGTGGCTGACAGGGTCCCTCTCTGACACACTTCATGCTCCACTTCGCTGTGCAGAACAGCTGCAAAGGAAAACTTGCCTGTTGGAGTTCCTGGTTCTCCAGCTTGGGCAGTGCCAGATAGGCCCTGCAGACCCACAACGAAAACAGAAGCAAGCTGCATTTGTTGACTATGCCAGTCCAAACCTCACAAAATCAGGACTTGAACCAAAGCAATTTTGACAAAAAAAGGCCTGGCAAAAAAATGACGCTCTACAATTGATGAATAAAGGGGACCTGTTTCATGAAATAAAACTACACTTTGCCATTTTGTTTCTGAAGGGCACAACCATTTTTCTCTATGAGGCGCTTTTTTAAAAATATAAATAAAACAGAAATTCTCAAATAACCAGATGACCAAAGGAGCTGGTAATTTAAGGGATATACCAAGCAGCAGGAGACTCATTATAACATTGCAAAAGTTTGTGATACTGTGTGCTATCAGTGTAACCAGAAAAAGAGAATTTTAGTGTCTTCTTACACGGTTGGTTCGACAGCATTTGTGCAATATCCAGTATATTTTCATCTACCTTTTTGTCTATGGTTCAATTTCACTCAGGACTGGCAAGCTTTTTATGTTACCAGGCACACTTGTTTCTTCAGGTAACTGCTACATTCCTTGCCCTTGCTGTTGACATCCCTCATCTCTCTTTTAACATCCAAAGGAACAATTATAGATGTCTCTATTCGGTAGCTAACTGCAAAGCTCTAGAATACTGTGACATGTCTTTCAAAGTACAATTAGACAAGGATGTCTGAAAAAGCAGCTAGTCCTTTAATCAAGAATAACAGTTTCTCCACCAAGCTGAACTCTGAATGACCCTCAAGAGAGAGTAATTACTGTGATAGAGGCAGGAACAATGGGAAAAGCATGATCGAACACTAAACATCTGGTTTCGATTTCTCTTAACCGAGGGGCAGCAGGCCAAATCTATGCTGAGGTCAGTGCTTTGCATCCTGCTAAGTGAACCTAGACCAGCAAAGGGTGGGGTGCTGACACGGTTCCCCCTTCTCCTCCCACCGTGCTGCGTAACTAACACAAGGTGATGGAAGGGAGGTGTTTCGTAAAAGGATCGCTTTCGAAGCCTGAAAGCCTCTTGAGCAAGACAGTCAGCAGTTTGTGAGATGGGGCTGAGAGTGATTCAATACCAAAGACAAAGCCATTTCATGGCTGTTGAAGAGTGCCCTCTGCTTATGGAAATGAACCCATCCCATACCAGCTTATATTGAGTGATGGTGGGAGAAGCAGGGAGCCTCTGCCTTCCTTCGAGACTCATGGCCACCTCTGTCCACTCCCTGCTCTGGCACGCAGAAACGTTTTTTTTTCAGGAGAGGAATGGAGGCAATGCCATGACTTGTCCACACAAGGAAAATCAGGGCCCTATCTTTGCTCTCAGCTTCAAAAGGGAGCTCTCTGAAATCTAGGCAGCTGATTTGAAAGTCCCTAGGGAACCAGGACCATGGCCACATCTCTTCTGCATGTACACATGCCTTCACATGCTGGCAAGCTCTCCCTACAAGCAGCCAGGGGAGGCTTTTCTGGATAGACTTCAGCTGAAAAACACCATGTGCCAGGACAGGCTTCAAAAGCACCAAAGGGCTGCTCTGAATATATTTAAATCCTGGCAGTACAACAGGATTAGTAAAGACCCTCCCTCCAGTCCCTATGAGACACAACCATGCTTCCTTTGCTCTTCACAGTAGCCTAGAAGGAGCTAACGACTGTCTACTTTAAATAAGCTTAGCACTTAGTGCTGAGTGCACCTTTCAGGCAATTGAGTGGGAACAGTTATTAGGAAACAGGCCCTCAACCTATGTGTTGAACTCTCCCGAAAGCACAGCCCTAGATTTCTTGGGAACAGAAAAAACAAACAAACAAACAAAACCCACCACACCAAAAACCAACAGGAAGCAAGAGCAAGTAGCACTTAGCCCTGTTCAGTCACTAGCAGTCACTTTTAGGAGTTAAATGCCAAACAACTCTCAGGACTGATTTCAATAAGGTCAATGATTATCATGCTGCAGAGAGCGATTCTTTATGAGATGGAGGTGAGGTGGGGGGAGCTACCCAGCTCCCTCTGCTGAGTCCCACGCTGCTCCCATCACTTGTGGGATGACAGCATCGCCCGATTTGAATCCCTTTCCCTTATGCCAATGCAGAAGATAATCTGCCTCTAAGAAACGGGTATTCACATACAAACATCTGCTTTAGTAATTACTGATGTTAATCTGCCTTTGTGCCCACAAGGGAAGGCATTACTGTTTTACAGGCAAGCAGTAAATAAAGTAATTGCCAGCAGAAAAGCTGCATTTCAAGTAACTGCAAGCAATCAGTTACGGTCAGATTGTGGAACTGAAGCAATGAAGCCACAGTATAGTGAACAGTAAGTGCTGATTTAAGTGTAGCATTGGTGTGCTTGGGACGTTGGCAAAAAAAAACCCTGCACCAGCATCCTTTTTTACTCTGAGAAACATAAATGCTGGCACAGCTATAGCATATATTCAAAATTATCACCAGAGATTTTATGCCATCTGGTGCCTTTCACTGCTGCATTAGCTTGTATTTATTAAGAATAATTCAGCCATTCCCTTTTCTTCTGTATTCTTCTTCTTATATATTTGTTTGCCTCAGCCTGCAGGAGAAATAGCTTTACTGCTTAAGATTTGTATTCATTAGCTCTTACGAGATGTTTTTTTCTTCCCCAGGAATTGTTTGGTTCAGAGCTGGCAAGAAAATGAGTTCTGTCCTCCGTGTCCAATTCAATAAGAAGCACAAAGTGCATGTTTAAGCTTAGCTTCTGAAGAATACCAGTGACTTCACATGGCTAAAAATAAGGCTAAAATTAAGTGTGCCTTTCTGTGCTGTGCTGAAACTGCTGGGATTACTGTCCATTCCTGTCTCTTTGAGCAGCAAGCTCTAAAGCTGGAGTGAAATGGAGTGACATGGTCAGATGTTTCAACAGAAGTTTGCTTAGTGGAGAAGAAAAGGCAGGCCATAAGGAAGGAGTATTTCTTCAAGTTTGGGCCACAGTCTGCACACAGCAGAGAAACAGTGTAGCAGACAAGCCTGCAAAGGCTACAGCTCATGCTCTGAGGCTTCACAGGTCCCAGGAAGCCCAGCCCCAGAGGGGGAAGTTTCCTCTACAGAAGCATGGTGTCTGTGCAGAGTTCCCCCAAGCTCCCCAGGAGAAGGTGGTTCACTAGCCACATCGCTTTTCTCCTCTCTATAAATCGAATTGCTCCTGTCCTCCCTTGACAACAGCCCATAGCCATAACTTCACTACTTCTAAGTCCAAGGGCTTTAGGACAGAGCACAAATTTGGGTGTTCACTAAGCATATTACCCCTTAACTATACATACACGTATTTATGATGAAGGTCCTTTGTGGGGACTACAAATCCCTAATGCGTGCAAGAACCCACAATTAAAGGGCCATGCAGAACCTCAAGTTTTTGTTGGTTGAAGTCAACTCCTCTGCTATGTTCCCAGCAGCACCAAGCCAGCTGGCAGCCAGATGCCAGGCTGCTGCGGGTTGCATGGCACTGCGCAGACTGACACAACAGTCACAACTTTTTTTTTTTTTTTTCTTTTTTGAAGAGACAACTATTGTCCTGTCAAGTAATTGCATTGATTTCTTGTCGGAACACAAACCAATGGTGCCCAGCCTGGATGTATTCACAGTCCCCATATATGTACAACCTCTGTGCTAGGTTTTGAAGTGGTTACGGTTTCTGTCTGCTCAGCATTTCAGAGCAGCAAATTCTGCCTGGTTAAGGCTTTTTTTAGTATAGGGAAGCAAAACGCCAGTCTATGAAACATCTGAGTGCAGAGAACAGCCTGTTCTCAAGGGGCTGACTTGCAAGCATTGATTCCTGGCTGCTTCTCATTAGAAAGGACTTAAGTTCTTTTCTACACTGTGCTTGTTGGGTTTGAAGTATTGGGAAGGGGCAGGGGCATTTGTTATGTTTAACAATTGCAAGAGAGAAATCCTTAGGAAGTCAAGGTAGCCTGCAAACAAAACGAGACAGTCACCCATAGCAGACAAACTCGGATACTTGGGCGCTGAGATTTTTTCCTCAAGAGGGAAGTGAATTGTGAAAAACCCCAAAATTCACCCAACCAGCTCTTCACACGCTGCTCTACATGTGTACATTCAGCAAAAAGACCAGCCCACTCCAAAATATCAAAGGGCCTTTCCGAAGAGCACATACTGTTATACCTAAATAACAGTACTGCATCAATTATCATTAATAAACTAATATATAGACAGTACCCACAGTTAATCCTTAGGCCATGCTGCATCCCACAGTTACAGCAAGCCATCCTTCAGGTTTCAGTAAGCTCAAGCACACAAGCAAAGACTCACTTTCAGAGCAGCACTTTTACTCAAACAAGAATATGGTTATTTGTGAGCGTGCAAGACTGCTTCATAGCCAGTGGCTGGCAGTGGGTTTGCTGCAGTTCAAAAGTTTCAGCCATCCAAGCAAGCAGACAGAAAGCCAGATCACAGCACGCAATGCAGCTGATTGACCCAGAGCTGTAAAATGTCACCAGCACGAACCTTAAAGAGGAACCTTAGAAGGGTGCAGGGAATGGCAAAGAATTGGTCTCAGCACTTAGGAGGCCCACACTTACCTATGAGCTGTTCACAAACAAAAACTTGCACAACCTTTTCCCAGCAATCTGCGTAACACATACTTCTGTGAAAAAGGGGCCAAATGCACAGGCTGGCTACCTCGCAAGTGTTCATTTGAGCACAAAGAATTAAATTGTATAGGCACGAGGAGGAAGAATTAAATTATGTGAATATATCCCTTCTCAGATTGCCAGCTGGATAATAATTAGGCTTTTATGAATATGACAGCAGGGCAGAGACAAGGAAGCTTTAGTTTCATTGCAATTTACTGGGGTCAAGTGCCTAGGTCCTGTAGGAAGAGCTGCATGGATCAGGCCTTTCACTTAAAATCCTAAGAGCTCACCCACAATGCTATGGTGTTGACGGACCCCAGTTCCACCTTGGCTGGATATTTTGGCCTCCTCACAAACCTCAGTGCATGGACTTTACACAGTTGCAGTTCTTTGTTCAGCAAATTCCTTCCACTGAAATAATTAAGATCAGGATTAAGGAGCTTTGGCATAGCTTTGTAAGGAAACGTGCAGAGACGCTGCAGGATCACCTCTATTGTCTCTGGCATGCTGCTGGTTTTACGAGTATTAAGTCTTTCACAAGCATTCAGTAATAAATTAGGTAACATTTTCTTCATTCTCTACCACTCAAAAAATATATTTCTCAAACATGAAAGCTTTGTTTTTACAAGTCTAGCTACTAGAATATGTTCATATTTACAGAAATTTCCTCAAATAAAAGTCCTTTAGCCTCCAGCCAAACCCTCTTGCAATCTGTACAGGCACAGATAATCCTGTGAAATAGTCAGCCAGACCATTATCCAGTTAGATAGTTATATGGGCAGCTCTATCTCACTGGGACTGAAAGATAAAATCCTCAGTTTAATTCAAGGGTAAGATTTGTAGGATCAAGCTCATAAAGGCATGGACAATAGAAATGGCAGGTGAAAGTGATGGCACACATCAATAGATAGTGCTGCTATGGACCATGTTCGCAAGTTTGCTTTCATAGTATGAAAATAAACACAGGGGCATGTGTTCTTTTGGAAAATAATATATTTAAGTGTGGGAGATTTTGTCATCTGCTCTCAGCTTTGGCGATTCCTAACATGTATGCAGAGCTATTCTCTGGGCATAGAGTTTCAGAGTTTGGCTGCACTTCCCGGAAAAATCCCCATTATTGCAGTCCCTTGCACGTTATCTAAGATAATTACATTTAGCACAGCCCTGCACTGGTTCCTGATGGGTTGGAAAGCCAGCCTACAAAGCTCTAATCTCGGCATGGCACTCAGGACGGAAACCAGGGCCTGCAAGAGGGACAACAGTTTTTGCCGTTACTAAGCAACGAGATAGCAAAACTCAGATGTTGAAAAATAAGTAATCATGCTCCCTAAAGCTAGGAGATTACTTTTGAAATATCTCAAAAACAATACAATCTAAATGCTTTTTTAATCTGCTTTTTGATTCCTTTTTAAAATACGTCATTCATAAATCAGGGCTAGATTTCCCAGTTTTCCTCTGCCAAACTGGCAGCCAGAACCAAATGCAGTATACCAAGTAACAGGGTTCGCATATGTTCACGTGAGTCCAGGGGTTAGAACTTGAAAAAAAAAATCTGGAAATTATTGTGAGATCTCTGAGAGGAAACCAAATCCATAAAGGCTGTGATGATACATCACTGCACCAGCCCAACAGCAACATGTAGTACGCAGAGATATTTATTAGGGAAAAGATGTTTCTTACAAGACTAAGAATAAACTAATAAAACCACACTCAAACCAGGACACACACACATACGAACACACACAGAGACACCTATCCAATAAAAAAAATAACTACCTGAATAACTGAGAACAGCAAGGGGAATAAAAATGATGTATGAGCCTATATTCTTGAGAGATCACTGTTTTTAAAATCTAAATTGCCACACAGATGTTTGAACAGTTACTTCCCAATCAGGCAAGCAGTCTCATTTGGAGAATGCACTGACATTGTGCATTCAACCCTTCCTCTTTTCAAATGCCAGGGACCTCTAAAATCAGCAGGGACAGAATAAAGAGAAGTTAGGCAGCTGGATGTGGAATTAATTAACCACACTGACACGTGATATTTTCTTTCCAGTTATTCCAAATCATTTCGTGTCAGGTCAAAGTATTCCACCGGGCACTTAGATACTGGCCGTTAAACTTCAGCACTCCAGCTGAACAGTTTTTTACCTAGTAGGAAATCACTCAACAACAAAAAGGCCTTGTTTACCATGGCTGTACTTCACTACGAAAACAGAGCAACTGAGCATGCCTTGAGGCAATCATTACAAGGACACCATGGCCACTTCAGCACCAAGCAGCATTTTACCTACCTAGAAGTCCCACTGTGCTGAGTAAAGCAAGCACAGTCCTACCATGCTGAGTCTGTTCAAAGCAAGAAGCCTGGAGGGTTTACAGTCCAGCACTCCAATTCTGGGCTTGAAAACATACAGGCAACCAAATAATGTCATTCTGCCAGGCAGGGTAATACTTTCTTGACACAAACAGCAGAAGCAGGACTAATGCCTTAGCTATCCCTGACTTTCAAAGATGAGGACATGTCTCCTGAACCCTCTGTTGGCTTCCCAAGGAAAAATTCAATTCTTCTCCAAAAGTATTCACCTAAACTACTGCCAAAGCCACTTCTCTTTTTCCTTCAAATTCCAGGATAAAACTTTGCCTTGATGAGAAAAAAAATAAAGCAGTGGACAGGAAGGGAGTGCATTAAAGCCCTGTCTTTGTGCTGCTTGACACTGTGTCCCTCTGCCCAGATCTCACTGTTCATGTTATGCGGTAATTTGAAGCTCTGAATGGTAAGAGCTGCTATCTTCTCCTATGCTGGGACAGCATATGCGCACACAAGCAAGGAGAGTTCAGTGCTTAGGCACCGCAATACCACAAATCATTGGGAGTTCACTGGACTGAAGTCAGCTTGGTCTGGGTGAAGACCTGTCCCTGTGATCTTTCTGCATCTTTCTTGAAGATCAGATCTTTCCTGGAGAAGTAAACTGTGGATTTGAGGAGCTGTCAATATGGCTACTAATTAAACTTCTAGTACAACTGACAGCTTGCAAAACCAGCACAAGCAAGGTTATGGCTCAAGAACACACAACACAACTGAATACATTGAATGAGATTTGAATCAAGGCCCAGAATCAGGAGAGGGAAATCAAAAATATGCCTTAATACCTCTCATTTAATTGCATTATTATTTCTTTCTTTCTTCCCTCAGCATATTTCCTTCTAACCATAAGGGCAAAGACCCTCCAGGAGGCCATTGTTAATAAAGAAAAAGGCATATTCCTTGTACTTCTGATTGATTAACATTAATGACTCATTGCATGCCACACAGTAATCCACCCTCACTCATAATTAACAATGTCCACTTCAATAATGTCAGGAATGCAGGCTTTCTTCCCCCCACCCCAAAGGATTTTGGCTGTAAAAGGGTCCAATATTTCACGGTCACCCCAGCAGTCTCAGTTTTGGATGTCATTCACCCCTTGGCTTAGGCAGACTTGCACAAGGAAAAGGGGTGACTCTAA
Source organism: Burhinus bistriatus (assembly GCA_013397275.1). Classification (NCBI taxonomy): domain Eukaryota; kingdom Metazoa; phylum Chordata; class Aves; order Charadriiformes; family Burhinidae; genus Burhinus; species Burhinus bistriatus. Next base: position 327,587 of record VYXH01007090.1, on the reverse strand, counting down.
CTTACGTCAAAACCAGGACGTCCTCTCCTTGATGCAAGATGAAGGCATCTGCTAGGACCCTAGTTTCCAGAATCACAAGAGAAACTAAAACAGTCTCACCTTTCCTATTATGAATGCTAGTTTGCAGGCTGCTTTAGGAGAGAAAAAGAAGGTTGCAGACCTCTTACCATGATACAGATTATAGCACAAAAGATGCAGAGAACATCTACACAGTACCTCAGCTGCCTGAAACCCAGGGGCTCTCACATCTGCTTCTACAACTCCATTAAGAGACAATTTAGGCTCCTTAGAAACCCCATCTGCTTCATCATGAGCAACACTGGGGCCCTTCTAAGGGAGTTTCCATAGCCAACATGGGTGAGGGAACATCCTGTCAAGGACGGGTGGAACAATGTGAATAATCAGCGAATTAAGCCAAGAGGCTGTCCTTAAGACACAGTGTCTGCATAATTGGACATCCCCTAGCAGGGTAAGAGCACAAAGGGTTCTCGCTATGAGAGGAGTGGTACCAGGGGAAGCACAGCCCTTTGCATGAGGGAGAAGCTGGGGTTTGCAGGGAATCCACAGAAGAGGCTGAGAGAGTGGCCATGGGAAAAAGGAAACGTGAGGGACATCTAAGCTGCCCTTGTTCTGCTCCCCTCCTGACTCCATCCGGGGATCAGGCAGGGTCTGGAGATGCCTCCTGCTCTGATCCCTTGCTGTTCTCCCTTCCCTGCCTTGGCCTAGCCGGCTCAGCCACAACATTTGACTCACTGCTGGGGTGAGACGAGTTGAAGCCTGTGGCAAGCGGGGGCGATCCCACTGAAGATAGAATAATTGCCTCTGCAGTCCTTTCTGACCCTGACCCCACATGAAAGCCGCTTTCTCCAAAACCCTCTCACCCATGCTCAAGAGAACAACAGCCCAACCAGTCCCCACAAGCAGCCATCCTCTATTGTGAAGCCCACACTGTTGGAAGTGTCCTGCCACTCTAGGAGTCATTCAGTCGCCAAACAGTTGAAATTAGAGATTCTGGAAAGAAAAAAAAAAACAAGCAGAAATAAACCAACAGTTGGTCTCAGGATCCGAGAGGAGTCCTGGGCCATGTGGGCATTTGGGGACATGGCCCATAAGATGAGGCTGGTCAGCTAGCTCTCAATTTCATGAGACAATCCTTGGCTCAGGGAGCTCCCTGTGAAGCGAATGGAGAGAACGGGAAGAAAGAAGGGAGATGATTTACCTAGAGCTCTCAGGTAACCATTAGCAGGGCTGAGACCTGGGACCCAACGGCTGAATCCCAGCCTCATGCATTTTCTTCCTCTTGGGTGTACCACGGTCTTGATAAACAAGTAACACTTGTTTCTGCAGCTGCTGCTTCTAGGCTGCAAGCAGTTCTTAAGTATCTCTCCCCATGTGTCTATTCCCATTAATATCAATTTAAAAAGAACCTCACTGCTTTTTCATTGATGTCCTCGCTGCCAGCCATACACAACTGAACGGAAGAAATAAGAGGCTTTAGCTGTAATTACGGTTTTGCCTATTTTGTAGAGAAGTCATCCTGTGAAGACTGACACAGCTGAATACCTGCCATGGTCACCAACCACACCAATTCTCTCAGTGGGAGTTTTAAGAGGGAAAAATTAAACTGCAGCTGTATAATACATTGAGCACTCAGAGGCAGATGATGCCAGTGATTATCCAGCAAAATAACATCAAAAAGAACAGGCACCAACAGTGATAACTTCCAAGGGGGCATAAAGTATTCTGAAGAGTTACCCTGCAAAGGACAACAAGGCCCTTCAAGAACATTGTCCACATCTAACCACTGTCCTTATGACAGTCAGCAAAACCTGCCAAGCCACTGAAACAAAGTAGTACCTACCACAAGCTCTGTGCGTCATACGTAGGAGTACTGCACTTTCAGTAGACAAAAAGAGAAGGGATGAGGGTGTGTACAGAATCACACATATGTTTCAGCCCCTTTACTCTTTGGCTTCTCTGTGAGACCTATAGGACTAGACCAGTCCTATAAAACTTTGCAGACACCTCACATTGGCTTGCAGGTACACATACTCAACACAAGCTCGCAAGTCCCTCCTTTTCCTCTCTTTCCCAAGCCATGAAACACACTGGCCAACCTCCCACTTCAGTCCCTGCCTTAATTCTGTTCATCCCAGTGCTCAGACACCAATCCTACCCTTCCTCTGGCTGCATGACAAGGGAGCACTCCTCGGAACTCCACTGCCTGAGTGTCTCACTGAATGGAAGCCTGTCACCTCCACTTCCCAAAACCCCACATATGTATCTTTCCTCCAAAATTCACAGCATGGCCAGGAAATTGCCTTCTTTCCCTTCCTGCCCACCCTAGCAATCAGGCAACCCTCCTTGCAAGCAGCCAGGTATGGTATGATATGTAAGCCCTGGGGCTCAGCCAAGCTCAGCACACCTCCTCAGCTGGGGTCAGGCTGAGCAAACCCACCTGACAGACCGTCACAGGGAGGCTTGTTATTCATGTGGAGCTGCAAGCCCATGGTGGAAAGTGTGACGTGAAGCAATACTAGAAGGCGGCAGTGGATCTACAGCAACAACCACAAACCAGAAAACATGGAGCTGATCTGGTAACCAGCCACACCTTGACTTGGGGCATGACTGTGAGGAAGTGCAGAAATGTTCTCCAGCAAGGTATCTTTGCAACACAACATCCCGAATGCCAAGTACGGAAGAGTCAAGATGAACCAGGCACAGAGGGGAGCTAGTGCAGGGAGATACCAGATTCCATCAAGACATCTGGGGTCATGGGTGAGATCACATTGCTTGCAAACCCCCACAACCACAGTCCTGTCTGCAGCTGTACTAAGGCCAATGTTTTCTGAGTCTCTCCTTGACACCTGTGGGAAAACAAGGAAACATAAGACCCACATGACTATCCTATGGCAGAAGTCCAGGCATGAGGATGCTTCACCAGCATGTCCCACAGCAAGGAAATGATCCAGCCAGTGTGGATGACAGAGCACTACTCAACTAATCTCCATTGCAAGAACCCACTGCCTGTTTAATCAAAGGCCCTGGCTTATAAAAGAAGGGTCTTCTCCACTACCGCCCACACACACACACCCTTAAATAATAAGCTTTTATCATCCACTTGCCATATGCACTTTGCCAAAGGCAGAAGTCTAGCCTGGCAGTTCTCCAGATGCCGACAGGTCACATCCAGCCAGTGTCTGAGACAGAGCTGAGGAAGGAAGCAGAGCCAATTCTCCTTCATCTGGGGAGTATCTCCTTGACTCTTCTGGATGCTTCAGGGATATACCTCCAAAAATACATGTGCATTGGGGGCGACCAGGAGATATAAAAGCTAGGGAGCCATCTGCTCTTCCCAAGCTTCCTTCCCAGCTGGCCTGACACATGTCCTGGCCCAAAGTTCAGCACTGTTCCTGTGTTCCTACTTGGCTCCATCCACTTCAGCTGCCAAGTTCACAGACATCCCAGGATGCATGCAAAGGTAGATCCCCTTCCTCCCAAACCTACACCTTCTGCATATTACCATATTACCAAAGAGTTTTCCACATATTACCAAAGCGTTTTATTGGAGATGAGGGATGGAAATAGATTTCTAACAGTTACTTTTTCCCTACTTTTTCTTTCCTGCTACAAATCAAACCATCTGCCTGTTTTTCTCAGGTTCCTCAGAATTCAGAAGATTCAGAATAGTCTTCATATCCACTGATGCATACCGAAGGACAACAGAAACACCCTGGAATGCAAAAATCATTGCATTACATCTCATTTAGCAGAGGACAGAATGCCCTGGCTTCACCTCCCTCTACTACTTTCTGCCTCTGCCCAGGGTCACAGGGCCTGCGCACCAACTGTTAATGCCAGGTGATACACAGTCTCCAGGTCTATAGCAACCCAAAACTGCCGTCTTCCAGATCATCGGCCTCCTGATGTTGCAGTGTCAAAGTTACTCCCCACCCGCTGTCCCTAGGACAAAGTCAGCACCCAGCTCCAAAAGCCCTGAACTCCCCGTGAACATCAGTAAGTAGGCCTACTGGTTAGGACTCATTTCTTAGGCCCAGGGCACACTGCAAATGAAGTACGTGGGCTACCTCTAAGCTTAATGAACTGAAAAGGGGCTTGTACAGATAGCAGAGGGGGGCGCAGGGGACAGGTGGAAGGAACAGTGGTGAAGACGTCATGAAGAACATGGCAATGTGTGTATGTTGTAGGCCAGGAAGGCATCGCCTCACCTTAGGAAGGAAAGGGCCAGCCTTCCCCCCTTTCGCAGAGCACAAACCTTGCAAAAACTAGGGCTTACAAAAACAATCCAGACAAGGAATGGGGACATAAATGTAAATTTTCCCAGTATTATACTAGGGAATCATGACTTTTCACCTGAGCATCTTTGCAGTAAAATCACCCTGCCAAACCATTCAGTAACTCTCAAAAAATATTCTGCAGCTCTTATCTCATTCCCAGGTTAGACAAACTTTCCCCCAGCTCATTAGCCAGCGATGTAGTGCCCCAAAGAACAATTGCTCAAAAACCGAAAAATTCTGGGAACGCAGAGAGAGGAGGGCAGCACCATGAGGCAATCACTCAAGCAAGGGTTTGAAGCATAAACATGCACAGAATTAAACCAGATGCATGCTCAGTTTATTCTGGAATGAATTCATGCCTTTCAGCATGCAGTGAGACAACAGATCCAGATTCCCTACAAACACCACAGGATTATCCTGTTCAGATGTGGAGCGGTTTGCCAGCAGAGGGGACAGACTCCATGCCACTGGACAGACAAACAGCTATTATGAAGTTTTACTTAGGTTAACACTGCATGTAGACAGGGAAATGGACAAAATGGACATTCAGGGTCTCTTCCACTTCTGCTAGCTAGGAGTTGTAGTTTATCTGTTCTATCCTACTCACATTCTAACAAGAAACTAGACATTTTAGTAGATCCCTTATATGCCAATGCCGAAAAAGCTTCTTGCTATACCACAAAACAGAGCTTCACTCTCTCAAGTTTATTGGCAAGAATATTTAAAGGACCAGCCAATTTCAAGCAAATATTACAGAACATGGGCAAAATACAGATTTTCTGCATGCTCTTACACAGCAAGTCAGGTTTTAAAAGAAAAGGAAAAAAACAAACTCCTCGCAGAGAACAAATATCCCACAGGAGACGTTTCTCAGATAAAAGTATTCCAGCAAGCTGCTCCCAAACCAACCCAGCAACCAGGCACAGGCACTACTGGCAAATATCAAAAACACTGCTGAGAAACATCACAGACACCTTGCAACAACATCCCAGCTGGGTAAGGAAAAGGAAGGAGAAATAAGCACTGAAGGCATCAGATCTGTCAGAAACCAATTCTCTCAGATCTACCACAGCTCATGGATTTGGGCTCTGATGGTCAAATTCCCACATGCATCGGAGTTTGAGGAGAGGCTGAGAAAGCCTGTAAACAAAAATAAAAATTGGGATTTTTCACTCATTCTGCTACTGCATCTTGCTCCAGCAAACATGCCGAGTCCCACCAGCCCCATTCTAAGGTCATGCTTTCTGCAAAGTCCTCACTTAGGAATTTTAAGTAGCAGTTCAGAAATGAGTGTTCTGAGAAGTGGGTAACCAGTTGCTGTGGAGACCAGCAATGCTACAGTATCTTCATAGACCTGGCATTGCCACCTCTAACTTTCTTTATCTCTCTCTGCCTGCTCAAGTGCTTCTAATCATTATATGCCATCCATCAGCTTCCTCTGAAATTTGAGTACACACCACTTATTAAAGGGTGGCAAACACAGCTAAGTCAGTCCATGCTATTAAGCATGACTTGACGTGTGGCTGTTCCCAGCTATGCCACTCTTGCTTTTATTTATTCAAGCTGGGGTAGCTCAGCCTACCTTAGGGCATGCTGCAGCCTCACTCGGTGGCAGGATGCAAGGTCTGTTACCAGATGCACTGGTTCTGTTGCAGATTTCTGACGTGGTCTCTAGCAACTCCCCTGCAATATAATGCTCCTGAATTTATCATAGAGTAATATAGGTTGGAAGAGATTTCTGGAGGTCATCAAATCCAACTCAGTGCTTGAAGAAGATCCAGCTTGATCAGGTTACTCAGGGTCTTGTCCAGCCTCTGGCAGCTAAACCTTGGAGGCACCTCTCTTTGTTGGTTTAAAATACCCCTAACTTCTGGCAGCCTATTGTATACATTGCTTAATGCATGGATCAGCCCTTGTCTTGCACCCAGCACATATGGGGCCATCTGAGGTTAATAATACTGGGAAAGGCCTGAATTAGATGGAATATGAGAGCTTGATTGCTAATTATCCATATGACCTCGAAGCCCTGGACAGCCATGAGTCTACTACAGGATAAACTACAGGATGATAGATACAAACGCTTAAGCTCTGAAGACAAGGACTCTGACAAATGAGCTCTAGTAAGCCTGTCTATGGTTAAGACATTTCTATTTCACATGTATGATGCTCAGAGCTGCAGACCTTAGCAGACCTTATTCTGTGGATTTATAACCTTAACAAAATAATGAAAGACATCTGGAAAAGAAAAATCACACCAGGGATAGTACTTTGTCTCATCCTAAACACTGGATGGTCCAGGTCTAAAAACATCATTTCACCTAGGTGAAATTTCCTCAAGCAACAAATGGTCCTAAATGCTGGGAGCCTCCCCGCAGAAGCTGAGCGATGGCAGACTGCAAGGGTTATTGCAGAGTTCAATACTGTGGGGAAGCACAAATGCCCACCCGTTGTTTCTCCCCTAAATGCAGACACATGGGAAGCAATCTGCCTCCCACAATCTAGGAGAGAAAACAGACTCTTTCCAAAACAGTCCAGGACAGGTTTAAGGCAGGATGACAGTCTCTGGAAAAAGAGACGCTAGCTATACTGGCTCCAAAGAAACTATTTCATCTGCAGCTGGGCTATGCAGAGATATACTAACTTCACACCATCATCGCTTTCTTTCATTCATGCACCCATAGCTGTCACATGTACCTCAGGACCCTCTTCAGATGGGCTGTCAGCCTTGGACAGTGCTATATGGTGGTTCCTCACCTTCCCTGGACCAGGACTTCCCCAAGACATACTCCTGCCATGAGCTTCCCGTGCAGGTCATAGTCATCCTGCTGCTGTTCCTTGGGACTCCAATAACCAGGGCTTTGCAGACCCTTTATTTTCACTCTGCAAGTAGGGAGTACAGTTCACAACATAAAACTTTGAGTCGGTCAGTCAGGTCAGAAAAGTGAACTCTTCTGCAAGACAAAGGGCAGGGTTAAGGCCTGGGATACAATAAGGTTTGTGTTCTCATTGCTAGCTGCTAGCTTGAGCTCTAAATACTCATGCTGGAAGGACTAAGCTCAGGCTAGCTGCTGTGGATGGGGCTGTGCCCAATCCAGCCAGCTCCTAAGAGCACGATCTTAGGCCCACACCCAAGTGTGTTTAGACCTCCATCTTCCAACTTTCAGAAAGCACTACAGTTTGGGCCAAGCCAGAATCTGAGCTTGAATTTGCCTGTTAGCTCCAGGAGTGCAGTGCAAGAACAACCTGGTCTAAAGGCTGCAGCATGGACAAAGATACACAATCATCACTGCCATGTCACACAAGTAGGGGATAGGAGAGAGAAGGATCTCTGTTTTTCATCCTTCAACTTCTCTCACACCACCCAAAAGCTTCACCAGCAGTCTGACCACAAAGTTTGCCACTACAGACCCTCTGGGACAGTTCTGCTTGGAGAACTGAAATTCCTCCTCCATGAATTCCGGCATTGTGCATGTCTTTCACCAAAAAATCAGTCATCTCCTCCTGAAAAACAAAACAAGCCAACAACTTCCCCAGTCACGAGAAGATGAGCTCAAATGTGACTTTGAGTGGTTGCACTGAGCCACTCAGAAACATCACGTGCTCAGACGATAAAAGGCAATATGCAGGTGCAACATCACCCACCACCCAAGGTGGAATTTTCCAGCACCAGCTCAAAACAAAGCTGGAAAGCAAAGAACAAGATGAGGAAGCCAAAATGAGGAAAGGAAGGAAACACCAAATCTGAGGTCAATATCAAAACCAAACCAAACAGAAATCTCCAGACAGAAACATTAAAGTCAAGAGGGAAAGAAGCATGAACCAAAAGAGATTCAGGATGAAATTCTCAACTCAGAACAAAACAAAATGACTTGAGAAACAAAAAAAAAAAGAAAAAATGAGACTTAAGAAATGTTCAAGAAAGTTTTGAAAAAGAGGTGTTCTCACCAGAGAAATATTAAAAAAATATTTTAAAGAAATATTTACTTTTTATAAAAATCAGTGTTACCTAACCAAAAAGAGACTACACTGATTCCAAAATCACATGTGCCCTCATGCCAGAAGTCAGGTCCCAGAAGTCAGATACTGATGCATTTCCAAACTGCAAAATTTCTAAGCCAATCTAAGGCTGTTTATTTGCCATCTGGATTTTAAAGCTATGAACCAACTTTTCCACTGTGTTTAGTTTTGATTTCAACATCCTATCTGGAACATTCAGCTCATGTTTTCATGTTTTTCTAAGCAACCACGAGGGTTAGAAACTTACTTTTTTAAAATGAGAAAATGGAGACTCTTATGCAATATCTGCCTTCCAGCAGCTGGGACTTTAAAAAAAAATATATATACAACATCCTGAGACGGCTGACAAAACCATAAGGTTTGCTAACCACCATAAAAAAACCTGTCCATTTTCCCTCCATACATAACTCTCTTACTTGTATCATTTAGCCTCTTTTCCAAAGAGTTCACTGCAGTGTTTTCTGAACCAGTGTACTAAAATGAACTATTTGTAACTTCTTTAAAGAATCTCTATTAAAGCATGACTTGGATGGCTCAACAAGCAAATATCATTGATGCTACACCTGTCACAAACAAAGAACATCTGTGCTTGGATGCGATCAAGACATTGTTTTAGAGAGAAGCAGCACTCCCAAGACCATCACAAATCCACATGGTGCCTGCAAGTGCCAGATTTTATGTTCACATCTCAAAGAAAACTCGAAGAAGTGGAAAATCACAAGTAGACACGGAGCCCCTCAATAATTTCATCCACAGCTTAGAAGAATCCTGTGCTGTGTTTGCTCTGGCAAATACATGAAATATCTAAGCCTCATCCAAATGCAAGTGTTTGAGCACGTTAATAAATGACGAAGCAAGTTCTCCCACTCTAGAAGAGCCCTGGCTCTTTCTTCCATGTGAATATTCACACACAGATGCACACTAGCACTTTCTGATCTTCCAATCTGTATGCCCCCAAACTCATCCTGACTTTTGAAACATTTCCCCTGACCTGCATCAGGTTTACAACTGCAAGTGTCTTGCTGCTTTGAAGTACCCTTACAGGTCAGACAGCCTTCCAGGATGCGTATCACCATCCAGGGTTTTGGTGCTGTGACGCAGTTGTGTTGCAGCTCTTTTACAAAAGCAGGATTCCTCTGGGCTAAGAAGCTGTTCTGATGATCACTGAAGATACACATTCTTTAGAGATAAGTTTCTAGTGGAAATCTGGATAGCAAAATTCTGTGAGTCAAAAGGCAACCTAGTTCAGCTAAAAGTGGAACTCACTTTGCAGCTGCTGCAGCATTGGAGCCAATTCACATTCATGCTAAAGACCCATTTTGCTGCTCAGGGGAAAGACAGGACACTTCATACGGCACCAGCATTGATTCACACCCCATTTAAAATCCCTGCATGCTCGAGTGAGACTCAGGCTCTGCACCCAGAGCAGGGAGCTCAGCAGGAGGGAGATTGTTTTGCAGATGACATCTCCGTCTCCGAGCTGGCTGTTCGTTCTTCTGGTTTGCTTCTCAGAAAGATGAAGCTCACTGCGTAAGACAGAGAGCACAAGCAGAGCTTCTGGCTTTCCTTGGCAATTCTGCCTAACGCAGCCCTCCCAAGAACAAAACCAATGCTCCCAGAGGCCTCTTGCAAACTACCTAGAGCTGCTGCAGTCTCTTGTTGCAAACAGGGACAGACATGAACAATCTGTACTTAGGCCTGCTACAAGCTTCCACCTCTAGCTTGGGACAATCTTGTTTGATGTAATGCTACTGCCAGGTGCAGCCAGAGCTGGTCTTGACCAGAGAGGGGATAATGTTGCAGAACAGCCTTGTCTCCCCAGCCTAGGATAATGTTTCTGGACCACTAACTCCAACCAGGGTCAGAAGGAAGCCACACTCGACTGAAAAGTGCCAGAGATGTGTCCTGAGTTTCCTGAGGTAAAATTATTATCCTGGTAACCACCTGGATTTTGAAGGACTTCCTTCTCCCCTTCCCTAGCACTATGTGACTCAGTTTCCAACAGACACTGCACACAACCTTTGTAGGTAGATTCATCACAGGAAAGATTCTAGGCCTAAGAAGAGGGGACTTGCGAGGCAGGTCTCTGGAGGTGTGCCTCCACTCTCCTCTCTTTATGGTGCAGAAACTTTTGCTGAGGAGGTCCTTCGCTCTGACAGACCAGCTGAGGACATGGATGGAAGATACACCGTTCTTGATGCTGCTGTTTAAGAACCTCCAAGAAAGGACATTCATTTCTTTCCCAAGTAACCTAGTCCATTGGTTTGCTATCCTCACCCTTGGAAACATTTTGCTGATCCCAAACACTGATGTCCCTTGCTGTGATCTAAGACTAACACAGCTTGTCTTCAGCTAGCATGAACACAAAGAACATATTACTCATCCGCAGCTGACCTCACATATGTTTGAAGATTGCTATAACCTCTTAAGTCATCTCTTCCTTAAACTAAGCAACCTTCCAGTTCCTTCCATCTTCCCTTGAGGATCATGCTTTCTAGACTAACATGAGCTTTTACCTTTACCTATGGCTCCATTTCCCCTATTGAGTGACTGCACGTCAGTGCTCAGCATAATGAAACCTGCAGGGAACCTACCTCCCCAGAAAACCTGCAGGACTCCAAGCAAGATGAGCCGTGAAAAACAAGCCTAGGTCTCCACCAGACCCTTTTCAGAGCACAATAAATTGCAATAAAAACTCCCACAACACTGAGCACAATGTGCTGCTCCAGGAAGCACGGAGCCTGATGATTCTGCACCATCTTCCCCAAGACAGCACCCTGGCTTTGAACAGGCTTGCCTCTTGGCCACATCTACAGCCAAGCGTGGCTCTCACTGATCATCTCCAGACAACAAGGCGAGGACAGGAAGGAGCCAGTCTTGGGGGCACAATTGCACAGCTAACACCCACTGGTCTGAGGCTTTAGAGGTAAGGGCTTTTTTAAGTATCAGGCTACTGCTGCTTTTTTGAGGTGGTCACTTTAGGTACGGCTGGCAGATAGGTCCTTCATTGAAGTGGCTCTAAAGCAGGACAAGAGAGACTAGATCTGATAAGATGTGACTGTTTTGACCTCTAGTGCCTTATGCTCCCCAACCCTCAGTTCCTTTAAGATTTCTGTCAGGTATAGGGCACCACAGAAAAGGGATGTCTAAACAAATACGGAGGAGATTGAGCAAATTGAGAGCAGTTGCAAGGATGGGCCCTTCAATCTCTGCTGGAGCCAGGAGCTGAGACTATTAGTTTGCAGATTGATCTCCACCAAGATGCCACGGGGGTGGCCACAAAGGGAAGAACTGCTCCTTGGCTGATGTCTCACAGGCTCCAGGTGAGCCAGGGCTTCCTCAGGCTCTCAGCACGGGAAAGGGCCAAGGAGGAGACATGCAGAAGGAAGGCAAGACAGACATCACACTGGCCCCCAAAAAAGGGAGCACAGTCATTTTTCCAAACTCACTGTAGTGTTCAGACTGCTCATCCAGGACTAATTTTTCAGTTATCAGTTTCACATATTCAATGAAGTAAACCAATTACCCATCTTTTCCTCCAAGTGTGGAAGACTTGTCTCCTCAGCAAAGCAGAAATGCGGGAGGATGGAATATATGTTTGTGAAAGTGCCAGGTAAGAGCGGGAAAGGAGCCAGGCATTGGAAGGGAGAAGAGTGGATGGAAAAGGCCAGAATTACATTGTTCGGGGGAGTTAATGCTTCAACCCTGTAATTAAACAGGAAAAGTGATATCACTAGTGATTACAAACTCAAATTAGTACAAAACGAAACCTACTGCATGTGCCAGCACTGTTTCTAGAACTGTAAGTCACAGATGCAAGCAGAAGTGCCATGTTCTTCTGTAGGGCTACTAGCAGCAAGGCCAGTGCTTCAGGCAGACCCCCTCAAGCCCTGCTATTCCATCAGCAAGACTGTTCAAACCACCAGAGAGAGGAAAACTATATTGCTGCCACTGATTTCCACCTGCTCACTGTGTTTTTCTCAGATTAGCCAGCCTCAATATTCCCAGGCTCAACATTCCCCCTTTCATAAGAAGGCGGCAATGAAGGGGCAAAACTCTTCCAAGCACTAAAAGAATATTTTTTTTATTTTTTTTAAGGCAGAGCAAGCATCACAGAGTCCAGCTCTTACAATGAAAGCTGGGATGCAGTGGAGACTGAGGAACTTTTTTGCCATGTTGGCCATTATTTCCTCACCCTTGGACTGATGTGAAGGATGGGAGCTCTCTGGTGGCAAAATGTGAATTTGCAAAGATGGACTTTCAGTGGCCCCACTGCTTTTCCCTGCTTATGTGGAAGGCACAAGAGCATAACAGAAAACCAGTTGTGTGCTGCCCTCTCCTAGAGCACTGAGAGCAGTCAGACGTAAACACTGGACATGATGCTTTTTAGTGCAGGAGTGCCTGTTTCAGAGCCCAGCACAACTCCTAACTCGCACAACTTTATAGCCCTTTCTCCACCCCAGGCAGGCAAGGTGTGCTGTGACACACATTCACAGGCCAGGAGGTACCTGCATTTGGTTACATCACAAAAGCAATATCAACCAGCCAGGTGAGTATTTTCTAGGGGCTACTGCGGCTCCAGTCCAAAGAAAACCAGGGACAGCACTGCTCCGGGAATCCAAGACGCTAGTGAGAGAACAGGACACCTGATGGGATGCCTCATGGGACGTCTCTCAGAGGAGACCTTATTGCTGTCTACAACCACCTGAAAGGAGGTTGTTGCAAGGTTACTCTTCTCCCAAGTAACAAGCAATAGGACAAGAGAAAATGGCCTCAAGTTGTGCCAGGGGAGGTTTAGATTAGATATTACAAAAAATTTCTTCACTGAAAGAGTTATCAAGCATTGAAACAGGCTGCCCACGGAAGTGGTTGAGTTGCCATCCCTGGAGGTATTTACAAGACATGTAGACGTGGCACTCAGGGACATAGTTTAGTGGTGGACCTGGCAGTGTTAGGTTAACAGTTGGACTCTATGATCTTGAGGGTCTTTTCCAACCAAAATGAATCTATGATTCTATGGGAAGCCAACAGCAAAATGAAAGCGAAGTGCATGAACTTGGTCTGCTTGGAGAAACACCGGCAGCTGTCTAACCTGCCAGCTGAGGGGCAAAACACCTCAATCCTCACCATCCAGGTTTCAGGAGACCCCAAAAGAGAAGCAAGACCCAGCCAAAAACCAGAATTGGGTGAGAAAGAGCTTGGACTGCCATGATTTTCACAAAACAACAGGCCTCCACTTTTCTCTACCTGATGTTTGGCACTGCCTTCTTAAGGAACAGCCATGCTCAAGTGTCCAGTAGCCCTCAAAGAGCTGGGGTCACAGGGGATCTGGAGGAGCCAAACCATCACATCTTATACAGACAGCTCACATACAAGGCTCACTCCTTAAGGCCCACCTTGACACCTGGTTCTCACCTATGTGCCACTGCTCCTCTCTGACTGAGGATCAGCAGATCCACAGTCTGGACACATCTGGCGTATCTAGTCCCTCCAAGGGACCTGGAAAAGAGAGACAGCAATGACATGCCACCAATCCTTTCTGGCATGTGCTCTGAGCAACGATGCCCATGCAACCTCAGACAGCTGTTCCTACCTCCTGGCCCAGGGCAGAAGCCTCCTGCCCAGCTGCCCCTCCACAAGGTGGTAGGAACCTTCATGGGTTCAAATGGTGATCACTCAAAATCAGGAAGGATGAAATCCACAGAAGGTTATTCAAAGCAGAGGCACGATGTCAAACTCATGACATTTCTGCCTGCACACTGGAGGCTGGCAGACCATCTAGCTGATCTCCTGCTGCCTTTGTCATCCCTTCCCTAGGCATCTGCTGTCAGGAAGAGGATACTAGGCTAGACAGACCTCTGATCTGACCTAGGACAGCTCTAATGGAAGCAGAGCTTCCAGCTTCTCAGGCCTTAGCGGAGCCTGTCCTTGGGCAATTCCCTCTGTGAGTTCTGTAATGCTCCTTCCAGACTAAGAAACTGTACCATGCTCCAGGAATGACCTGGAGCTGGCCAAGTTTGTCATCTTAAGCCTCTCTGCAAGAGGTGGTCGCAGCAGCTGGGAAGAAACAAGCACATCAGAGAGGTAGGGAAAGCCACAGAGGGGCTTAATGCTGCGGAAGAGGGGGAAAAAAAACCCGGGGGGG
>VYXH01007090.1:288288-304085 GCA_013397275.1 Burhinus bistriatus | reverse complement strand
ACCGGGGGGCTGCCCCGCTCGGGAGGAAGCGCGGCCTTAGCCGCATCCGCCCCGACGGGCAGCCCCGGTCGGGAGCCATCTTCCCCAAAGGCGAGGGGTTTCGGGCCTGGCCTAGAAAACGGCGGCGGCTCCTCGGCGGAGCGGGGCGGCTGAGACGAGCGGCCATCCTCCCGCGGCAGCCAGGGCCCCGCTCCTCCGTCCCTGGTGCGCAACCTCTCGGGGCCAGGCCGCCCTTAATCGGGCCCGGCTGGAGTCAGCAGTCCTGGTAGCAGACAAAAGGGGGGAAGCAAAAACCGGCGGCAGGAAAACGCTGGTGGTAACAAACACGTTTTTGCAACGACCGCTCAAAGCAGCTTGAATTTTAAGGTACTTGCTGCAAGAGCTTGGGAGATTTTTGTCTTGCTCCTCTGCTCAGGGAAGATACAATGCTGGAAACGTTATATCTGAGATATAATGCTGGAAACAGAGGAAGCGTAGAAATGTATTAACCATACACACTGACTTGCCCATTTTCACTGGCTTTCAAAAAAAATGCCAGGGGACCCTTTTCATAGACGGGGCGGAAGAGACCAAACGGCTATTGTACTCCATGGTGGTTCATTTTCTGTTGGTTTGCCTATACTAAAAGTTTGCATCTCGGTTTAACTCAGGCTGCTGAGACTGAAAATTCACTTGAATTATTCACTTGTACAGTTTTAACTGCTGTCCTGTTTTTGCTTGAGTCATGCAGAAACACTTGTCCAGCAACAGACGTTTGTGTGTTTTGACCCACTTGCCTAGGTTATTTGCTTTTAGTAGAAGGGTTGCGTATTGAGGCCTTCCCATAATGTTCACCGTTATTTTCTTGAACATGCAGTATATCCAGTAAATAAACTTTTCTTCTGTGTAGACTCAGCAGACAGGATGTGCTACTAATCTCCCTGCTTCCTATAACACCCGAGTTGAAGCATCTATAGCTGGTCTGCAGTGTGGAGCAGAGCTAATGGGAGTTGCAGATGAAGCTGCTAAAAGTCTGACGAGACTTGCAGCTCTTGTTTAAAATAGGCTTGTCTGAACAAGCTAGCTACCACCTCTGCAGTACGCAAACCTAGTTTAGAATGACTACTCAGTGTGTCAGGCTTCATCTTGCTTCGGAACTAGAGAATTCCCCAGTCAGTCAAAACTAGTATGTCTCCTAGTGATCTCCTTTTTGGAACAGGGTCTGGGTTGGCTTTCTTAGGACGCTTTCCAGTTGCTGCAAATGAACTTGCTTTTGGGCAAAGAGTGTAGGCCTTCTGGCAAAGTACAGCAATGCCAGCAGGAGGGCATCATTTGGTATCAAAAGAGCATTGGATTTTCTGCTTTGGTGTCTTGCCACAAGGTTCAGTTTCTTTGCTACTGGATTAAATGAATCCATGGTCTTTGGAGGACCGTGCAAATTATTTTTCTTGGTTGTTAGTCAATACTGTTCCCAAATCTCTGTAATTACAAGGTACATATGCCTCATATACAAGATGACAGCCTCATGACAATTGGTAGTGTGGGTGTCTAGCGTGTTCCTACTTGCCTTGTCAGACTATCACTATCAAGAGGCTCCTGCTGGGAGCAAGGGCTGACCTAAGCGATCTCATGCGGGAGAGCCTGCAGACAGCCAGAAGTTGTATGTAAAGCTGTTCAGAGCCTTTTGCTCATCCGACTGTTCAGTATTCACAGCGATCTCCAGGAAGGATACCTCGGTAATGAGTATCTGGGATGCCCAGAGCAAGCCTTCAAAGCCTGTTCTTAAGGGTGAGGTTTAAGTTTTAGGTTGCTGTCTGTGCCTGGAGGGCCACGAGAAAATTCTTACAGACACTTGGGCTCATAACGACTGATTTTGGTGCTGAAAGTGTTTCTAAGAAGCTTTGCTTTCCTGGAAGAATCCTGTTGCATGCCAGCTTACACTCGCGTTACCTTAAAAACATGCATTTCAACACAGGAATAGGTACTACTCAAAACTTCTGCCCTGCTACTGGCTACCACAGTTCCTGTTTTTCAGCAGTGTTGCCGGGATTGCCTTTTGTGGGTATTGCTTGTTCTACCTACCTTGATAATTACATCAGGAGTGAACTTAATGGTAGCTCAGAGAAGGTGATGATTTCCTCTTTGGCTGAAGGCTGAGGAAATGACCTGTGGGGATTCAGGGGAGACTTTTTTCTGCCTTTTTTAATAATTCGTTTTCTTACTCATCTCTCCTCATCTAGTCGATAACCTTTCTTATTGGTGGGGGGGTGTGTGTGTTTGATTCCTTTTTGGGGGTGAATGAGACCAAGTAATGTGGCATTAAAAACTCAAGTCTAGCTGGCAAGATCTGCCTACAAGTCATATGCAAATAACTCTGTACTTCTTGCTGGTTTATGGTGTGCAAATAATGGCCTCTTACACAACAGCAGTAAAAAGGCAGTTAGTTATGTTTCCTATCATGCTTAAGATCTGAATTGAAGCTTTGGACTTTCAGATGCATAGGCTGCCTGGCATAAATGGAGGTGTCTGGCTGTAGGTAGCAGAGGACATGGGCGTACTGGGACTTGGGAAGTCGCTGATGTTCCCGACACTGGTCCTGGTCTTTGGGGTGAAGTTTAACTAGTCACTCCGTGCATTGCCTCCTTTCCTACTCAGTAAAGTGGGGGTAGTAATATCAGATGGGTTTTCTTAAGTGCTCAAATAAGCAGTATTTAAGGTCCTTGTATTTTTAACCACCCACATTTTCAGTTGGCTTGTTGGCCATAGCTGACACCTTTTTAGAGGCCTGATTTGGCAAAATCTTCTCCCAGTCTGTTAGCTGCAGCCAGGCTTTGTGACCCTCTCTTTCTGCTAGGTGCTCTCACAACTAATGTGGCTTAGTTTTCCCTTCAAGGTCTTGGTGCTGATGATGTCCCAGGGTATTGCGTGGCAATGTAAGGGACAGCTTTGTGAAGGCTGCTGTCCCAGAACAGCCGGGTGGTAATAGGTTTAATTGAAAAAATATTTGTCGCAGAGATGTGCTATGACACATTACTGAGTCAGATGGAAATGCTGCATGGTTACACAGGCAGTTCTGGCAGTGGCAGGGGATTTTGAAGGTAGATAGGAGGGATGGTATGCCAAGCGTTGGGGAAAAAAGGTGTTTACTGAGGAAACTGAGAACCAAATATATGGCAGTAATGTGACTAGCAAACGTGAGAGCACAGTCTTCTCAAATCTGCCTTTGCAATTAAACAAGGCATACTTTAATAAGTTCTTGGTGTCAAATTCTGGAAAAATTGATGATACTTTTCCAGGAAGCAAAAGTTTCCACTTGAGTAGCTGTGGATAGTTCATGCTGGTGTATACAATGTGTGTGCATGGTTCCCAAACAAAACAAGTCATGAACTGGTTCTTGAAATGTCTCTGTAGATAACACATGCATAGGCACCACTATGGAGGGCTCTTAGGTTCTGATCACAGGAAAGGAAACCCACACTGTAAAATTGTTAATACTTAAAAACAAATTTAGTCCTTCAAACTTGTCTTGAGGCAAACTAAGACATTAGTTTAAAGTCTTCTTGGCTGTCTTACAGTTGAGGAGGAACAAAGACTTTTCTTAGGTAAAATATTTTAAATATTACAGGAAAATACTGGAGTTCACCATGCTTCCTAACAAAAGAGAAGGCAAATTTAATTGTGTCAAAGTTGCATTTCAGTGCAGGCTTGCTACAAATCCAGTTTATCAGGCATCTGGTATGTGTCTCACTCCTGAAATGGCTTTCTGTATATGGGGATTTTCTTGAGAAAGCTTTGGATTATTCTTCAGTCTTCCCCCATTTAGATTAAATTTCAGTTGTAGGGTACTTGGCGATGAAGGCAATATATTGGAGGCTTTTAGCAGAGGCAGCTGGGGACAGCTCTAGCAGTTGGAAGCCTGCTAGACAGAAGGCTCTCTCTTTGGACTGCCCTGTGTAGGGACGGCATTCTACTCTCACAAGACTTCTGCAGTGCTTTGCACTTAAGGCAGGAACGACGGCTTTGTGTAGGGAATAAGAGCTGCTGTGTTACTGCAACGCATGCTGACAAGGCATTTAATGCAACCATTACCTCATGTGCCTACAGCAGTCTATATGAAATACAATGGCAATACTGGTATAAATGCTCCAGAATAATGTACGAGGCAATGCTGCCCACAAGACACATGCTGCCTTTGCAAGAGTTGTATGGAGGTACTGGGGGAGAACTCATTTTTGCTGATCCCCTTGGAGAAACTTACTCTGTCCATTCTTGCCTGAATGTCCCTGAATATGCTGTTACTGGCATCATTTTCCCATCTGATAATTAGGTGGCTTGCCTCCTTGCTGCTGCCTTGTTTCAGTGAGGTTAACAGGCCCTGCAGTTAAGGTCCTTGACACCTATAGAAACAGACTGGCTACTTGAGTGTAGTCTTTTCTCTGCAGTTGTGTCCTGAGAATGGTTTTAAGTTGGTGTTGCCTGCGTTACAGGGTTGGTCCGTCCTCTACAACAAAATGTCACCAGCTGATGGTCATGTATCCCACAAGTACCTGCAACATGTACTGTTCAATGAATAGCTAGCCACCCATGTGCCAGTCCAGAGTTGGATAACTGCTTTTGTACTGAAAAAGGAAGAGAACCAGGCTAGCTGTTGTAGCCTTGCAGCATTCAAGCCAGAAAGCAGAAAATAATAATGAATGTGCTTTATTGAATCCTCTGAGCAGAGCGATATTGGGCCAAAGACAGAAAATCCAGACTAACAAATAAACGTTTATTCTGTCATTACTGGCGGGGTGGAGGCCTCTCTCCAGCTATTCTTCTGGACAAATCAGCAGAGACATGGTTAAAATGTTGAATGAGGACATGTATTTATGAGTGTGGCATTTCTCCTTGTTCCAGTGCTCTTAAGTTACCCTGTTGCTGCCCTACACAGAATGGTGGTTGCAACCACCTTACAATAAAAGCTGCCTAGGATTTGGGGGTTTTTTCCTCTTTAAGCGTGTTTACAAAGCCAGTCATGGCTGGTACAAGCCCAGGGTTGAAGAGGGAGTCCTACAGTTAGAAAAGTAGATCCTCTTTTTGGAAGCAATTAGTTGCACGGGGCGTTTATGGTTTCATTTCAACCCGTACTGTGACACAGCTATAGGGTTTTCTCAGATGGAACAAATCTGCATTGTCTGTAGCAATATAATGGCTGCTAATGTCAGCCTGTGCGATGAATCCAGGGGTTGTACAGCAGCTGTGAAAAGGAGCAGCACCAGCTACTAACAGCCTTTCGCTTTGGAAAGCTAAAAAATCCAGTTCTTACTATTGTCCCTTCAGTTTCTGGCCAGTCCTAGTTATCAGCTGCAGTTTAACCGTGAATTTTGAGTTTCCAGACTAAATACTCTCAACATTTTTGGAATCTGAACTGACTTGCCAGCGTGCTCAGTTTCTTTATAAGGAAATAGCTTGTCTCCCGACTTGGAGACATGTTTCTGACTGTGCAGTAGCACAAGCATATGCTCTTGACTGCACAGTTTACATCAACCTGCAGCTCCATTGCTGCTGCTTGCTTCTGGCTCTCTGCTGAGCATTACCTCTTCTTTCAAAGGTAATTTTTTTGGCAACAGGAATTGGTATAAGGAAATTAGTTGGTGTGGTCTTGGAGCAAAGATCAAGAATTGTCAAAGGTAGAGCTAGGTGACATGAACTGCTTTTATGCAATTATTAGACTCATTCCCATGCTAGTTCAGGCTTTTGAAGCAGTTTCTACTTGGTCACAAAAAACTCAAGATTCTAAAACCTGAGTCTTAACACCTGTTGTCAACTACTGAGGCGCCATTAGTTAGAAGACAAACCTCAGGGCGGGGGAGGGGGGAGGAAGGTTGTCTTGACTTCACTATGGTTTTGTCCTTAGTGAATGATGCCATAGTTCTAGTCACTGCTGCACTGTTTTGGGGCAACCTTGTATTATTTAGAGTCTTCTCAGAGAGCTCTTGCCTACACCAGCCACAGGGATTGGAGGAGAAAGGCCTTTATTCCTCATTAGTTCTCAGTCACGCTCTGACAAAGTGCAGTCTCTCTATATGGAGGAGGTGACATAGGAATGAGTCACTTCGAGTCGATGTTTGCACTTTTGCTCGAATTTATCCTGGAACAGTGTTTCTCCGCTTACTTTCCTTGCCTTATTGGAGATATGCAGAAGGGTGGCTGCCTGCCAGGCAGCTGAGGCACAGTGACTTACTGCCTGTTCTCCCATCCCAAAGCAAGTGCAAGGGATTCTGGATGCAGTACCCCTAATAGCCAAGCCATGCATTGTAAATCTTGAGGGAGGTCCCCTTGTATTTGAGTAAACCCCTGAAGAGCAATGTTCTCCATGCTAGAGAAATTCACTGCTGTATGAGATTGCACTGGTTTTGCATGACCAGCACTTGGGAGATCTGGATGCCAAACTCCACGGTAGTAGATTCTGCTAGCTGTGCCACCTCTCTTCACTGGGCTAGCAAAGCTATGCCAGCCACTAAAATTTACAGAAGGAGAGATGTTGGTAGAAAAAGGAGAATCTGAGGTCCTGCGTGGTAGGTGTCCATCAAGGCTTTTAAAAAAAAAAAAACAAACAAAAAAAAAAACATGTTAAGTAGTTGTCCAATCAATAACCATCTCTCAAGGACAGCCAGTTTGAAAGCTAGCACTAAGCAGTTCCTCTTCACCACTGATCTTCCGGGTTTTGCTCTGCTGTTTCTTTAGAACACTTCCACTCTGACCAGGTACAATGTCCCCCACAAAATGAATCCATTGAGTGTGTGTTTTGCGGCTGAGCTTAAGGAAAAATAAAATGGAAGAACAAGCTTTAGTCTTTTTCAACCTTTAGCCTTTTTCAGTTGGTATATCTCACATGATGCTTTACCTGACTGTTTAGTACTGCTGACTGTGCTTCTGATGTGTGGCAGTTTACACAGTGGGAGGAGGGCAATTTTTGTTCTGAGATACGAATTGCCATATCTGAGGGTAATGTCACTTGAATTTGGAAGCCGAAAAAACAGCAGGGGAAGAAGCAGTATTAGAAAGGAATCTCGCTGTTTACACTGCATGCAGCATTTTGAACAGATGGATGAGTGTTGAACAGACTTCAGTTTGGTCTCTGCTGCTGTGGCCATGATGTCCTTCCAGCAGTGTCTGCTGGCCAGTATGGCTTCCCATATTTGCAGTATTCACTATTGCACAGCTGCTTTTAAGCTCTCCAACTTTGCTGCACTCTGAGAACAAAACTCAGATACAAATGCTTCTACCCTGCTACCTTTTTTTTTTTTTGTGTCTCATTCCCAAAAAAGCAGACTGAAAAAGCGGTTCAGCCTCTTGTCATTCTTGCTAGGTCTTGTCCTCTTTATTCTGTGCAGCTGCCTTTAACATTAGATTGGTAATGCTACATCTGCACCTCGTATTACAGCTAGCACAGGGGATACCACTAAGTAACAAGAATTTCCTATTGGACTTTAAGGAGAGGGGGCAGAAGCTGAAAAGGCAGGCAGCTTGCTTTAAAACTGACAGAGGAACTGCTGGGAAGTAGACGCTTTAAGTGTTAGACTTGCAAGTTCTCCTTTAAAACAGTGAATTCAGAGGAACTTCTGAAAGTTGGCTTGTTCAGCTAAAAACTGTACTGCTACAGTCCCTGTACCCCACTACATGTCTCTTGATCTCTAAAACAGATCCATGTGACATGCATGAAATTTGGCCATGTCTTACCTTTGTTCCTAAAGCTGCTAGCAAGCATACTAGAAACAGCTAGGAAGCTTTGAACAGCAGATCCTTGTGGACTTGATTGTCTAGCCAGCCTGACAAAATTAAGCTTCTGTAATGCCAAAGCATCTGCCGCAACTGAATCTCAGAGGACAAGGGATGGACATGCATGTAAAACTACCCCAAAATGATGTTCTAATATAAGTAGGATTGTGCCTTCTTCGAAATAGTTTTGGTTTGGCAGTTGGCTGTGGGCAGTATTGACACTCCAGATTCTTTACTTGGCCTGGAAAAAGAGGCCTGCAGCCTTTTCTGACGAGACTCTCAGACCACTAGTGACTATCAGTTGTCTTCTAGCCTCGGATTTAAGGCAGTGCAGTAATGTAGTTGTGAAAAATTGCGGTGGTAGCCCTAAAGATCTGTGCTCTTGTCTTTGCAGGCATCTGGAGTACAAGTTGCCGATGAGGTGTGCCGTATCTTCTATGACATGAAAGTGCGGAAGTGCTCTACGCCTGAGGAAATTAAGAAGAGGAAGAAGGCTGTCATCTTCTGCCTCAGTCCAGACAAAAAGTGCATTATTGTGGAAGAAGGCAAAGAGATTCTGGTGGGAGATGTCGGTGTGACAGTTACCGACCCTTTCAAGCACTTTGTGCAGATGCTTCCCGAGAAGGATTGCCGTTATGCCTTGTATGATGCAAGCTTCGAGACCAAGGAATCCAAAAAAGAAGAGCTGATGTTTTTCTTGTGGTAAGCCATCTTCCCAACTCACTCGTTCCGAACATCCAGTCCAAGCGCTGTGGGTGAGGTCTCTGAGTATTTCTGTTGCCCAGGCTGGGAAGATGGCAAGCTCAAAGTGAGCCAGACAGCCTGATGCCTGTATTCTGAGCCATGAGATATTTCACTTGTTCATAATCAGTAGGATATGGCTTCTGTCTACCCTGGATAATAAATGTCACTAATTGCACTTTTTGATGTATCCCACTAGGGCACCAGAACAAGCACCTCTCAAAAGTAAGATGATCTATGCAAGCTCCAAGGATGCAATCAAAAAGAAGTTTCAAGGTACGTAATGCAGCTAACACTCCTAGCTGTGCCATGCCCCTAGAATGCTTACACAGCAAGGCTTAACTGTTGCTGAATTGGTTTGGGTTTGTTTTTTTCTTCTGAGATACTAGTGAGAGATGAGAACATCACAGGTGAAATGCCGTGACAGAGCTAACATGAGCTCTGGCTAAAACTTACACTGTCTGACTTTGAATTTTAGGGGCACTAGAACTGTGCTCAGGACAAGAGCAGGCTTTGCAATGTGTGACGCCATAGCGGTACTGTACAGAGCAGCACATCTGCACTATACAGGCTAGAAACCATTAGATTCATAACACAGGGCTGAATTTTTTGCAGAGCTGCCTCTGTGGCAGAGGACTTTCAGCCCTGTGCCTTTTGAAATACACAATCTCATAAACTTATTGTGCTGTAGTAGTAGTAATTAACGATGAAGTTGATTTAGGGATTCGGTTGTGATTACTCATTTCAAAAGGCACTGCATCTCCAAGTGGAGAAGCGAAGTTCTGTTCAGCCTGTCAGGCACCATTAACCAAGGAGTAAACACCTTGCTGCAGCATTCAGAAATTTCATGCTAAATCGGCCATTACAATGGCTCGTAGCCAGATAGCACGGCTCCCCTCTTCAGTTCCTCATGCTGCGCTGGGCCAAAATCTTGCAGCGTGCAAGACTGACAGGATCGTTGTGCAGCAGTGCCACCCTTCACAGGACAACTCGCCAGTGGATTGGAACTACCCAGGGAGACTATGTACTGCACACGTGGAAGTTGGAAAAAAGAAATTCTGAAGAAATTCTGCTTTTTTCCATATAAGACAGGCTTGCGTTGGGCTCCCTGCCCTCCAAAAAAAAGAAACTGCTGTTGATTCCTTAGACCAGCAAAATCTTTCTGGTCTCTACATCTCAGGTTCTGACTCTGATTCTTTCACCCACCTCTCCAGAGCCAGCAGGAGCTGAGTCACCCATCTTAGTGCGCTTGTGTGCAGCTCCCTCACCTACCATATCCAGGGTAGCACTAGAAATGTGAGCTTCACTCATGAGAGAGCCTGCATTGAAAAGGGTAACAGTCTGAGCACTGATCTAGTGAAAACTTTCTCCCTGATATTTCTATGTTTATATTTGGTGTGTAACCAGATGTCTCCTGTGACGTATCAGGGGGAAACCATTCAAATGCCTAAGCTAAGGCGGGACTTACCTGCTTGAGTGACCGGATTGCCTCTTCTAATATTACTACCAAGTATGTTTCTTTGATTACTAGCATGTTGAAATACTGCATTATTGAGTGTTTTGCCTCTTTTTTTAGGCATAAAGCATGAATGCCAAGCAAATGGGCCAGAGGACCTCAACCGAGCTTGCATTGCTGAGAAGCTAGGAGGCTCCCTAGTCGTAGCTTTTGAAGGAAGTCCCGTGTAGATGTCATACAGTGCCACAACTCTACAAGCATTCCATGTTTTAATATATCAGTTATGTAAAGCAACCATTCAAGGCAAGGGTTTCACTAACTGTAGGGAAGCTGTCTTGTAGAATAAAGTAGATTTTGGAGATGTAGCTCGTATGTACAAATGACCCTAAATAAATCAAATCTAAGGATTTATCTTGGTGTATTAATACTTGCATTGGTTGTCCAGCCCAATACTGTCCCTGATGGATTAACACTAAAGGTCTCCAAAAATTTTGGTCCAATGCAGCAGTGTATCGTGGGATGAAAGGGGGGGGGGGGGGGGAGAACAATCTGGTTCTTGTTCTTACTTTTCTAAAATTGTAACAAGCAAAATTCAGTCGGTCTTTTTGAGGCTACTGGCCAAATTGCCAAACTCAAAAATTTTCCCCTGTAACCATTTAATACAAAACTTAAAGCCTGTAGTTAAAGTTAGGCTAAAGCAACCTGTTGGCACCAAAACTGGGTTAAATTCTTAGTGCTTGCAGTTGCAGAGCAATACTAATAAAGGCTAATTCTGAAGTTAGAGATTATAAAATAGACACACTTTTCTGGAGAAATAGTCCTAATCCACTCTCTTGTAAACTCACAGTGCAGTAATAATATTTAAAGGTTCACTTGTTCTATAGGTTCAATTTTCTCGTTATGAAGTGTCTTGAGGTCTTTCCAGCCTGAGTGATTCTATAAAAATTGCTTTTCTGTTGACATAGTTTAATTTAGAACTACCTTAGTTTCTGTAATACACACTTACTAGTGGATCGGATGCTTCTGAGGCTTTTACAAATGCAGATTCTTATATCAGAGCTCTCCAGTTATGGGTAGTACAATGAGAAGGAACCACATCTTAAAAAGTGGTATTCTGAGCCCCAGTCTTTGGTCACTTGGTCCATTTGTCCATAATTACTATTGATTTAACTTAGTAGAACCAATCAGCCTGACTAATACGGCTTGATCTGGGCTTTTTGTCTGTTAGCTTCTTTAATTCTGTAGAAATGCATGGAAATATCACCTACTAGAAAGTTTGACCTGAAATGCCTTTTGTATGGGGGGTAGAGAACATTCCTGTGCCAGCTACAGAGATCTTAAAAGCTTCCATGTTTCACCAGTGGTTGATTAAAGCTGTTTCCTTTGTGTAATGTGTACATGGGAGTTGCATAGAGTTTTCCTGTATGTCTGTAGAGAAAAAAAAAAAAAAAAAAAACAAACAAAACCCTTAGCCTCCAGTGCGTTACTGTGATATGTTCTGTGCGTGCCAAATTCGAATAGCCTAAATAAATGGGGTTTCCCTCCCCTGGGTCAGTGACTGATTCCTCTCCAGCCTCCGGATTAGCCCTCCTGCAGCGGGGCCAGCATTGCTGGCTGAGCGTGCTGGTGCCCTGCATAAGTCGGGCACTCAGGGAGCCGGTACACCTTCCGCAGCTACCGCCTTGTGCTGAGCACAGGGGAGAAAGGATGGGGGGAAACAGGCTGGAAGGAAGAGCTTGGTGGAGGGAGCTGGGGGGAAAGCAGGCTCATCTGTCTGCAAAGTGTGCTGCCAGCCTGCTGCAGGCTCTAGCTCCCAGTGCCCGGTCTATTCTGTTCAGGCTTCGGACCCAAATTTTCATGAGTTGGGGAGCTTCCTGGGAAACATCTCATTATTTGCAGTCTGAGCAGTTGGTCATTTTGTACTTCTTTCCCTGTAAGAACTGAGAGAACTTTCTCTGGCCAGCCTGATGAAGCCCAGGCCATTACAGGCTGCCCCTTCTTCTGCGAGCTCTTGCCAGATGTGCAGGGACAGAAAGCTGTACTGTCCCCACAGCGCTTCAGCAGAGCAGTGCCCTACGCTGGTTTATCTGCGGGGCCAGCGAAATAATGGTCCATTACCTAACAGCATGTGCCCTCTCTGGCCGTGCTGCATGGTTAAAACCTTTAATTAAAGGCAGGCATTCACTGCTGGCTCAAACTTGGCACCCATGCGGGTCACGGGGTTAGGAGCACAAGGTTTTCCGATGCAAAGAGACCCACCGGAGTGAAACTTTTCTGATTTTGAGAAAATCAAAGTGGCCTGGTTTCTGCTGGTGCTATTAGTCTGTGTTTCAGTCAACTCTGAGCTTGCCCAAGTGGGTAATCGTCCTCATAAACAGCTCCTCCTTGCCTAGGTGTCTGCAGTACTGGTCTTTGTCCAAAGTCCAGGTTGAGATAAGGAAACCGGAGTGACACAGCGGGAGTGGTGCTGCCTGACAAACAAAGGGAGCTCCCGGCCAAGATCCAGCTGATAACTAGTGCCTCCAGACTGCAGGCATCTTCGAAGAGATATCCAGCCCAGGTGACGCCATGGTGGACTTCTGCCTAGGATTGCCTTCTTTGGTTAGAAAGTGGAGCAGGAGACTTTGCAAAGGGAGGAGGATGTCAGACTTGGAAGGCAGGAGGGCAAGTCCCACAGTGTGAAAGCCTTCAGATCAGGGACTTGGGTGCAAAGTGCCTTAGTCCCAGGACTTTGAGGGATGAGAGGTCTGAGGTGGCATTTCGGTCCTTCATTAGGCGTAGTCCCACAGCTTCAGCTGATCTAAGATGCTTTGGCTGCTTTTAGGGACCTCGCAGCAAGCCCTGAGGCCTTTCTGTAAGAGTACTCCTGCACTCCAGTGCTAGCAATAACTTAACCTGCAGAGCTGTAATGCTTCAGGCTTGTCCACATCATGGACCAAATGGGCCAGACTTCACCACCTCCCAAGGTTGTTTGGCCTGCAGCTGGAGGGGATGAAGAGCGTGGGAAGGTGTTTTCTCTTGTGACTGTTGCAAACCCTTTCACCTAAGGTTTCTCCCAGATCACTCACGCCTTCTGAAAAGGTAAGGCAAGCAGGGGGACAACATGAGGAATGCTTCCTATAGCTTAGCCAGTTGCTGGGGAGAGAGATCACATTCTAACAGGACTACACAAAGGAAAAAAAGGTGAAGGGATTCAGGTGATGGACACGGCTCAGAGCCACGCAAGCTCAGCGGGACCACAGCCCAGGCAGCGCAGCTCAGCTGCAGCAGGAGCAGAGCTGCTGGAAACCTTTTCAAGTCCACGTGCAGGCAAGGGTTTTGCAAAAGCCATTTTTGTCCGTGGCACTGGGGAGGAGGTGGGGATGGGAGATGGAGACTGGTTGGAGACTGGTAATTCAGGCCAGAGCGTGAGCAGCTCCAGCAAAGGTGAACTTGAGTGTCTGAACTGTGGTTTGGTAAGCCCACGTACCCAGGCTGAAAGGTAACTCCAACCATGGCTGAAATCAGCGGAAGGATCCAGCGTTCCCATACAAAATCACCCCAGCTGGGTGATTGCTTGATCTTTCAATGAAGTACCTGGCTGCAGCACCCTGGCACCTGGCTGCTGATCGTACCTGCCCTGAGTCACAGCCTGCCAGGTAACAAGCCGACAGTGTGGCTTCCCTGAAGGAAAGGAGATAACCCTTGGCAAAGCCTATGCCGTGTGGCGAGTGTGTTGCGAAATCCCAGCAGCTCCTAGGGGAGCAGAGGCTGGCTGATCCTTAGCCCTGTGCGCTGGTGAGCAAGGCTTGGGTTGCTCCTGGCCCCTTGGGATGTCCTTCCCCTTCCACTGAGCTGCTCTGAGGGAAGAAAAAGATCGCAGTGGTACCACTCCAGGTATCAGAAATTAAGCTTAACATCTTTCTCCACAGAGATGTGTTTTTATCAGCTTTGCTTAACAAGACCAGCCCCTCTCTTTCTAAAACAACCGGCTCGGCAATGTGTCCTGGAAGGGCACCACGTCCCCCACGCTGGGGACACCGAATCTGCTCTTGTGTGGCTTTTGGTGACCCACCAGAGCCCAGCTGCCCCATCGCGCCTTTGGGATGCCAGCCGCCGTCTTTGTGTTGGCTGTTTTGGGGCTTTGTTACTGCTCTTGTGTTGGTGCCTGGGCATCTTGCTCTGTTTTGCACAAGCACTCAAAATAAAGGAAATCATTGTTGCAAAAGCAAAAAACTGAAAAACCGAAGGATTGCATCACTTTGCTGCGCCTGCTGCTCTGGGGCCTTTCCTGCCAACTGCTCTCTGGAGGTGATGGCCACCCTGATACGCTCAACTGCTCGTTCCAGCCTATGGGTTGGGTGTGTTGAGTTTTTTTTTAATCCTGGTAAAATCCAAGTATTCCTTCACTTTTGGGGCTTTTAAAAGCCAAAAGGCTCCGGGCCAGGCACACTGCTCCATGGTGAGTGGCGATGCGGACAGCATTGAGTTTGCCAGCAGTCCTTGGTTCGTGAGATCCTCCCCAGGCATCACAAAGTCCAGAAAGAGAAACTGAAGACTCATCGCAGCTGTGGATCAAAGGTCTTACTTACTGAGGTTGTCCTTCCAGCATGGGGAGACAGATCTGCCAGAGCCCGGGGCACGCGCAGGAGCTGCCGCCTGTGCACACCCAACAGCCCTGATATGCTAAAGCTGGGGATGGGGAGCAGCAGCAGGAGGGCTTGTAATGAGTGTGTGGGGTCTCAGCTGCCATGCAAGGGGCTGGGGCCACCACCCCACTAGGAGATGCAACCACCAGCTCCCCTCTGGCCAGGCGCGTAAGCTCTACCTACCTCCCATCTTGCAAAGACCTGCAGGCAGGGGCAGGCAGCAAGCGGCGGAGGGGTGTCACTGAGCCACTCACCAAATCTGGAGGGTGGCCCTCCTGCCTGCGGCTCAGCGCAGCCCCTCGAAGGTGCTCGGCCCATTTCTGCAATGAGTGTTGATGGGCTCAGCGCTGCGCACAGCGGCAGCCTTTGCTCAGCCTCAATCAGCAAAGCCCCAGCAAGTGCAGGATAAACGGGTGCCTTCGGACAAGGATGGGAGGCAGTTTTGGGGGAGGGGGGGGCTCTCAGCTTGTCCCTTCCTCAGCCAGAATTCAGCAGGACCCCCTTTTTCTTGCCTGGTCAAAGATGGGTCTCACACACAAACACCTCCCCCCTGCCCAAGTGTGACCTGCACACCCCTTCTCCATTGCAGCCCCAAAAGCCTCAGTGCTGGGGTGGGACAGGGCGTACAGGACACACGTTTTTCCCAGTCCCGCCTGTGCGGACTCTCTGGTGTCTAATATAGAGGTTGAGCGCACAACTGCCTTCCCCGGGAACAAAATGGAGGCAGGTCTGTCCCTCATCCCCCATCCCAGCCTTGGTTCTCCGCACACCCCGGAGGGACCGAGTGCTTCGGGGCCTCTTTCACCCCGCTCTCTCAAATCCCGCTGATGTCAGCGCCGGGCTCAGCAGCTTTATTGTGGGGAGCCAGGCACCGAGCCGTCACGTGGCCTCTGCNCCGGGAGGAAACCTTTCCCTCCTTTGCCTGTACTGGAGGAAAACCAGCGGGGATGGCTTTGGCAGCACAGCGAGGAGCGGGGAGAACAAAGGCTCCGCTCCCGGCCAAAGCAGGGTCCTTCTTCAGTGACCCCCAAAGACCTGCCTGGCCGGCAAATTTAAAAAAAAAAATAAAAAAATTAACTAATAACCAGGAAAAATAAAGCAAGGACAAGCTCTTCTCACTACATCATTTTAATTGCATCGACACCCAGAAATACACAAAAGGATACGTGCCAAGAGCCACCCATCAGAGAGGCTTCCTTCCATGGTGGGTCTTACTTTCACACTTCTTTCAC
>VYXH01007090.1:261513-288122 GCA_013397275.1 Burhinus bistriatus | reverse complement strand
CCCGTGGCCTCTACCATTTCCTAAAAAAAAAAAATAAAAAAAAAAAAAAAAAAAGAAAAAAAAAGAAAAGGAAAAAAGAAAGGGGGGGAAAAAAAGATTAAAAAAGGAAAGCCAGGAGCAGGGGAGAGCAGAGGGCTGGAGAGCCCGGCGGGGCTGGAGGACCAGCACCCGCAGGGGAGCGCTGAGGTTTAAGCAAGCGGGAGGGAGGGTCGCCGGGGGCTCCCCGCGCCGTGCCCTGTCCCCACGCTCGGCGGGACCCCGCGGCNAAAAAAAAAATAAAAAAATTAACTAATAACCAGGAAAAATAAAGCAAGGACAAGCTCTTCTCACTACATCATTTTAATTGCATCGACACCCAGAAATACACAAAAGGATACGTGCCAAGAGCCACCCATCAGAGAGGCTTCCTTCCATGGTGGGTCTTACTTTCACACTTCTTTCACTCCAAAAAAAAAGAAAAAAATACATAATAATAATTGCACCGGTTGATGTACAAACACAGTCTTCCCTTTTCACACATTCGTGGGTTCTGCATCGACAGGAGGGTGAAGCCCCAGTGCCCGCCCTGACGCAGCCGGAGCGGCTCCCCGGGGAACGAACGGTTGTACAAAACAGTATGAAGATTTTCTTACAAACGTAGGCCTGCAGTGTTCGCTGGCTGGGGGGTTTTTGTATATTTTTTTTTTAAAAAGTTTCAAAACTAGGTTTTGGGTCACTAATGGCTTGTATCTTTTATCTACAGTAAATTCAGCATATATTTTTATTTTTAGGAATGTGTAAGGCATTTTGGTAAGTTGAATGGTAAGGTCTAGGTCACAGACTCGTCAAACTGAAGTCCCTTCCTTCGAACTGTCCTCTTCTCCCTGGAGAAAGAAAACAGAGGTGGGTTACTCAACCGGGTCTCAACCTTATTCTCATGGCAGCTCAACCATCAAAGTATTTCACAGATGGGCCAGGTCCTGCCTTCTGGGCAGGGAGAACCATGACCACCATCTTGTGTGGTCCCAGGACTTCCCAAAAGCCACCCAGACAGTTTCTGGAAGCAAATGCCACCTTGCCTCTGGTTTTAAACCACTGCCTGACGCGCGCTTCCCCGTGGCCTCCGCCAGCGTCAAGGGGAGGGGTGGCCGTGGCCAGCACAAGTACCGTTTCCTGAAGCCGTTCTTTCAACTTCTTCACCGTTTCTTTCTCTTTGGCCAGTTGGTCCTGGGTAACCTTCAATAGCTCCTGTAGTTTGGTTGCTGCCTGGCCCAGGTCCTTTGTTAATTTTTTTTCTTTTTCAAGTCTTTCCTACATGGGAGGCAAAAGAAGGCATCTGCCTGAGCCTCCCTTTGCTGTCTGGTGACCTTCCCCTCTCCAAAACACTTTGGGTCACCTCAGATCTGCACCAAGCTGCCTTGGTGGCCATAAGGCAGAGGAGCACCCAGCTCCGTCCTCGCTGGAGGGGCCAGGCGTCACCCCACAAGCTACAGCTCACTCTGGCTGCCCAGAGACACCATGGGCTGAGACAACCTCATGGGAGCAGAACGATTTCCCAATTATGTGAAAAGCCCAGCCTGCCGAGAGCAGTTGCTCAGTGCATGGCCCTTATCTTGGCCAACATGGATCAAGGGGCTGTGACTTGCACCCTGCTGTCCTTCGGCCACATCGGAGCTCACAGCCAGCCCCAGGGCAGGGAGCTACCTGCAAGGGAACCATCTACCTTGCCCTGCCATCCCCAAGAATGATAACTCATGCCCGTACTCCCACTCAGACATGGCTTTTGCTGTCTTGGTTGAACATCAAGCACAAGAGAGCGGGGCAGCCAAATCACCTTGAGATGCTGGGCCTCCTCCGTGTCTGAAGCCGCTGCATTTTCAGCCAGTCGCAGCTTTTCCAGCTCTGCTTGCAAACTGCACGCCGAGCTCTGGGCCTGGAAGGGGGACACATAAGTGTCAATAAGCTAACAGCGGCAGGCATCTCCTGCACCCTGCCCCACACAGCCCCTGGTCCCCTGTGGGTCTGCCTCTGGTGAAGAGTTACGTTATACAGCTGCTGTCGGACGGCTGGATGCTAAATGCAATGCATTGCTTTTGCTGATCCAGCTTCCACCGGGAAGATGGCATTTCTCGCCAGAAGCAGCACAAAACCCAGCTAAAGCCCTTAATCCTCAAGGGAAAGTGGCAAAAAACTTGGGGGGACTGGGAGAGGGGCAATTTGAGGGGTCAGCAATACCACGTGGCTTCAGCACAGCCGCTGCAAGTTCTTCAGATGTGTGAGGGAATGTGGCGATGGCCGAGTTGGGGATGGGGAAAAAACCTTCAAATTAATTCTTTGGCTTCATTAGCAGCCGAGAACCCATAAAGGCTTTGCAAACCCTTGTATCCTCCTCGCCTGCACCTACCTCCTCCAGCTCCAGTGCCAGCTTTTGCCGCAGCACTTGCTCTTTCTCCACCAGCGTTTCGTTTTGCTCCAGCTGGGTTTTCAACTGTGTTGAGAAAAAACACCCAGAAATAGAATTAAAAAAAAAAAGACCCAAGAGATGAGCCAGCGGGGACATCACCAAGAAAGCTGTGTTAGACAGAAGAAATGAGAACTGAAGCTTTCCCCAGGGCACCAAAGGGCAATAGGTACCGGCATCCCCTCTCCGCACAGAAGCCGGGAGGATGCCGATGGCGAGCCTGGGGCTTGGCTTTGCATTGCCAATTTTTGCCTGCTCTTCAGGCAGTGCCAGCTGGGACTAAGGATGAGAGGCATCCCATAGCGGAGGACATGCCTGGCAGGTTCCCGTGCCCAGGAGAAGGCTCCACACTTAACCGGATTAAAGGACAGAGACAGAGCCTGGCTCATGGCAGCGTCGCCACCGCCAAGAGGCGTTAGCCTGAAAGGGAAGAGCCGCTGCTAATGCTCTCAGCCTGGCTCCAGCAGGATTTACGGAGCTACAGGTAATCCTAATCCCCACTGGCTGGGAAGGGATCCCAGGGCAGCTCTGTCGGGGTGTCCCCTTCCTCCGAGGAGACCCAAGCCCAGTGGGGCATTGTTGTGTGGCAATGCTGGCCCAAGGGCTTGCAGCACCCCCCTGCCTGCCTCCCCCAAAGTCCTGCCAGCCTGATGGCATGATGGAGCGCTCCCAAGGGGAACAGCCTGGTGAAAGCTGGCTGGCGACATGTTCCCAGCAGGAATAAGACACATGACTGAAGGGATGGGGGGCTGGCTTCCCCACACACACAGGATGGGAGACGACACAGCCACAAGAGCCCTGAGCAAAGCCACGTGCAGTTCTCCATGCAGTTAGAGACGGTGAGACAGGACAACGGACATGGTTAAGGGTCAGCACCTCCATGGGCAGCGGTCTCACCACCCTAACCTCGAGAGGTGCAGGCTCGCTCGGGTCAGCTTGTAACCCCACTACTTCTCCATCCTGTACATGGCTCTTCATCTCACTCAACTGCTGTCTGACCTGGAAGGAGGACCAGCAAGCCTGGCTCAGTTACACATCCCCACACCGCAGCCGTTAACGAGACCCACAAGGACCTATAGATAAAGTTGGCCAGCTTTTTTCCTTGCACGTGAGCCGAAATGTTTGGAGAGCCACCTCAGTTTCTGCTAGACGCAGGATGGTGGTACCTAACCTGGGCAGCTTGAGGCACGACAGCTCCTCAGGGTGCAGAGCACAGGCTCGCGCCTCCTCTGCTCTCCTTTGATCACTCGCACCTCGGTTTAAAGCCACTGCCGAGGGTTTGCGCTAACATGGTTGAGGTGTTAAATGAAGCAATCGAGGCAGGGTGGCAGGTCCCATTGTGCCATCGGCCACAGCTGGGATGGCTGGGGAGGCAGTCACTTGAACACTGCTCCCCCCCTGACTAAACCTCCCTCACTCCATCTACCCGAGCTCCATCCTGCATCGCTGCAGCACCGGCGGTCGAGCTGCAAGCTAACAGCGTGCTCAGTCAGAAGAAAGGAAAGGTCACTGGATGAACATAAATGTGTTCCACGCCTGCCCATCTAACGAGATTAAGGCTAATGATGAGGCTGCGCCACGGTCCCTCGAGAGCAAGCTGCTGCATCGGCTCACTGAGGGCGTTGGCTGGTAGAGGCTGTGAGGCTGGGAAGAGCCACGGTTCCCAAGGGAAACCATACTCCTGGCTCGCTCTGCTGTGAGCGGCTCTCCAAGCCAGTGGTACTGCCGAGGACTTTAAATACAATCTCCTGAGCCTCTCACAATCAAAGTACGGATTTACAAACAACAGCCCTCATGGTTTTGGCAGGTCTGTTAGGTCTCCTGGCCCTATGTCCCAGTCCTCTCCCCCACTTACCCACAGGAACCTAGCCCCACCCTTCAGCTCCCTGAATGACCTACACGTGGGCTGCATAGCCTCAGTCCTCCCATCCGGAGATGGGATGGATGGATGGATGGATGGATGGATGGATGGATGGATGCTTAAGGCACACAAACCCCTGCCCCAGCGTGGTGTCGGGGTAACCAGTGTCTGGTGGTGGGCTGGCTGGGTTTTTCTGCTACACGCCAGCTTGCACAAGCCTTGCCACTCTCCCTTCCTTCCCACCCCCATCACGGGAGGAAAGGCAGGCGAATAAAAATCTCCTCCTGGGTCTCAAACATCCCCTCTGAAAGCCGGATCGGTTGGTGCCCAGCAGGACCAGGTTTCCCTGTGCGCTGGCCGTGCCTTCCTCCCCGAACCCAAACTCGCAGGGAGGATGTCGGCCCCACAGCTGGGTTTGCAAACTGGACCCAGGCAAAGCAGCGAGGTCCCAGCAGGGCAGATCCAGGGGTCCTCCCTTACCAGGGCCAGCTCCTTGCTCTGCTTCTGCGTTTCTGTCTTTGCTGCCTCCAGCTGCTTCTGGGACTCTGACAAGAGCTGCCTCAACTGTCAAGGAGGAACAGAAAGAAAAAAACCAGTCCATTTATGCACTTGGTTTTGGAGCCCTTTGGCCCAAGGAAGCATTTTTGTGATGCAACATCTTCTCAAAGAGGCCTTGTTGGCATCACGTGCTAACCTGCCTGCTGATGCCTGCTTGGAGAGAGAGACAGCTGTGAGACAGATCCATCTCACCTGAGCCACAGAAATCCCACAGGCCACCGAGGAGCAGTGGACAGCATCTCCAGACAGATCTCCCTGTCCCATCACTTTGCCAATGGATGTCCTGACTTGAGGTGTCTACAACCCAGATTGGAGCAAACAGCTCCACCTGTTTTCTCCCGCTTTGCAAAGCTGCAGATCCCCAGGGCACTCCCCAAATCCCCAAAACATGGATGGGTGGTGAATCAGGCTTAGAAGAAAGAAGCGTTTAAGAAGGTAACGGCCGCCACACTTACGACTTCAACTTCTTTTGTGTAGTTTTGGCGTTCGGAGCTGGCTGTCTCCAAGTGATTTTCCAGTTGCGTTTCCAGAAGAGAGGTGTATTCCTTTAGCTGGATTAAAAGGGAGGAAAGCAGGAGGGAGTTGATCATTTGAGGTCCAACACATCCCAAACATCCCATGGTCCAAGCCTGCCTTCCCCAGGGCAAGTCAGGAGATGGGTCCCGACTCAGCCCAAGCAGAGCATGCATCTGTCTGGCACCTGTGCGGGGACCTTCTCCCATACTCAGAAAAGCCTTACCTGATCCGTGCTCTGCAGATCTGCTTTCATCTTCTCCACCATGTCTTCAAGGGATTTCAGCTGGAGTTGCGACTAAGCCAGAAAGGAACAGAGAAGATCAGTGAATGGCATCTCATGTGGACGCTGAGCATCTTTCATTCAACCGAAAACTGGCCAGTGTTTCATTCCCTCCTCTCCCACTTCATCCTGTACCCAAGTGCGGACAAGACCTGACACCAAAGCAGAGCTCCACAGCCTGCAGGGCAGGAGCTCCTCTTCCCAGGGAGGACGAGTCCAACAAGCCCAGGCTGTAAATCGTGGAGCAAAATAACAGCTTTTGCCTGCAGGACTACAGCTGGCTGCAGTCAGCTTTCAACACCCGAGAAACTGGCACCAGTCTCAGTGCAAGTTTCCTGCTGAAAGCGCCTTTGGTTTGGAAGCAGCAATGTAGACTTTCCAATGAGGTGTCATAGGCTTTGCTATTAAGAGAAGCCAAGCTATCAGGAAAAGCATGGGGTTTGTGTTTAAACCTGGACTGATTTTTGAAGAGGACTCCACGGTTGCTGAATTTTTTGGAAAGGAATGCACGTCTTCTCCACAGAGGGGCAGGACTGCTCTGGGACCTGCCCTAGCCACCAGACGTTCATCCCATCACGCGTACCCTGCTGCCAGCACACACCAGCAGCCACGTCATCCCCATGCAATCCTACACCAGCTCTCAGCAGTGCTGGCGCTGCAGGAGCCAGCAACAGGCTGAGAAATCCAAGATCTCTTGTACAAGAGCTCCCCCACCTCCTTGCAGTCCCAGTTAACTTCAAAACCCCATGTGATGGATGGGGAGCGGCCAGACTACGGAAAGTAGCTGCATCTCAGTTCTGCATTCAAGAGGGAGGAGATAACTTAAGTCTGCTTTGCAGAAAAGGCACAGCCAGCCAAGTTCTCCTACACTCCAGCTAAGTCACGAGAGCTCACGAAACACACTCCCCACCAAACTCCTGAGCAACAACAGCTCTCTGGCAGCTGCCAGCTGGCTTTTTAACTAGGAAGAGCGGTACCCAGAGCTAGACAGACAGCTGGACCCAAAACTATGTGCAGTACGTGGCTTGGACCTCAACTCCTTTGTGAAGGCTCAACGAATGCCAAGGTTAACCCAGGTTTTGAGAGCAAGCCAAGTTCTTCTGAAAATGGGAGTCCAAGAGCCCTGCACGTGCTCTCCTCCTATCAAGCCAGTGCCCACCAGGAGGGCTCAGCCCAATTTCCAAGCATCGGAGCTTGGATTACTGAAGCAGTGACATGGTTTCCCAACTAGCATGCCTGAACCAGGGAGCTGCAACCATTCCTCCAGCTCCACTGGTAGGGTGTAGGCACACACCAGGCAGGGACATGGGATCCAGAAGGAAGAGAGGTTTAGCTCCTACGGGAGGTGGGCTTCTTGTCTGTTGGTTTGGTGACAGGAGGGGTGGATTTGGGAAGAAAAGTCCCTGCGTCTCAGAGTTCAAGGCTGGCAGGAACAATTAGGGTCACCATCCCATTTATAGCCAACTGCCCCTCTGCTCCTCTAAGTCCAGCTCCACGAGCAAGAAACCCAGGTGTGCCCCAAACACGCACCTTTTGGAGTTCCTCTTCAGATGCCGTGAGCTTTGCTTTCCACACCTGCTCCTCCTCCTCCACGCTCTTCTGCAGGTCTCGCAGCATCCCTTCCTGTTGGCAAAGCCTCAGCTGAGCCCAAACCTCCTCAAGACCTCCGAAGCCAGAGTGCCAGGGCTGGAAGCCCTGGCATACCCAATGCCTCTCCAAGGATTTGGGCCAAAGAATGAGTGACAGAATTAGGTGCCACAGGTGGGGCTAGGGGCTCCCAGTTCCCAGGCTGCCACCCTGCTCACCAGAGCCCTTGCTGGGCCACCACCAGGAAAGTTTCCAACACAATTAGGCTGAAGAAGAGCTCTAGAAATCCAGGTTTCTCCTGTTCCCCTGTCTCACTGGCAAATAGTCTTCCACATAGCAGCCCCCCAACATACTGAGGGATGCCCACCATAAGCCACCAGGAGACCTCTCAAGAGGTATTTCTAGTGGAAGACCAACACAGCGTCAAGGGCTGCAACTTACTGTCTCTGCCAGGATAGCTCTATACTGCTCACATTCTGCCTGTAAAGTGCTTTGCGCTTCCTCTGCCTCTTTTAATTTAAGTGCCAAATCCTGAAAAGAGAGGGAAGGGATGGAGAGAGAGGTGACAAAAAGAAACAAGTGACCCTCAGGCACTCCCTCGCCCCTCCACTTTCCAGCTCCTTCACTTACCGAGGACTCTGTTATAATTGTCTGCTGCTTTAGCACATCCATGGTCTTCTCCTTAAACTCTTGTAGCCACGTGTCATAATCCTAAGTTTGAAAAAAAGAGGATGGGGAAGAAAAAGGACGCTTAGATGTCTGTCCTTCCATGTGGTGGAGGCTCTGCGGGGGTCTGAGAAAGCCCATGCCCACCTGCTGTGAGGACACGGTGACTCTGGGGAGGGCAGAGAGCAGCGTCTGCTTGGTTTGTGTCTGGAGTGCGTCCAGCTGTTGGGCCAGCTCTTCCTGTAAGAGGGACAAACTGGCATAGGATGGAGGTGTGGGGTACCAGGCTGTCAATACTGGTCCTGCTTTTCTGTGCCTACAGGGGAGCGCTGGCACAGGGAAACCAGGGAACAGAGAAAACTGCTGCCGCCAAGAACCACCAAAACATCCCTTCCAGTTCACCTGTCTTCCTGGTTCCCCGACCATGACCTGTATTGGGGATACATGGCCCTCAAGACAAACTTTGGAGAGCTGGCAGGAGGGTTGGGCCAGCACTGCTCCTAAGAGGAGGCGGGCAACCGAGGGCAAGCATCTCTGGTGGCTCGGGGAGGCTGAACGGTTTCCCTTACAACACCAGCATCACCGCTAGAGAGAAATGCCAGGCTCACCTTTGCTTTTGTAGCAGCAAGTAGTTTTTCCTCACACGCCTTTTCTACCGTGGTCAATGCTTCCATAGCTTTCCAGTTCTTCTCGCGAAGGTCCTGCCGAGACCACACACAGAGGGCAATAAGCCACACATCACGCCGAAGGCCACCAAGATGCTTGTTGGCACTGTGGAGGATTTCAAAGCCTCCACTCAGGAAAACGGGCAGCAGCCCATCACTTTTGTCAATGGTCTTCCATCCCACTGCCCACATGCGCCCCTTTCCCCTCCATCCTTGCTGTGCCCCAAGGCACTGCATTGCTCAGGTGGTGGTCTTGAGGGAGCAGAGCAGAGCTGGATGGAGGCAGGAGCTCCAAAAGCAGCCCTCAGGATGTGTAGAGCTGCTTGGAGAGGACACAGGCCACGTGGAGGGCTGCAAGGTTGCCTCCACACAACTGACACCACCTTATAGTAGAGGGATAAGGAGCAGAGGAGCAATGAGGTGTGAGGAACCCCTGCTCAGGGATTGCCTTGACCCTGCCGGGGTGGGATCTCCCTGGCTTACCAGGTCCTAAACCTCCCAAGAGAACAGGGGACAGACATCTCCACCCAGGCAGCCTGCTGCTTGCTGCAGCTCATCAGCTTAAGCTGCGCAGCCTGCCAGGGTGACTCCTGCTCTCTGGCAGACGAGGCCATGCCTCCAGTGCTCCACAGGGCTGGAAGAGCCTCTGGCTGCACCACGGAGCCAAAGGTAGCCCACTATGACAGGTTGTCATTCAAACCCCAGAGATGTGGGTTTTAGAGGAAAAAACTGTGAGCAGCAAAAGCTGAGCCCAGTTCACTCACGTACGTTGTTTTTCATCTTCTGTTGCTCCACGGCCTCTCGCAGCTCTGTGGCTTCCCTTTCCAAGGATGACAGCTGGTCCGTCTTCTCCTGGAGTCTGGAAGGGCAGGATGCAGGAATGAGTCTCAGCATCCACCTCCCTCCCAGACAGCAAGTTGTCGAGAAGGGGACCACAGCCCTTCCTATCCCAGTCTGCTCCGGGATCTACACAGAGCAGAAGGAGGAGGGAGTGGGACTAAAAACCACAGCCCTGGCAACGCTGGAGTGGGATCTAGTTTTCTACTGGCTTATCAGCAATAATAAGCAAGTGAGTAGCTGGCTGGCTGTACACCCAGGACAAGAGGAAGAAGTAACCTGATCCAAAGGCCAGAAATTCCGGCTTACACAACTGGGACTACTCCCGACACACTCCCATCCATGGCTCGTTAGGCTGAGATAGCCCACAGCTCTGCATTTTGAAAGTATCATCCTACTATCTTGAGCAACCATAAATCAGGGCTGCCGACAAGACGCCCAAGAGCCTGCAGCTTCCCTCCACACCCTCAGATCCACCATCTGCGCTGAAGGGAGCCTCAGCTCGAGCAGACCAAGGAAGGATCAGGTCCTTGACAAGAACCACCCAAGTCTCCTGGGGTCCCAGGACAACTAAACAGCTGCCTTCCTTTAGAGGAATGCTGGATGCTCTCTGGCAGCAGGGGCATCCGAGAAATCTTCCCTCCGTGCAGAGCCTGAGCCTTCTTGAAGGTGCCCAGCACATGGACAACGGGCAACAGGCATGAGTCGCAACATGGGAAACTCCAATTAAACGCTAGGAAACCTTTCTGCACCCGGGGTGGGGGAGAAGTTGTCAAACAGTGGAACAGGGACCAAGAGAGGTGGTGAATCTCCATCCTTGGAGGTACCTGGAAACATCCCAAAAAAACCCTCCTCTGGTTGGCCCAGCTTTGAGCAGGGGCTTGGATCTCAGACATCCCACCTCCAGCACCAACAGCACCAGAACCTCCTGTTCTGCAGGAGCAGTTAGTCTCCATGTGCCTGCCAGCAATTACAGTCTCACTTCAGAATGGACTGGCTGCTATTTGGGGCCAGCACTGGAGCCAATTAATATTTTAAACAGCTGTGTTGGCCAGGATTGACCTTGTCTTCTCAGCTTCATAGTTCCCAAGCCTGCCTAGCCGAGAGGGTGAGAAGCCCTCATCCACAGGGCTCAGCACCCAGGGAAGCCTGGGACACATGGACAGCAAGCTGGAGGTGCCATAGCAGTCCACCTAGACCCACCTTGACCGCAGCTGCTTCATTTCTGCTTCATTGGCTGCCTGGAAGAGAGAAGGCAGTTTCATTACCTGTCCTGGGCAGGTGATGCAGGTCAGCCCTTTCTGCAGCACCCCAGAAGGGATCCCAGGGCAAAGACAGCACAAGTACTGTGTTAACACAATGCAAAAACACTTGCTTGAGCGGTGCAACCCCCTCTCCTCCTCCCACCTCAATTAAATGAGCACGCGACCTGCAAGTCTCTGTCTTTTTCTGCCTCCCTCATCTGGCCTGCCTCCAGCAGAGCTTCGATGGATTTGATCCTCTCCAGGAGCCTTGCGTTCTCCGAGCTGGCATCTTGCAGTTTCCCCTTCACGTTGTCCAGCTCCAGCAATTTGCTTTTAACCTCCGCTTCGGAGCTCAGCAGCTTGGCCTGCAGTTCTGTTGGAGGAAGGGGTGAGAAACACAGCAAGGGTAAGTGCAAATAAATTTGGAGACTCCACACCCTGCCCTGCCCAAGCAGGGCCCTTGGGCAAAGAAGCCTTGGCTGTGGATGCTTTCAGGAGGCACAGAAAGGGCAGGAAGGAGATGTTTTGGAGTGGCATCCTAGGATAGGACCATGGACCGGTCCTGCATCTTGTTCACACCAACACCGAGCAGCCCAACTCAACCCCAGGTCTACATGTCCTGCCCCAACCAGCCCCACCAGCCCTGAAAGCTCCAAGTCTGCCCCACAGCTCTCCTTGCGTCGATCCAAGGTCCTCACCGGCGATGCTCTGCTGCTGTCCTTTGGCCTTTTCCATGTCTGCTAACAGGCTTTTGTAGCTGGTCTGGGTTTTGCGGAGCTCATCACTTACTTCGTCCAGCCTCTTCTGCAGCATCGCCTCCACCTCCTTTTGGGAAGCCTGCATGGCAGGAAGAGAAGGCTTTCTGTAGCATGCCAGGCACCCCGGCCAATTTGAAGGAAAGCTCCATGTGTCGCATAATGTTATTTTTAAGCTGTGCTTTGGGGGGGGTTTCAGTCATCCTTCCCCTGTGCTCCTCCTGTACATGAAGCATCTTGCCTTGCGCTTGCGTTTTATCATTTGCCAGCCCTCAAGTGGGAAGCAGACAACACCCGAATGTCTCCGTTCTAGGCCAAGACGACGGCCATCTTCTCCAGAGAGCTAAGCTCTGAAAAACCTCTTAAAGCCCTGGTCCTAATGCACAGCCCCAGCCCAGCAGGGAGAGGTACTGCCACAGTGCTTTGCAGGACGGAGACACCCAGCCATGTGTTTCCACACACGGAGGAATTTTCTGTGCGGTTTGGGCCAGGGAAGACTTTTTTTTTCCATCTTAGAAAGCAGTGAGGAAGAGGCCCGGCCAAGGCAGGCGTTTTGAGGGGGAAGGCAGAGGAGGAGGACAAGGAGCGTGCTGCAAACCAGCAGCTCTACAGGTACGAGTCGCACCGTTGCAGATGGAGAGATGTTGCTTTGC
This sequence comes from Burhinus bistriatus, assembly GCA_013397275.1. NCBI lineage: Eukaryota > Metazoa > Chordata > Aves > Charadriiformes > Burhinidae > Burhinus > Burhinus bistriatus. Next base: position 276,060 of record VYXH01007090.1, on the reverse strand, counting down.
ATAGAGGGGACAGAAGAAGGTAAACCAGCAGCCCGGTCTCTGAGTGATGCTTCCAGAACTACCGAGAAAGTGGGACTTCTCTGTCTTTTTGAGGACTTGACCCCACATCCTCAGCTCAGAGCTCCGTGTGTTACTATGGAGCACATTCTCCCTAGTACCACAGGCACCTTAAATACATCACTGGCTTTAAAGTCTTCCAGCTGGTATGATTTATTTAATTAGTACTAAGGCATGCAGCAAGCTGACAGCCCTGGAGAAGTTCTCCTAAAAACATGCCTAGAAGCTGGTGTTCTGAGCCAGGAAGTTGGTGTTGGCCTTCATGCCAGCAGCGTGCCACGTCAACCCCTTGCTCCTCACCTGCAAAAGCAGCGGGGGCCAAAACCAGCCCACCAAAAAGAGATGTGCATCCCCAGGTACCCGAAAAATTAAGACCAAGGATATTGAAGGCCCCTTGCTCTAGGATCTACAAAACCATTTTGGCATGCGCAGGTAAAGGTCTCCACCACCACAGCCCCTTTGTAAAGAGGCCAGAGCAATTCAGAGACCACGGCGCATGCAGGAGGGACACATCACATCCCCCACGCTGTCTGCCAGCCCTGGGGGAAAGAAGTGCAAATTCTCAGGTCGGGGTACCTGGGATCAATGCTCCCAGCCGCTGGCTTCACTGAATCCCAGCAGGAGCGCTGCCACCCCCCTAGAAGATGCTCTTCCCTGTGTGGATACAGCCTGCCTGCCGACAGGGTGCTCAGAGGCTCTACTTGGGAGGTGTCCTTTAAACACCCCTAGAAACCCCAAACCCAGCCACACCCTGGTGACAACAAAAAAGCCACAAGCTCTGCCTCCTGCACCCAGGAGGGAGGGCAACGGGCTTAAAAACAGCTGAGTTGAGAAAGACCACCCACGTCCACAAGAGCACAGGATGGTGGGGACCAGTGGGTTTCCCCTCTCGCCTTAGGGTACCACCTAGCAGCGTGCACCGTCTAGGCTTCCCCCCTACACCTTCACACCAGGCTTGTGAGCTCCACGGGTAAGCGAGAAGAATGGCTTCAACCAGGGCATCGTGCTCCCTGGGCTTTGCTGGTGATGCTGCCCAAAAAGCACATTGCATGTGACAAGCTAACGGGGGGAGGCGGGCAATGAAGAGGTCCGCAGGGCAGCTTGCTTTCCAGCCATAGATGCTCATCTCCCTCCAAGCTCTTCCCATGGCCAAGTGCATGGATCCCATGCAATTTAGCCACCTGCCCCATCTCTGTGAGGGGAGCGGGTTTTCCAGTGCCCGCCTGACCTGCAGCTGCTCGATCTGCTTCTCGGAGGCCGCCGCTTTGATCTCCCAGCTCTTCTTCTGCTGCTCCTCTTGCTGTAGCACCTCTGATTTCTCAGACAGCTCTTTCATCAGCTTGTTGCACTCTTGCCGAAGCTTGGCCAGCTCAGCGTTTTGCCTGCACCAACAGAAGCAGGGTTATTCTAGCCCGCAGGCCAGTCAAGCATCTCTGATGTTACCTAGGGGGGAACACATCCTCTTGTGGGCCTGACACAGGAGTTGAAACATCTTAATGGTTTCATTTGCCTGTTTCTAGGACATGCCTGGTCCTTCAGGGAGGGGGTGGAAAGAGCTGACAAATGACTTTTCAAAAGCTGCGTTTCAATCACAGGAGACATTCCTTTCTCATGAAGTAGAGGACGCAAGGATCTGCGTTCCCAGACGCAAGAGGAAGCGCTCTAAGCAGCTGAATCCCAGTCTGTAATTATTTTACCACTGTTAATCACCAGCCATTTCAGACTTTCTATAAAAAGGAGTGTGAAATTCTTCTACCTAGCTCCTATTTGTTCTGCATGCACTGGACAGGTCTCGGATCTCTGCAGCATCACTCCCATCAAAGAGCCAGCTGCATTTCTTCTGAAGTTTGAGAGTACAAGCTCCCCTAAGGGGGGAATTGCCACTGCACCTTCTGGTCCCTTCTCCCCTGCTCTAGCATCAGCATAGATGACCCCTTGGCATGGGGAAGAACATCCTCATTTCCCCTGCCAGCCCCCCCAAAAGCCCTTTGGCAAGCTCTTCCTTGCTCCCTCCTCAATCTCCCGCTAGTTGGGGTGCCTGTGGGGGGCCCTTTCAGGAAAGGGGGTGACCAAGCCTGATGGACAGCCACCCCCCAGGGTTTGCCAGAGGGGAGCCCCAGCCTCTGCCCCCGACCCTGGCCTTACTTGCTCTCCGTCTGGCTGGTGGCCTGGTTGAGGGCATCCCTCAGGATGGAGTTCTCCTGCTGCAAGCGAGCCAGCTGCGTGTTGGGGCCATTCTCCAGCTGCTCCTGCAGGGTCCGGATCTAGAGGAGCCCAACAGAGGTTAATGCCACTGCCGGCCCCTTTGCCCTCCCTGTGAACCCACAGGATGAGCAAGAGGGACTGGCAACACAGGGCGGGGTGTCTACTGATGTTGACAGCCCCTAGGGATGCGACATCCCATGAGGATGCTCCCATGTGCCTCTTCTCCCTCGAGCACCATGGTCCAGGAGCATCGCGGGGTCTCACCCCTCCCTGAGGCTCTGGTCCCAGTCTTCTCCAGAAGACCACCCATCTGCCACCAAAAGCCACCCGACAGCCAGAGGAGGAAGCTGCAGAGCACAGCGTGGGGCTCACCTTGCCCTGGAGCTGTTGTGTTTCACTGACATGGTCCTGGTAGCTGGCCTGCATCCGTGCCTGCACCGCTGTGATCTCCCGCTCACGGGCAAGCAGCTGCTCCTTCAGCTTGCCCTCCACAGCCGCTGCCTTGGCCCGCTCAGCTGCCAGTTCCTTCGAGAAGAGAAGTCATCCAGTTAGTCCTCAGCGTATGAGTTTCCCCACGTTAAGGGGATGCAGAATCGGTGGCCTCCTAGCTCAGAAGACTTAAAAGTTCAGCCCTTTCGGAGCTGCCCCCGTGCCCAGCTACGCCATTTAGCACTTACATTTCCTCCTGCATTTTGTTTTGGGCTCTGTGGCCACTGGATGCCACTGTTGTTCCACATTGGGCCAGCTAAGAGAAAGGAGTAAGACAGCCTGGAATTTTATTTTCCCCCCCACCTAGGATCAATAACATCGCACGAAGTTTGGGGCAAAGCAGGAAAATGAATAAATAAATGAATAAACAATAAATAAATGAATACCCTCAGCCCCCGCGCTGGGGCAGGGATGCTCTGTTGGCTGGCTGGGCTGCCCTGTGCAGTCTGCACGGGCTGGGGTTTAGCAGAGCACCCAAGCAGATGGGATGGTTTTGCCCTCTCCTCTCCAGCCTGCAGGCAGATGGACTCGCCGCTGCCGGGTCCTACCTGGTGCTGAGCCCAGCACGGCAGGGATCTGTTCCAAATTCAACACCCAAAAAGAGGTGGAGATGGGGGTCTGAGTCGGGGAAGAGGGATGTAAATAGGATCAGGCTCCTTAAAAAGAGATGGATCAGCCCTTTCTTAGCTCCGGGGCTCTGGGCAGAGATGAGAACGGATTTACTTTCCTCCCGAAAGCAGCAGAAAGCTGCAGTCTCTTATGGGAAGGGCTTTCCCCTGTTTTTCCTGCGGCTGCCAACAGGCGCTACCCTGCGGCTCTTTGGGCTGGTGCCTCCCCGGGCTGGATCAGGCCCAGGAGAGGAGGCCAGGAGGGCATCTTCTACCCATTTCAAGGGGGGGAAACAGCAAACAGGTGAAAGGCCCAGACATCCCTTGGGCTTCCTCTCCAAGAGGGATGAGATGCGGGGAGTGGGAGGTGCGGGGAGCGGCAGGCACACCGGCGTGACCGTGACGAGCAGAGCCCATGCCAGGGATGCTGGGAGGGCTGCGTGGTGCTCACCTTGCTCAGCTCCCGCAGCTTGTTTCTGGCAGCGGTCGCATCCTCCTGCTCGGTGGCGAGCTGCTTCTCCTTCTCTTCCAGCTGGCGTTTCAGGACAGCGACTGGGTCACCCTTCTGTGTGGCCTGCCGGGGCAGGGTGGCACATCAGTGGAGACCACCACCTCCAGACCCATCCCCTCCACCCCACACACGTGGGATCCCTCCCTCTGCTCCAGGGGAAAATTCAGCTCCGTCTCCAAAACTGACCCTTGGGGCCAGCCTGCCTGAACACAGGGCGCCTTCCCTCCTCTCCGCGCCTCCCCAGGCTCGGCAGAGTGGCAGAGCCCCGGCAGCGGGCAGCCACAACGGCGCTGGCAGCCCTACCGTGTGCCAAGTGTCCTGAACGATGCCCGCTTTCTCCGTCAGGATCTCAATGAGCTGCTGGGCCTCCCCCTCGCTGAACACCATGCTGCTGACGGTGGACACGAGCGTCTTGTAGGGCAGGTAGAGAGGCCCGTCCGAGTCTGCAGGTGCTAGGGAGCAGAGAGGAGGTGTTGGGACCACTCAAGCCGACGGCAGAGCTGAGTAGCATCATCTCAGTTGGCTTCAACCCCACAACTGCTATTTCAAACCAGAATCCACCCAGATTTCCACAGTCAAGTTTGATACCTCTCTAATTGAAAGCACTATGAGAAGTGCTGGAGATGACACTCACCACACATGTGTGCTTCTTCAGCCAGCTGTCACCTCTGCCTGGCTCTACTACTGGTCTCACCACCCTGCCACCACCCTCCATCAAACAGAGTGATTCCCAGCAGGATCTAGGCATGCTTTGCCAGTGCCAAAGAGCAGAGATGTGTTGGACATCAGAAGTTGGACTGCACCGTGATACAACCTTGCTGGGGGACATCACCCCATGCAGTGGTGCCAGTGATGCAGAGCGCAGCAAGGTCATCTCCCACCTTTCACCAGGCAGATTTGTTCCAACTCTTTGTTAAGGACACAACATGACTCCAACTCTTCCCCTACCCCACTGCTAACGTGGGAAAGCCAAAGAGCATCAGGTACCATGATGCTGTTGTAGGACCACAGTGCACGTGGTCACGATGGATAGAGGGTGGTAGGCAGTGGTTTAGGAGTTCCTGCACAGTATCTATGGCCCAGTGGGCTTATTTTCCTTAAAAATCCCAGAAGAAAAAACAGTTTGGACTCCAGTAAGTCCAGAGCCTCTAAAGCTGTTAACACCAGGGTCTCCTGAACGCAAAGTTTGGAATCCCCAAGCAGCAAGGTCAGAGAAGAAGGAGGAGGAGGTGCTGCAGGCGTCGGAGCAGAAATTTTCCCCTGCAGCCCCTAGAGAGGAGCCCACACTGGAGCAGGTTCATCCTGAAGGACTGCAGCCCAAGGAAGGCCCCATGCTGGAGCAGGGAAAAGGTGTGAGGGGGACGTAGCGGTGGAGAGGAGCTGTTACGGACTGTTATGGACTGACCACAGCCCCCGCCCCCCTGTGCCGCTCGGGGAGGGCAGGTCGAGGAGTCGGGAGGGAAGGAGTGAAGTTGAGCCTGGGAAGAAGGGCGGGGAGGGAAGGTGTTGTTTTAATTTTGTCTCTGTTTCTCATCTATTTTAACTGGAAATAAATTAAATGAGCTTTCCCCAAGTTGAGTCTGTTTTGCCTGTGATAGTCATTGCTAAGTAATCACCCTGTCTCTACCCCGAACCACGAGCTTCCCCATCTTATTTTCTCCCCCATTCCGTCGAGGGTGGGGGGAGTGAGAGAGCGGCCGGGTGGGCGTCTGGCGGCCAGCCACGGTCAACCCACCACAGCAACAGAGCGGCCAAGCCCAGGAACGGCCAGCAGCTCCGGCACACCCTGTTCGCTCCCGGCTTCTGGTAGATCCATTTGGGATGGCAGCACTGAGACCTGGCAGCAGCAAAGTCCATCTCCCCAGCAGCAGCTGCTTCTCAGCAGCACAGCCCGGGCAGCTCCACTGTCTTGTGCAAGCGCGGCCCGAGAGCTTGGCTCACACTTTGCTCACACTGGCGACAGCACGGATGCCGGACGGCACATCACCTCCCTTGGCTGGGTCCCACTGGGCGGGGGGGACCCACCAAGCGGAATTTTGCCCATCTCCCGGTGGCGTTGCACAAGCGAGCCTTGCACAAGGTGTGCACGACGCAAAACCCCACCTTGCAGCTGGCAAACGGAGCCAGGGCGGCCCGCCAAGCTGCAGCAAAAAGGAAACCTACGCCGCCGCCGAGCCCATTCGCAGAGTCGGAAACCTCACGCCTCGCCGAAGGAAGCGGCAAAACAAGAAGCAGCGGTGCAGCAAAGCTGCCATGGAAAAGCACGGCGGGGACGAAGGGTCTGAAGAGCCGCTTCTCAAACCCGAGAGGACCCAGGACACACGGACAGCCCTTGCGTGGAGCCCCACGCCCGGCAGGCTGCGGCTCAGATCGGGTACCCATGCGTGTTTCATGGGAGAGCGTGGCTCCTGCTGTCGCAGCTAACAACCTGGGATCAGAGCACACGCTAACCACTTGCAAACAAGTTTTTGTGCAATGCAGGAGGCTAAAAAACAAGCCACACAAGAGAAAAATACCCCACACCGCTCTTGTCAGGTTTACCATCTGTTTCAGTGCCGAGTACATGTCTTTGAACACTTTGAACACCCATTTTTATCTGCCATGGGATAATTTGTCGCTTCTGCCTTTGACGAGGAGAGACCACAGCTGCCAAAAGGCTGCCCACAATACCTTGGTCAAAATGCAGCCAGCTTCGTGATGCAAACACTGCTGAGAGCTTTCCTTTGGAAAACCCTACAGGAGCACCTAAAACGTCACTCTTGGCTTTTAAGACACGCAGGGTCGGCACTTCATAACCAAAGGCATGGATGTTTGGAGCAGCCAAAAAAAGCTCCCAAATTTAAGTGCTAAGAGTTCATCTCCCATCCATGTTCCCTTGGCTGTTACAGCCTGGAGTTGGAGCCATGATCTTCAGTGTTAGAGAAGAGCATCCCTGCATGCACCAGCTGCCTCCAGTTTTCCCAACACCATCACTGTGATACCCTCCAGTAGCAGCTGCTCAAACCGTTTCAAACCTCATCACTATGTGGAGATGGCCTTTAATAAAATCCTTTCCTCAGAGGGGCAGATACAAGGGGTTTAACCCAACCTTGACGACAAGTGGCCACAAAATGTCCTGCTGAGTACAAGTCCCTCTTCCAAAACATAGGTGCAGAAACTGCCAGGTTACACAGCACCCTAGTTTTGGATGTGCTGGAGAAGGCTAGCAAGTAGCAGTGCCTTTTTGTTTGGTTGGGTTTTTTTTGTAAATAAACGAAGAAATGAAACCTACATGCACCACATCACATCTTTGATAACACCTGAGAGATTTCTCCCATGTGCCCATATGGGAACACTTCTACAGGTTTGAAAGCACTCACGTTTTTAGTGCCTGTAATTATCACTTAACCAAAAATAAACCCCAAATTGTTCACGTTGGTGCAATGAGAGGCAAAAATCCAGCTACAGAGCTGTTTCTCCCCTCCCTACACCTATTTACAACCTGGAGAGTTCAGGACCACTTTCTTTAATCTCTTTCATCTCCAAGTCAACCAAGTGAGGCATGAAAGATGACGAGCAAGTTTTCCCTTCCCTGTGTTTTTCACCTCCACTGAACTTGGAGGAAACTCTGTCAGGGTCCCACCTCCCCGTAGAAGAGTGGTAGAGCTCCCGTGTGCTTTTAATAATCAGGGGTGGAGGGGGAAAACACGTCGTCTTGGCTTTCCACCCAGATGTCGAGCACCTCAGCAGCTGCCCCCTCTCCCAGGGAAGGTACCTGCACCTCCTGTTCATTCTCAATGTGCAGATCTGCTCAGAGACACCCAATGCAACAGCAAATCCAAGAGGAACCTGTAACTCTTCAACATCTGCGTGCTGGACCAAGGAGCTAAGCACCAAGCAGGGGTACCTGATGCAGGAGGCAACACATTACAGAGTGAAAACAAGCCAATAAACTCTTGACTTCAACTCTACTTCCTCCCAGAGAGAACTACAGTCCAGTCCAGGCTTTTTCAACCCACCTTCCCCTTGGCACACATGGTCTATCTCACCAGAGACAGCCTTTCTACACCTGCCCTGTTTCCAACACTGAAGAAGAACGAAGAGATCTCAGAATGCGATAGCTCTGTTTTAACAGCACTAAGATGCCCCGCTGGCTTACTCAGTGGGGATATATGCAGAGGAATTTGGCCTTACCTGGCTCATTCTTCTTCTTCGATGCAGCCTTCTTCTTGATGGGTCCATCATGCTTCTGCTCCTCATGGGTTGGAAGAGCATCGGTTTTCTTGATGGCAACGGAGCTGATGACTGGAGCAGTTTGCTGCGTGCCAACCGGCGGCACGGCCACAACAGGCACTTCCTTAGGGGTCGCCTCCAAAACGGGAGAACTTTTGGGGACACTGACAGGAGGCGAAGCCAACACCGGGCTAGGAGCAGGCTCTACCTTTGCCACCTTCTTCTCCTTCTTCCTCTTCTCCTTAGGTGATGGAGCAGGTTTCTCCTTTTCCTGGGGGGCCACTGACACCGCTGCAATCGGAGACTCAACAGTTACAGGCTCAGGCACCACAGCAGGCTCAAGAACCACATCCTTGGGAGAGTCTGTCACTTCCTGAGTCAGCTGCTGCTCTGGGATCTTTCCATTAGGTTTCTCTTCCTTTTTCTTTGCTTTTCCTTTTTTCTCAACAGGTTTCTCTTTCTTCTTTTTCTCTATTTTCTGCTGCTGGGTCTTCTCAAGCTCTTTGCGTTGCTTTGCCAAGGCTTCCTCATAAGACGTCTCCTTCATGGAGAAGGTGGACACCAGGAAGATCCCAATTGCTGATATCACCATAAAACCTCCAAAGACCATAACACCCAGCGTCTGAGGGTCATACACATCCATCCTGCCTTATTCTTCTGTGCCTGCAAGACACCAGAACAACAGTTAGCGAGGAGGGAAAAAAAGAGATGCAACGGCCTCTCTGAGCATGGAGTTTCATATGGACATCTCTGTCTCCAAATGGCACCACACACTGACAAGACAAACACTCAAGATTCACACAACTCTAGTGAGGAAGACCTGCCTGCACACCCCCAAGTTTGTGCTCCTCCACTACTTTGCCCACGCTCAGTGGTCCACTTGTACTGCAGCAACTAATTTCACTGGCTGCAGCAATCTCCTGAAGAACCAAAGAGGGGGAAGAAAAAAACAGGGATGCAATCAGAAACAGCCAAGAGCAACCACCACTACATGTCCAATGGGATGGTTTTGCATCACCCTAGGCAATACCTGCAGCCCTGAGTCCATTTTCAGACTGTTTGGTGCAGGGTGGCCAAGATCTGGGCTCCCCCTGGTGCCCCTGGCTTTTTCATTGCACCCAGATGCACATCCAGGTCTCAACTTTGGAATAAAACATCCCCCTGGAAAGAAAAATCATGCACAGGAGAGCTTTCCCCAGCTTTGCAGCAGCCCTGGCCTTCTCCCTTTGCCAGCTGCACCCTGTGGTACTGCTTCTGGCTTCTGCCCAGCCCGGCGGGGAGGACACGTGGTGACCGCATCCTGCTGGGTAGCTGCTCCCAGCGACAACAGACAAACCAGCAACAATGCTGCATGCACAGATGCCACACAGAGAACCAAGTCACAACCATTTCCTTTAGATGCAAATACCAACAAAAATCATAAGTTCAAGCTAAAAAAAAAAAAAGGGAGGGGGAAAAAAAAAAAAAGATGGTCATTAATTATCTCATCTCCCTAACAGATGCCCGCAGGAAGAAGTGAGACCTGCAAAGGCAGTGCTGGATGTGGCACTTCTCTTTCCACCTCTGCTATTAGCTGGCCAGCAAACTGGGTGCAGGGTCCTGCCCACCCTCCTCTCCAGCCTCAGTTTCTCCACCATGGAGCAGCAACGCAGACCATACTGCCTGGTCTGAGATCTGACAGGCAGGGTGCAGCCACACATGGAGAAAGATGCTAGTATCTCCACTCTTCTTAATCGCTAATTGAACCCTGTCCCTAGTTTCAAAGCCAATCTTTTCTCTGCTGTCCCACTCACAGGTTTCTCCCATCAGGGCATCACCTCCACGTGGCTCCGAGGTGGCTCACGAACCCCCACATGCTGAAGTCAGGCAACTTAATCTGCGAAGGGGCACTTCCCAGGAGGTGCCAGGCTGCGGTTTCTCATCATTGTGCCTCCAAACATAATCAGGAAAATACAGAAAGTCCTTGGCTATCAGAAGCTCCCATCCCCACGCTTAACTGTAAACATTATCAAATTTCCTCTTTAAGAGGTTGTGGGTTGAGGAGGGAGGGAGGGAGGGGCTGGAAGGGGAGGAGGCAAAAATAAGAATAAAAACTAAGGAGATCGGCATCTTCTCAAAACCTCAGTGCTCGCAGGGAGAGACCTCGGAGCCTTTTCCTTTCTAACAGCTGGAGCAGCGAACTCGCAGCCCAGTCTGCAGCTCGCGCAGCTGGAAGGCCGTGTCCCACCGGAGACACCCACCTGCCCAGGGAAGGATGTTTTAACCAGCAGCCCAGCTCTCCCTGCCCGCCTCTCCAAGCATCCCAGGCAAAGAGAGCTGGCAGGCAGGAGGGCTGCCAACGCCAGCTGGAACCAGCCTCCCCTGGCAGGGCCAACTTTCTACTCCAGGGCACTGCTCGAGATCCCAGCTGATACTACAGGCATCGCTATTTCACGTCTGCCCCGACTGTTTTGGATTTAAACGGCCTCAGCCGGTTCTACCCCAGCACATCTGGTGCCAAGTCACTCCCTTCTGTCTAGGTAGCTTTGCTTTGGGATGGTCCCCACCAGGACAGACAGATTATTCCTAACCTGCAGGGTGAAAAGGGCTGGATTTCCTCTCCCTGGCAGTAAATAAAAAGTAGGGCTGGAGAACACATACCCACAACCTTGTGCTGGTTTTAGGGCTACACCGTAGCACCCAGGAGCTCTTTTAGGGGCAGAACAAGGTGAACCTGCCGTTTCTCTACCCAGCAACGCCAACATATCAGTAAAAATAAACCCTTCTTGACCTCACACCACCACAGATTCGTATTTAGATAAAAATTTACTGCTCCAGCTTAGGGCAAGGGCATCACCGAGCGCTGGCAAATGCACTCCAACCCCACCAGCTGCTACTGCCACCTCCAAAAGCAGCTGGATGGAGCCCACAGAGGATGGGAACAGAGGGAAAAATCCAAACCTCGGCCACAGAGATATCCAGCACGCAGAGGATGGATGAGAGAGGGTGGTGTTATTACTCAGAGAGGGAGGCGGTGAGGTGGGTGAGATGGCGGTGCCGGAGCCCTCCGCCTGCCCCACACCTCACCCCGCACTGCTGAACCCCCCAGAGCCCTTACAGACAGGGTGTCCGAGCCCCTCGCTCCCTCTCCCCCGCAGCCAGCCTCACCCAGCCCTGCTGCAGTAAAAGCTGCCTGTACCTTGCCTCCTCTCAGGCTTTACACCCAGGGTGAGATAAGGATGCAAATTAGCGTTAAAGTCCTTCCCAGCTAAAAAAAAAAAACCACAACAAAAACAACAACCCCCTCCAAAACAAAACCAACACAAGAAAAAAGCAGCCCAGAGCACTAACCTAAAGGAGCTGTGGACCTGCTGGAAGAGCCATCGCAGCAGTTGGAGCTCGTGAAAGCAGATGAGATGCTCGCACGGGCCATTCGCAAGCTCCCAAGGACAGGTGTGCCGGGAGAAAATCCGAAATGAAGAGTGAGAGATACCAACCGGGCAGCAATTACTCCCAGTAGTTCTATCGTGGCAAAGGGAAACTTTGGTCCTGTCTCAACGCTCGTGCCCCGCAGCCCACGGTGCAGAGCCAGTCCTGGCAGACCCAGGGCTGACTCCAGGGAGCAAGTTCTACCAGTAGAGTTCCTCCTGCGGTCGAGACTTGGCACGGACCAGCCCAACAACTCGTTTGGGGAAGAGCCTATCGCTCCTATGGCGCAAATACGGCGGCAGGCTGCACGCTACCACGCGCATTTAAATCAAACCAGGCTGGCTTTGGCATTTGGGGGATAAGGAAAAGTCTTCCTCTGGGAACTTCCTGATGCATAAATGCAAGAAGCAATGCGTCGCAGCGTTTGCATCAGGAGCGAAGCTCTACTTTGGCATTTCCTGACCTCGCCGCCTTCACCCTTCAAAGGGCTGAAAGTTTGCTCCTGGATTTGCACAGCAAGACACAGTCCCCCTCGCAAGCGCGGCGGCAGGAGCGTGTGTGCCTTGCCCTTCGGCAGGAAAGTCCTCCACGCTTCCCACCTGCACAAAGCCTTAGCCAGGACACGGAAAAATAGGGCACCGAAGGTACCACTGCATGTCTGCTCACAGACGCCTAGAGGATGGTTTTGCATGTATAGGTTCAGCTCAACAGCCAGGCTTGGAAGGGGCTTGAAGACTTCAGGATTCTCCCCTCTGTACCTTCTGGTCCTCCATGGGACTTTGTACCTACGACAGCGTTTTTCAATCTGATGCCCAGGCTGCTTTGGGAGAGGGCTGTGTGCCTAAGGGGTGCAGGGACACCACCAGCTACCAGAGTCCAAGTTTAAAACATCAAGTTCACGTCTGACACTGAGCACGTTTACCTGCGAGAAGTTTCTTGAGCAGGATCCTCCTCTATTCCTCACCCAGCCAAAACAGTGGAAATCATCAAATATCTCCATATGCAAACTCCCTCCCCAAAATAGCCTGTTCAGATAAAGCTTTTCACAACCACCGGCACCGGAATAAGATGGACAACTGGTATTTCACTTGGCCTTCTCATGTAAAGAAGCCAACTGAAACGCTGCGCTCTGACTCTTCCATTCCTGTGGCTTTTTCTCGTTATCCAACGAACTTCCCAACATCCCAGGTAACAGCCCAGGAGACCTGACCTCCCTCACTACCCTGCACGTGCAGTCCCCTCTGTTTGCCCTGAGCAAAAGTCCAACTCGCCCTAAGGAAGCAAAACCAGTAAAGCTCTGAGCCTTGCTGGTTTTTCAGCACCAAAAAATTTCCAGGATGAACCAACCCACAGACACGTGGCGTGACAACACTGGGGCCACGCTCAGTGTCTTGTGGCCAAGAGAGCTAAGTGTCAAAAACCAGGCTAGAACCTTCCCACCTCTTCAGCCTTTCCTTCCCTCTATGACCACTTCCATGAAATCCATGGGAATTCAGTATCTTTGCGACTCAGCCCTTCACCAACCCTGCTTTAAATCAGCCAGGGCAAGCATCAGGTGGGCAGGAGCAAAGGAAGAGACAGGCTGTGTAATAACTACAGAAACCTTATTTCTTTACACAGCCAAAGGAAAATATATCTGTTACCTCCTCCTGGCCTGGATAGGCGCTGCAGATGGGAAAAGATGCTCTTTGCAAGCAGGACACTGTTCCCCCTGCAATCCAAGGCTCGCATTTTGCCATGGTGTCAAGGTGGCATCTCAGGTTAGAGCAATGTAGAAGAAGAGGTGATGGGGCGTCAGAGACCAGGGAAAGACAGAACCGGGTTCCGCGCAGCCAGGCTCTGCACAGCCCACAGCAACGCCTGCCTGCGAAGCACCTGCAGCTCCCAGCAGGTTAAAAACCAACCAAAAAACCCCCCCAAAAAAAAACCCAAGTAAAAAGCTCTTCCCTCCCTAAACGCGCACATACAAGTCAGTCAAAGCTGGCAGCCCCAACACACAAGTTTCCTGAGATTTTGGGTTTTTTCCAAAATACAAAATTATCTCCTGGGCCATCAGGGCGAGAAGCGGGCAGCACCTAAGGGACTGGCCACTGTTTAGGGAGGGCACTGCCCGGCCTCTGGTTTGAAGAAATAAGGTCTCATCTCCTTCCCTGCCCCTGGTCTGCAGCTTCCCTCGCCAAAAGGCAGCACGAGGGCAGAGACATGGCGGGGGACAGTGTTCCTCCAGCACAAAGGAGGGAAGAGGGCAAGGGAGAGGGAAGCGGGAGGCCTGATCCTGCTGATAGCAGGGCAGCCCGGCAATGGGAGAAGGCAGCAGCACTGCCAGCAGATAAAAGACAATCACCAGACACTTCTCCTGGATTTTCTCTCTCCGTCCTGTTGCGATAGAGAGAGACAAAGATTAAAAACAAATGAGAATAGCCCGCACGCCGCGAGCGGGTCCAGCCCCCATCCCCGGCAGCCTCTGTTTAAATACATTTTCTGTGTAAGTGACTGTGCATTTCCAGCCTCCCGGCAGCCCGTGTTACTCTACGCAGCAACTCCAGATCAGTTATAGCTCGACTTAATTGAACGTGTCTTAGTGCTCCATTAGCTCTTGCAGTGTGGCAGCAGCAGCCGGGCCCTTGGCAGTGCTGCCAGCTCCCTTCCTAAGCCTCGGAGTTAAAAAAAAAAAAAAAAAAAAAAGGGCAGAAAAAAAATATATCTACTCAAGAAGAGCGTAATAGCACTGTAACACAGCTGCAGCTTGACTAATCTCTGCGGCGGCTATTACAAATTTTCTCTCCCCTCCCCGGCCCTCGTCAGCTTCTGCTTGGGGTTGGCATCCCAGGTAACCCCTGCCTCGCCCGACTCCTTCCAGCCAATTCCCGGCGATGGGAGCAAGGGGAGGCCGCTGCCATGGCTTCTGCGAAGAGGAAAGCTGACATTTCAGGCGGGGACCCGGCCAACGCGTGCAGGCAAGGATGCTCTCCCCGCAGGACCGAGGAGCGGGACGTCCCGCCGGCAAACCCCTGGGTAAAGCTGGCGACATCCCATTCAGAAAGACCCCAGGATGGA
>VYXH01007090.1:234459-260698 GCA_013397275.1 Burhinus bistriatus | reverse complement strand
GCTGGTTCACAGGCTGGGCCCTCCTCAAGGGCTGGGTGCGGGCACCACGAAGCCGATGGCGCCCGAAAGGTGCCCAGACCCCGGCAGGGACCTTTCTTCAGCTGGGGGCTTAAACAGCGCTGGGTCTGATCCCTCACCCCACCAGCTTGTGGGTCCCAGGATGGGGACAAAACCGTGCCCAGAGCTGCCCAGGATGGCCAGTGCCACCCAGCGTGGTGGCTGTCCTCTGGACACATGCCTCCTGGCCTGGCCATGACCGCCCACGGTGGGACAGAAAAAATTGGTGGGGTATTACTCAGGTGCCTGTTTGCACCGGAGGGAGTTAGCTACCTGGAAGTGACTGGGATGCCCCAGTACCTTGAAATGAAAAGGGAAGAGTTGGAAGGGAATCCCCTCACGTTGGAAGGGCCAAACTATTAGGCTGAACTGTTGGAGAAGAGCCAGGGCACTGTTCAGGAGATGCTGTACCCTGCTGGTCTGTGCCATATGAACATGAGAACCATCTCTGAACAAAGGCCCATCTCCCCAGAAATGCGCCTCCAAAATCAACCAACCACCCAGACACCCAACCATGCAGGAGCCATAAGCTGATAGATCAGGGGTTTGCTGCCTACTCTTGTAATACCCAGATTGCGCTGGCTACACTTTTCACCCAAAATCACACCAAAGGTCTGGGCTTGGGTGGGAGTATGTCTCCCATGCCTCCACGTCTTCAGCCAAGCTCAAAGCCATCTCTCTCCCTTTACCTGCACCTCCCTGGCCATGTTGTGGTGCACGCCCTAGCTTCTGTACTTGCTAGGCACTGACTGTGGAGTAAGAAATGAATTTATTATAAAAGTGGCTTGGAGAGAGTGAAAATTTGACATCACAACGCAGGCTGTCGGGATCTTCCATCCTCCTGCCATCTCTCTCCTTGCAGCCTGTTGTAGGTGCTTGGGGCACCTATGTTACTGCATTTCAGTGGCCAGACCTTCTCACGGGGCAGCAATCGGGGCTGCTCTCAGCAGCGATCCTGGGATTTACATCAGCTGCTGCAGCGTTGTTGCGCCTTCCCAGAGAACAAGCCGTGCTATTGAGGCCAGGCTGGGGACGGGCAGCAGGTCCTGCCCGCAGCCTGGTACATCTTGACACAATGGCAAGGAGAATAAGTGTCTGTTTCATGCAGGCTGATGTGATGGAAGAAGAGAAAAAATAGGCGAATGGAGAAACGTTTTGGCTAATTATGATAATATGGCTTCTGCAGAGGGACCTGAAATAGGCACAAACACTTTTTTCTCAGCACTCATGAGAACTTGGAGACTTTTATGGGTTTTCTACAGGCTGCAGGCAAACTGGACAGGGCAGGGCTCCCCACCACAGGCAGGACCTGGACTAGGAAGACCCATGAACACAAAAGATGGCCATAGGCAGAGAAAGGTCCAACATTCAGCCCTCCAGGTGAAGGTACAAAGGTTTGGGATCCAGCCCTGCCCCAGTGTCCCGCAGGACCATCATCAGCTGGTTAAACTCACCAAGGCTCTTCTCAAACTGAAACGCTCAGCAGCAGGAACGCGCGGTCTGAACAGCACTGATGTCCCAAACCCTGTGGGTCCCCTATTTCCCCAGCTGCAGCCACAGTGGAGCAGGCAGCCGGGCACCCTGCCCAGCCACCCGCCTTGCTGCAAGCATCCCGGGGAGCCAGAGGACTTATCTCATGCTTGCCGCACGCCGGAGATGCAGGGCTGGGCTCTCTTGAGCTCTCTTGGTGAAGCGCTAAGTACTTCATTATTTGCTGGGGCAGGGACTGGCACGCACTGCCCCAGCCAAGCACCCGGGGCACAGGGAGGTGGGCTCACTCTTACCGTCTCCAGCCAAATGAATAATTGAGTGTCTGCTTCAGCAAGGAACGACAACAAGGGCAGAGCGAGGGACGCGTGTGTGGGGAAATGCACGGCGTAGGGTGAAACCTTGGGCAGGCGGAGCTGGGACATGAACGTGGGCGTCCTCTGCCACCACGGTGCAGATGTGCTCAGGGGATGGCTCCCTCTGCTCCTTCCCCAGCTGTGTTTCGGGTCTGTAGACAGATGTCTGAAACCCTTGCTCGACCTCTGCTCACCGGTACCTATGTGGCTCAAAGCTGGTGCACTGCACAGCACTCCTCTCAGCATCCACGGTCTCCAGTTGGTCTATTCTTGGGTCTTTCTCCCCACTTTTTGAGATGTCATGCCTATACCTCCCACCATGGTGTTTCGTTCTGAGTCTTGCACTATGCTGCTGATCCAGGCCACTGGGTCCTATATTATCAGTATAATTTGCTTTCACCCCATCGAAGGAGTTGTCCCTAACTACTAGTTTTCCCACCTCCTGCCCAGAGGCAGCATCCAGCCCAAATCCAGACGTCTGTGTACCCTGTTGTTAAAACAACCAAAGTGCTGGCGATTATCCATGGTTGTCCTCACCGCTAGAAAGTTTTTCTTGGGTTCAATTTTAAAATCCCTTGCTCCAGCTCAAATTTTTCAGTTCCTAGTTATTTTTGCATCCACAAGTCTTTGGCTGTTGGTGAAGAAGCTGTTGTTTAGCCCTGGAACAGCTCCAAATCTTTCCACTGGATGTATTAGTTATCCTAAATTCATAACCATCACTGGGGTATTTTTAGCTCTGCACAGCAGTCGTCAAACAAACCCTGCCGCAAGGTCTGCAGGACTCCCTGAGGTCCCTCGCAGCCCTGCTCCTTCTGAAGGTCCAGGCTCAATCGTGGAGAGATGACCACGAAATCTTACCTGGGGAGCCAGCCGGGACTGCAACCAAGTGCCTCATCCCATCCCCAGGCAACCCACATCCAGGCTGCAGCTGAGCACGCAGACAGGCATGGCTTGTGTTTTCTTACAGGAGAGCCGTCAGCTCTGCCTGGGTTCAGTGGTACATTTCAATCCTGAGCCCTTGGGGAGGTGGGGAGGTGCCCACCACCCTTGCTCCCACTGTGGGACACTTACTGCTACAGAAATACACCAAAAAGCTGGTAGGAGTGAGATCAGAAGAGTCCTTTGCTCCAGATTTGGTTGCTGCCTGCACTGTGGACACGATGCTGCACTGTCTACCAGCTGGGCTGATCCCCTAAGCGGCCTCATATCCATATTCAATCCCTTCGGAGACTCTGGAAGCAGCCTCTCCTTTTTTATAAAAGCAAGAATTGGTCCGTCTGGCCGCCCCTCGGCTCCCTGGTGGTCCTTCCCGGCCCACGCACCTTGCCAAGCACTTGCCGGTCAGGGTTTAATAAGCAGCAGCTCTGCTCCGGGGATGGAAACTGGAGGTAGATGCTGCAGTGGAGCAGAGTGGGACTGTGGTGCAACCATGGGGAGGTGGTGGCAAGAGCTTCTGGGTCATTCCTCTCCCTCTCCAGCCATGTTTCTGCGGTGGCGTAGCTGAGGTTTGGATTAGAAAATACACCATGCCACAGCTGTGCCTGCTTCTGGAGCAGGGTACGCTCTGGCCTCCCCCTTTTTCAACCCAACTCCATGTGGGATTGGAAAATACTGCCTGAATGTGAAATATGAACCAGGACCTGCAGGAGACCCTCAATCCGTGGGCTGGCAGCCAGAGACCAGGAGGACAACCCAGTTCCTGGAGGGCACTAAACCCTCAGCATCTAGGCCTTTCCCTGAGTCTTTGTAAAATAACACTTTTCCAGGAGCACTCATGGTATTCACCCCTTAGATCATAGAATCATCACAGAATCAGAGAATCGTTGGAAAAGACCTTTAAGATCATCTGGTCCAACCATTGACCCTACTCTACCAGGTCTGCCACTAAACCATGTCTCCAAGCACCACATCTACACAACTTTTAAACACATGTAGGGATGGTGACTCAACCACCTCCCTGGGCAGCCTGTTCCAATGCTTGATAACTCTTTCAGTGAAAAATTTTTTCCTAATGTCCAGCCTAAACCTCCCCTGGTGCGACTTGAACCTGTTTCCTCTTGTCCTGTCTCTAGTTCCTTGGGAGAAGAGATCAGCTCCCACCTCACTACAACCTCCTTTCAGGTAGTTGTAGAGAGCAATAAGGTCTCCCCTCAGCCTTCTCTTCTCCAGACTAAACAATCCCAATTCCTTCAGCCAGTCCTCATAAAACATGTTCTAATGATCCTTATTCCAGTGCTTCTCCATCGCCACAGCTCTGCTCTGTGAGATGCCCTGAATGCTGGTGGGAGTACTGCTAGCTGGGAAGGCATGGGGTGAGAGGCAGGAGTGCCCCTTGAGAGGTCTGCACAGCTCCTGAAAGCCTCTATCGTTCCCCAGCGAGGTGTTCACCATTGTGCTAACAACCTCCAAGCAGTTGGTAGCCACTTAGCTGAGGAGGTGCACCCACGCAGCCTGCCTTTCTGGTGAAAAAAAATGCAGTTGCATTGCTGCTGAAGATGAGCATCGTGTTTCTCTAGGACAGAGCCAGCCCGGAGTCAAGGATCAGTTTTGGTGGAAGCCAGGATATTCAGGTGGCTCCCAGTTTGGGGATCTTTCATGGGCTGGAGGAAAGTGCTGATATGGCACGTGTGAACTTTGGCGGTGAGGCCATAATATTTGGCAGTAGCATCATGCGACTTGCAAACCAAGTTTGGGGCTAGACATGAATCTAAGCCTTTTCCTTCCGAGACAGGAGTGACAGCTATATAGGAGGAGAACTGCTGCTGGTCAGCTGGGGTGTCATGCGGGACCTGGGGACGGCCATCTTTCTCCTAAGTCAGAGAAGGGGTGGATATCTCATGAGCAGAGCAGGCAGACCCTAAGGACAAGACGAAATTCAGTAGTCCCAAGGGCAAGATCTGGAGACATTATGAAGCCCAGGAGAATCCCTGCACAGGAAGGGGCTGCATTTCCCTCTGGCCTCATCAAGAACATCACGTTCTTGCTGCATCCTTTCTTCGCCCCTCCTGGCCATAACAGGGCTCCCGTTGTGTAAGTCCATCTGAAACCTGGTGGCAGATTGCTCCAGGTTGTTTCAATGCATGGTGACATAAGCTTTGGAATGGGGCAAGGTCAAATATCCATGTGGTTCCACAGCTCCTCTGTCTCTCCTTGGGGATGTTTTAAGCAGAGATTAACTTGTTCTGTCAGAGAATTTACTTAAACTTGTCTCCGCAGAGGGAGGGTTGTGAAGTTACAACACCTCCCGTGGCTCAGCCGGCAGTGAATGAGTGTTAACCAGCTGATTTTGGACCCCTAGCCACATTCGCTGGGGACAAGGCTTCACACCAAAGAGACATGTGAACCAGTGACTTCAGTTTCTCAGTTGCATGAAGCTGCTCTGCAAGCAGTTCCTGGAGGAACTCAGGACCCCCTGCTTAATCACTCTGTGTGCGTGTGTGTCTATCTTGTTGGCACTTGGAAAATATTTCACATTCTACTCTTAATTTTCTCCCAGAACTTTTCATTGTTTCAGTTCAGAATGATGCTTGGCAGGAGGAAAGAAGAAACAGGTGACTGACTGGCAGAAGGATGTGCTAGACGGGCTGAGAACCATCTAGCCAGGATGGCTTGAGGTACCAGAGCTGTGCACCTTAGCCTGTGCCAGAAGTTAATGTTCCCTCTGCCACCATGGCAGGGAAGGAGATGCACCCTTGTCCCAGCTGCTCCTGATCTCAGTCTAGCACATGCCATTGTCCTCCAGGCCTTGCATCAAAGCCTGGGCTGTTTGAAAGTTTCCACACAGCTACCCCAGCCATTGGAGAGCTGCAGGGCTGTAGGACCAGCTCTCTGTAGTCTCAGCATCAGCCTGAGGTCACTCAGGAAGGGCAGCTGGTGGACTGAGCAGAGCTGGATCCACCTCGAAGTAAGCTCTGAGCTGCGATGCTGCAGCTCCTGGAAAGCTGTATCACTGTGCCAGAGCAGGCTTGTAACAGGAAAAGCCAGCCTAAGGGCAAAGCCGGGAACTCAAGCTAATTTGGGAACACAATGGTTATGCTAATCAAAACACCTTCCAGAGGAGAAGGGAAGGAAATTACCTAATCCTTCACCGTGCAACATGGCCTCCCAGTGCCCAGTCCACAGGAGCAGGGCTATATACAGCTTGGAAAAAGGGGCATTCCCACCTGGGCAAGGAGAAAAGCTTATGAAGCTCTTTCCTCTGGGCCCTCTTCATCCACACTGGATGCAGGAGAGTCCCCCTCTTCCCATCCCCAAGCTGGCTTTAGGTCCAGATAACTTTATGCCTGTCTTGAAAGTTTGACTGGACACAAGCTCACATGACTCCAGGAGCTGGAGCTTAAGAAACTTCTTCAGGAATTACAAAATTTGATGAGATGGGTTGCAGTGATTCAGGGACATGGAGCTTGTCTTGCTCCACCACCAACAGATTGCAATGGGGCAATTGCTGGTGATATCAAGGGAACTCTGCTCACTTTCCATCTATAACCTTAGCAGGGTTCATGCTCGTTGCCTGACTCAACATCTGGAAATTGTAATCCAAATGAAAACAGCCCAAGAAGGACCTCCTAACGTGCCAGGAACAAACACAGCTCTCAGCTTTGAGACATCCCAGGGCATGGCCCCAGATGGAGAATTTAAGGTACTCCGGTGATTCTAGCACTACAGAGCACAAGAGGACACGAATGCACTTGCAGGATTAAATAAAAAGCCACCAAGTACCCCCGGATTAAAAGAAACATGCCTCTTCTGGGGACAGGCTTCTCTGTTTGAAGCTCTCACATGTTCGTGAGCCTCCTCTGCCTATTGCCACCACATTTCAGATGTGAAACTGGTGCAACACCTCTCCTCCCCTGGTTGAAGCATCCTTTGGGGAGAGCAGAAGCATTTGCTGTCTGCAGGTACCTTTTGCCTGGTGCAACCTGAATGAAGCACAGGGGTAGGAAGGGACAGTCCGTCTTTTCAGCTGTGCACATGAGAGAGAGCATGTCCACACTGGTATTGCGTGCGGATGGCAATACCAGTCGGCGACAGAGTCAGAAGGGTGACTGTCTGGCTGGTGACACCAAGCAACTGCCGGCATGGACATTCTGCAGGGCTGGACACACTGCAGTAAAGACAAAATTAGGCTTACGTGATCCATGCATCTACTTCCCATCATCTCCAACCAATCTGGCAAGCGGCCGTAAGCTTCGAAGATACTGATGCAAACAGGGGAGGTACCCAGAGAGCCCACGAGTGCTTTGGCCGGGTGAAAGCCACAGCAAGCAGTTGGGTAGCTGAACACTGCACGGGAGGAGCAACAGGGGTGGCCTGGCTTCCCACCCAACAAAAGCCGCACAGCAAAGCCTGAGGGACACCTGGCATTCGTAGCCCCGGAGGCCAAAAGGAAGAGGGAGCTCAAAGCGTGGCAGCCATCACTCTGCCACACCAGCTCCTCATCTGTCTGCACTGGTTTTGTCGGGAACCAACAGGGGAAAAGTGTGAACCGCGTCCATGGTCAGAGGTTTGGATGCACCCGGAGGGACAGCAAAATCTTGGCACAAGAGCCAGGAAGGGAAAGCAAAGACCTGAAGAGGTTTCTTCTGCTCCACAGTGCAAAGCTGCAGACAGAGATAACACCTTCCACCCGGATGCTCACCTCCAGACAGGTAATTTGTTTTTACATATTTATTTATAACCGCCATGTCACCCCGGCACGGAGAAATTATCAGGCATGAGTCTCTCTCACCTCAGGTTCTGCCCGGTGATGAGAAGCAGGAAAAGCAAACAGCACCTTTCTAAAGTCATCCTCCTGGGCTGCTCAGTGGCACTGGAGCACAACCCTGCAGGGAAAAGAATCTCCCCCTGACTTTGTGTCAGGTCTCTATGGACATGCTACTAATGGCGGTTTCCAGCGCGTGGTACAAAGCTGCTGCAAAGCACTTTGTATAGAGAGGCAGTACCATCAACCCCACTTTTCAGGAGGAGAAATGCAGGCAGAGGGAGGATGCAGCTTCTCCTAGGTGTCTCCTGCGCCAGTGGTGGAAACATCTCCCAGCTCTTAGCCGAATGTGCTGACTCCCCAACAAGCATGGTATCATCCTGCCATTCATGTCTGTCAATGCACAGTGGTTCCTCTCAAAAAATCACAGCATATTTTTCCAGAGAAGAAGAATTCCTGTTTCCCCCCTCACCCTGCCAAATTTTTTCATCTCAGATTTTCTCCTGTTTGAACCTTTCTCCAGCCGACAGACACCAAAGGGACACCCGTGGAGTGCGGAACTGATCTGTAAGTCAGCAGTGGGGGAGGAGATGGGCAGTCAGTGGGTGCCTATGTTGGAGGAAAGACCAGGGGAGGCAGGTGTCCCAGGACCCTCTCCTCCAGCAGAGGACACAAATGCTCCATCAGCTCCCACGACACAGAAAGGGCCATGGCCAGACCCCTCCTGGTCCAGGGCAGCCTGGGCAGGACAGGCTGGTGTGCAGACACGCAGTGGGGTCGTACCTAAGGCTGAGTGTACCTGGGTGTCCCTCTGTGGCACCCAGCCACCCCATCTGCCCCTGCCATCCCTCTGGTCTGCTTGAGGGGACAGAAACCTTCACCCTCGGAGGTCAACAGCACCTGAGCTTACATAGATTCCACACCTCTGCTTATTCCTCTGCTCCTGTGTGCCGGTAAAAAGCAGACAATCCCCCCACCTGCACTGTGTTAAATCTCTTTATTTCCATGTCACTTGAAGCCCCATCCCCTCCACACACTCCTTAGGATGAACTTCTCTTGCTGGGCACAAGCATCCAACACGTACCCGCGATTGTGAGGGGGGCTTTGCAAAAGGCTGGCAGCACCCCTCTCTCTCTGCTGGAAAAAACTTGCTTTAGATGTTCTGGGATCTGCCACATCAGCACTGAAATGTATCAGAAGGTCTGAACAGCAGACACACCTAGGGATGGTTATTTACCCAGAGAAGCTGGACTGGTGTAAAGGGAGTGCTTTGAACGTACCAACTCTGTAATGGGATCAGTGAACTAGATACTGAGTAGAAGAAGAAGTAGAAGAAGGAGAAGAAGGAAGAAAAGGAGAAAAAGAAAGAAAATGACACAAGAAAAATTGAAAAAAAAGAAAAAAGAAATAATTTTTTAAGCTGCTTTCCTTCCAAAAAATATAGCAGGAAACCTCAGCCTTGGGGAGAGGTTAAATCTGTGTGTGAGGTGGCACTGAATAATGCCAAGGTAAATCCTAACTCTGAATTACTCTTCTTAGGGCAGAGCTGTGTACCTGCACGCTGCCGTCCGAGAACATGCTGTGCTTGCTGCCTGCAAAAAACACTTTGTGCTCAGGAGTTTCTTAGCAAAGCAGCAATTCTTATATTAGCAAATTAAAAAAAAAAAAAAGACAGACCTCTCTGAGTAAGTATACGATTACACCCAGGTGCCAGGCTGACATTTCGGCCAGGTGAGGGGTTTGAACCAACACGCAGGTCAGCAAGCCCAGACCTCGCTGCAGCAGCACAGGATGACGGCTGATGTTGGGGTATCAGAACATCAGGAGTTTGGGGCTGGGGGGAGTTTTCAGATCTGCGGGGGGGAATCTGGGACTTGTGGGAGAAATTAGAAATCCTGTTTCACGTTTGCCAGAGGCATCCCACTTGTGCTCACACCTCAAGACAACAGACTGGTATTGAATTAACATACCAGGGTGGCTACTTGTGCCAGCCCTGTGAGAGCGGTGTTGAACCCTGGCAGGGGGAAGGCACTCCAAAATCCTAAAATGCCTCGCTCAGCTTTGCTCTATGTCTCCAAGGGGAGCTCTAGGGCTGCTTGCAAACACCTCTTCCCTCGGATGCACCATGGCTCGTCCCCTGCCGTGTGCCTGGCTCACCTGCTCCCATTTTAAGCTCCTCAGATATTCACGCAGCACCTAACACACCAGTGACTTCAGCCTGGCCTGACACCTCGGTGCCGTTGCCTTGTCCATCAGGTGTGCTGAAACGAAAACCGCTCTGGAGGGGGAGGCACGTCCCCAGCCACCCACCTGTCGGGTCTGCTCTCCCGGCACGGCCGCCGGCGCTTGAGAGCCCTCGCCTGCAGTTCGCATTAAAAGAGGACTTTTGGCCAGCGATCGCCTTGGCAAGGGGCAGCGTTATTCAGTATTTGACAAGGGCCTTAAAAATAAAACCGGAATGAAAAGAGATTGAATAGGAGAGAGCTGGGGAATAAGGTCACCGCGACACCAGTCAGTTTGAAGTGCTCTGACACTGCGGAGCCGTCCCGTGGGCAATGGCCGTTGGTGTGCTCGCACCTCCCGGGCAGCCGAGCGCCCCAGCTCGCCCAGCGTGCGGATGCGGCATGGATCCCACCCAGCCAGCAGAAGTGGTTCCTGTTTCCACTGCCGGGGGCGGTAACTCTCGTAAAGGTAATTAACCTCTTTATACAGCATTATTCAGCTGTGGGAATCGCTTAGAAAGAACAACATGTTGTAAACCCCAAGTGTTAAGATGTGACATAAAAGCCAAGATTATCTTAAAAAAAACCCCACTGAATCCCTCCAAATAATACATTTTTGGGTCTTTCTGACTCAGCAGCACATGCTTAAAACTTAATGGAGGGCAGGGGGTCACGTTCTCCAGACCTTTTCCCAGCCGTCCTGGTTAGAAACGAACACACACACGCATTCTGATAGCAACTGTAATTTCACGTGTCCACATGCTGCTGGAAGAGCAGACTTCAAGCAGAGCTTCCCAGCGGCAGCCGCCCATGCCAGAACTGTGAGAGGTCCCAGCAGCAAGGCAGAAGAGGACAGGGCTAGCGTTGACTCAGAACAAAGCCAGCACATTTGGCGCTGGAAAGCAGCGGTTTTTCCCTGGCTTTATATATATATTGCAGGCTGTACTTTGACTCTGTGTACTCAAGGGAAATATTTGCCTTGACAGCGACAATGTAAAGCTTGTCTGCATAGCTACCTCTGCCCCTAATTGTATACTAGCTCATCAATCTTTGAAATGCAAATTACCACGCTCACACGCGAACACCTTCTCCGGAAAATAAATGTCATATGCAAACGGACTGTCCCTCACATAGGAGTCGAAGTTGGCTTGGAGGGCTCAGAAGTGCTCAAGGAGGAGAGGGAGCTGGTTTAAAAGCTGCTTTTTTTTCCCATCCAGTTCCCACAATTAAAGGACTATCTTGACTCTTGGATGAGCAGCGTTTTCCTAGAAGAGTCAGATTTCCATTTATACCTAAAAAACTTCTAAAAGATACCTGTTGACCTGCCCTAGTTCAAGTGGAAGAGCAAGCTACACACTTGTTTGCAAGTCTGTAGATATTATTTGAGGGCACTTTGTTCCAAAGAGCAAACCGAAGGCTTTGGGATTAAATGCACTTTGGTAGCAATTCAGGCAGGATCATCAAAGCCTTGCTCAACCATCAGCACCTGCTCCCCTGGGTGAGAGGCTGGAGGTGACACAACCACCCTCCTCCTGGGTGATGCAGTGGGCTGGACTGTATCCACTGATGGCTCTCCATCATCTGCTGGGGCTCCGAGGAGGAGGACCCATGGGCAACACAGCAGCTCAGCCCTGCTCCTCCCAGCCTCTGCTCTCCAAACCACCTCCTCACTTTGGGTTCCTCTATTTTTAAATGTCAGGCCATGTTGTTCTTCAGAAGGTCCTAAACACTTACAAACAGGGCTTTTACTAGAAAATTTTCTGCATTTATTAGTATTATGTTAGTACAAGGAAAAAGAAGGGAAGGACTTGTAGTATAGACTGTGCGAACTCAGATCCTTGTTGCTCATAAAATGGCTTTTCACCCTTACCTGATCAAAAAGCTGTCAGTCCAAGGGGACAACAGACAGGTCTTCAAGCCTGCACTGCCACTGCAGACCACAGTACCAAGCTGTACACAAGGTCACAGGAGGGCCCAACATGAACCCCCCATCTCCCAGCCCAAAGGGCAGGTTTGTGACCACAAGGCTACACTTCCTCCCTGGTCACCTAGAACAAATACACTGTCACCCCAAAATTTATCTGCATCACCTTGTAGTAATTCAAATAAATCCTAGCCGAGCCAATCAGAATGTTTGATTTATCCATGCTCGTCTATTAATTGAGTAGATTGATGAAGCTGCATTCATTAATCCAGCTAATTAAATGTTCTACCCTACTCATGCCGCTGCTTGGGAACAAGGAGTTTTGCGCTCTGGCGTGCCCATCTTCCTGGCAGAAATGCTGCCCGTTACGCGGGAAGAGGCACGGCTCACGTGGAGATCAAGGGGCAACTCCAGGCACGGGCAGGGATCAGCTGCAGGCAGTGCCGGGGAGGCTCTGGCTGGTACCATGCCTGTGACCAAGCGATAAACAGGTAATAAACTCAGAGCAAACGCGTCTTCTGGGGAGCCCATGCCTTTGCGAAAGAGTATCTGAGGCTCAAAAATAAAAAATAAATAATTTAAAAAAAAAAAATGATGATGTTGCCTGACTCTCCTGAATCTTCTTTAGCTGCTCCAAATGGTTTGCAAGAGGCAAGCTCGTGGTGGATCTTGTGATGTTTTAAGAGTTACACAGGGCGAGCTGGAGAAGGGGACACCCAGGGACGTGCACGGCCAATTTTGAGAGGGCAATGCCGCTCCTGTAACCAGCAACTGCCGGGAACCTTTTGCAATCAAATGGCAGGAGTTAAAGGAAAAAACAGCCTGGCAGTAAATATACTTAGCAAATTCAAACAGTGAACGAGTTCCAGGAAATTAAGATAACCCTGTAGGCATAAAGATCCTGATCCAAAGCCCACGGAAGTCAGTGGAAAAGAAAATCATGTTAGCTTTTAGCAGGCTTTGGATGAAGCACAAGAAAATTCAAATAAGTGATCCAGTCCCAATGACTCTCTAATTCTTCCCAATTAAATAGCCACCCAAATCTTACACACCTTCCCTGGCAGCTCCTCACTTGCAGCTTGGCCCCCACACTGGGAGGTTCCACCAAGGGTTACCTATACATACATTTTTTTACTCACTAAAGGCTACTGGGTCCTGCTCTCCTGGCAGCTCTCTGGTGTCTGCGGCTTTGTCGCGAGACTGAGCATTTGACGTTTCTCCTTGAGCCTCCTGTAGTTACAAGGATATTTGGAGATTTCAAAAGGCAGCAAACTAAAACTGAACAGCACCAAAAGCGGCGAATTTCCATGTCACCTCACAGCGCTCAAACACAGGGTGTGGGATCCACGGGTCACCCAGCGGGGACCGGCATTCCACGGCATGAAGAGGACACAGGACAGGAGCAGCCAGTCACCTGCCAGGCTGAAGAAGGCATCTGCACCCATCATGGAGTGGAAGCCGCCAGCCTCCCGCAGGCACCTGGTTCCCAAGTGAAGATGGGCCCAGAGGCATCTGTGAGAGGCAGCAAAAGTCAACTCTTTGTAGACCCAACCCAGCTCTGGTTTCATGCTCTGCCATCCGGCTTTGCCTCGTGCGTGCTGGGAAGAGCATCACATGCAAGCACGCCACCACCCAGAGGTCCACAATCCATCAGGCAAAGGAGAAGACCCAACATCTCCCCTCTTCCAAAAACATTGAACCAATCCACCAGTTTTTAAGTCTGCCAGCCCTGACTCAACCACGGTGAATGCCGACAGTTGATGACGGTGAATCATTTCACATCATCCACCCTCCAAGATAATAACATGGCCGTTGAGTCAGATCCTGAGCTGAGGTGGGAGCCTGGTGCGCCATCCACATTTGCAGAGCTGCACCCTTCACCACACTGGATCTGGCCCTCTCTGCCTGGGGAGTCACCCCACCTTCAGCCATCCCAAAATGCTGCATCTCTCGTCTAACCTCGCCTGTTGCTAGCAGGCAGATGCTAGCTCCTCCAAATACTAGCTGCTCACCTTTAGGGGGGATCTTACTGTCAGATTTCCCACAGCCACGTGGCAAATGAGGTTCTGCTGAGGGCTTAACTACCCCCTCTAGTTCACCTGCAAAGCAGGAATTTGGGTCAGTCAGTAGAAACTCTCTTTTTGAGAGTTTTGCTGATCCAACCTACATTGCCAGCAATTTTCTCCACTGACCCTGATCTCTGGTGGCATGCACCAGCCTACATGCACTGTGCACAGTGCAGAAACACCTGGTTGGAGCAACTGCCTCTATCAATATTCAAAGTATTCGAAAAATTAGGAATAACTTACAACCCCTCCTCCTCCCAGGAATACTCCCAGTTGATAAACACGGCAATTTCTGTAGCCCCCTGCCCTCTCTTGGAGGTACAATCTCGGCTACTGCTCACTGGTACGGACAGTATGGGTTGTGCTGTGCTCTCCTTCCACGGGCTCAAGCAACGCTGGCATGGCCAGACCATACAGAGGTTCGCGATCAGCTGGATGTATTGCAGATTCCTGAGATGCTCACCATAAGGGCATTGGGTTTTTCTTTTTCCTGACTTCTCTTCACAAAGCCCTTCATTTGTTTTGAATGCAAAATCCAAAGAGAGAAAGTAAAAACTCTCTACTAAAGAGGACAGCCTCAATTTTCCCAAGGGGTGAGCAATTCGGTATCTCTCACTGCTTTGGGGGGTCTGATGGTTTAAGCAGGATCCTTTTTTCGGCTGCTCAGCAGCCAGCGGACCTGGCCTGACTGCTTTACTTTTAAAATAAAATGTGGGGTTTTTTTCCTTCGCTCCCTTTAACTGTGATTGTCTGGATAAAAAACCAGCAGTTACACAGTGCCTGCTCCAGAGACCACTGACATCAACAGCAAATTGCTCCTGCCTTCCATGGGCTTTGAATCAGATCCTAAAAATGCAGCCCAGCCCATCCACATCAGCAATACCACAGTCAGAAATGAGTTCAAGCATCCTAGAAATCCAGAGAGGCGGAGGAAAAAACCCAAGGTGACATCTAGGAAAAGAAATGTGCCGCAAGCCAGCAGCTGTGTCAGAGCTTGAGGGGGGATGACGGGGATCGCTCGGCACCACCGCCGCGGAGTTAGAGAGACAACTGCCCTGTTAACATGAGCATTATCCCACTCCAGCCGGGCCACTCAGTTTCTCACTCACGCTGGCAAGTTTTACTGTCCCTGGGCTGTCGGGGTAAAGCTAAGCAACCGTTTCCCAACAGAAAGACCCTTGTCAAAGAAGAAAGTGTCTTCCTAAGAACGATACGTTTATATGAGAAAATACAGACATTTTATTTCTAAGCGCTCCCTTCCTCCACCGAATTTATAACATTAAAATGAATTGGAGAAAAAATAAGACTGTTGGGTTTTTTAATTACAATATTTATCAAAGAGCAGCTTTCATGATGCTGGAAAGGAAATCAGGTTGAGACTTTGGAAAACTTTTCCTTGGAAACAAATACTTTTTTTTTTAGCATGGTTTTACAGTGGTTTCTTAAGGCCGTAAAACTTAAGCAAGAGTTGCATCTGCTCATCATTCTCCCCTCTTTTAAACATTTTAACTCACTGAGCCCTTTCAAAAAGATTTGATAGAGGGTGAGAGTTTCTAAAGATAGTAGATTCCCATGAGTTTTCTGAGGACAGGAGAGAGCTGGAGAAGAGCTTCTACGAAGCCCTCCCTCCCCAGTGGAGAGATTGGAAGATGAGCTGAACCATCATTAGACATCAGAGAAGCCATCAGAAGGCACAGAACCATAGACCCAGGTGTTGGATTGGCACAACCGTTGGGGACGGGCCCTTGTTGCAAGGGATGTGAGCCTGGAGGGTTTTGGTGGATTATTTGCTGGAAGCAACTGGGAGGCAGCTCAGCTGCAAGGGCACCTGGTGCTGTAGGGCTGCACAGCTTTGCCACCATGAGACCTATGGCTGGTGTCTGACTGTGGGCAAGGGAAAAAGTTAAGGTTGGATGACACAACCTGCTTCAAGGCAGAGATGTTTCAGGTTTTCCGTGCCTACCATCCGCTCCCCGGAGATCATGTCCTTGCTGACAGAGGCAGGCAGAGGGTTGTGGTGTCCCACGCGCTTCCCACCCACCACGCCAGCAACAGAGCGGGCCCAGAGCCGACACCAAAAATCATCCCTGTTCAGGATTACTGCCAGTAGTGTAACGCACCCCACTGCTGTGGCATGACCTCTGTTGACATCTGGCAAGGGATGGACCATGCCCTGTTCTCTCCCTCCTGGAAGGTTTTGGGCTTAGGCCAGGTCTTTGTGCGACAGTGTGAAGATCTAGGCTGGGCTGTGCTAAGGGTGCAGACACAGCCCTTGACTCCCAAGGAACATCCCTTCAATTACAGTCCTCTACAGATGCCACACAGGAAAACCACATGGCGGGTCAGACGCACAGGCTTGCACCTCACAGCAGAGCCGATCTCTTCCTGCTTGCCCACATTTGCCCATCGTGGAAACTATCACTTGGCTGGCAGCAGGGAAAGCCCCAGCAGATGCACTGCCCTGGTTGGGGGTAGCCAGTCTTGACTGCTAACGTGGAGAGGATGTGGGTTACAGCTCTTTCAAGGGGACATTCCCTGCTGCAAATTCACATGCCTCTCTCCCCAGTTTTTTTCCCCACTACGGCTTACTTCTCACCAAATCAAAGGCAGCAGATCAGATCTTCCTTAGTCTGGCCAGGTCTGCTTTGCAGAAGACGGTGGTTACGTGCATGAAGTGAAACTCCTCTTCTCTGTGCCATCCTTCACCCCAGCACCTCCCAGCACCAAACCTCTGTGAGTCAGCCTGAAGGGCACAGTGCTGACTTTCTTCTCATTCAAGCCAAGTGACTCTGGGGTGGTTTCTTTCTTTCTTCTCCCTTTACAGAGGTGCTGTGTGATCTTCTGGCGTTCATCAATGCTGATCTTCCTCTTGACTTCTCCGTTCACAAGTGGAGTTTGTGACTCTGCCAGGGAGGGTTGGGACACACATGCCCAAGGGCCATCAGCGCTACAGGGGTATCTCCCATCCTGCCTATTCCCAGAGCTAGAGATGGCCAGCTTTTGCTAGAGGAAGTGCTGGAAGGATTTACTTCCCAAGCTGTCCCTTGGGGGTTTTGTCCAAGGACTAGAGGCACACTGGTTAAGGCACAGAGCTAGCTTAATACTCTGGCCCAAGCAAAGCAACTTCTTCTGATGTTTGATAGAGGCAAATTAAGTCCCAACTACATTGATGCAGACAGAACCAGGCAGAGAAATGCAAGACGCCCACTGAGAACTAGAGAAAATGGCCCAGAAGAAACAGAAGACAGATGAACACCTGGTCAGAGCAGCCACCTCTCAGGCTTGGTTTGGTATTCCCTAGCCAAAGACAGCTCTCCATCAACACAGATGGGTGTCAGTAAGGCTGCTCTGAACCTTCCATCTCAGCAGTGGCTCGGATCAAGTCCATGCCAGAACTTAACTTCTCTGGAGGCCAAGACCAAAGGACCCCATCCCTTTTTCCCCTGAAGAAGGTTACTACAACTACTTGCCAGAAGACCTGAGCATGGCATCTCCTCCATCTTTTTGGGCTCATATTTGCTATTGTAACCAGCTCTAAATGCAGCTTAGATTTAGAGATTTTCAGCGTTGACTCTCCCTGTATCTGCATGGAAGAGTCTTGGGCTCCATCTGTATGAAGATAAGGACCTGTGCAGCACACTTGTCATTGAGTGAAAACTTCAGTAGTCTGCAGCACATCATCCCAGTGAGCGCAAGTGTCCTGCAGAGACAGGAAGGGAATGCTGTCACCCACCATCTCAGAACTGTTTAAAAGGAAAAGTGAAGGAAACCATCCCCATACCAAAGCAACCTGACCCCAGATGGTTAAAGCAACCCGTACCTTGGGAAGTGGGTGGCAAGGATTCAAGTCTCAAGCCTGGCTCCATCAGGCCAGGCTTTTGAGCTCTTGCATTTATAAGCAAGAACTGTAATCACCATGCTCTCAGCTCTGCAGCGGGCATGCACTCACCCTCTTCAGTCAGAAATTCCATCCTTCATCAAACTGGACTGTGCATTCCCAGGAAAAGTTTGGCTGCCAGTTAAACCGTCCACACAGAGAATAAAGTTTTCCTGCAAAGCCTCTGCGTGCCTTCCCTTCCAGTGAGGGCTGGATGGCAGGTCTAAGAGACGGAAGGGACAACACTGTGCAATTTCCAAGGTTTGCTTATTGAGCACATTCCTGCTTGAGGACAAAGGTTTCCACCTCCTTGTAGCATTTCAGGGAGCCACACCAGCAGCTGTGGAAAGGTCTTGGGCCAGACTGCCTGCAGCTACATCTCTGCCACTCTGTAAGCTGATGTGCTTCTGCTCATCCACCAGATCACCAGAGGAAGACCTGGTCTGCTCTATTTTGTTACAGTTATTTCCTCTTTCCCACAGCATTTTGAAGTGCCAGGAGGCTTCCCCCATAAACAAAATAATGCTTTTCCCCACATCCTTGGGCAGCTCAACACGTAAGAGTAATCCTTTTACAGAAGCCTAGTGGTTTAAATTACGTCATGTCTGTTCTGATTGTCATTAATAATATTGGATTAGCTGCTCCTCAGCCAGACCTGTAACAAGGGGGAGGTCCCATCATGCCCGGTGCTGTCCAGGTGCATGGGCAGACACAGGCCCCTTCACGTTTCACTCCTTGGGAAGCTGACCCAAACTGAGGACCTGTCCCACAGCAGCTGGACACTGCTGTTAATAACCTCCGAAGCAGGAGAGGCTGCGTCTCCTCCAGCCCCAGCCAGGGAGGTTTGTTTCCTCCGGCACCTGAGTTATTACGGCTGAAGCTGCCGATCTTCAGACAGAGCAGAGGCGTCGTTCACACTCCTGCTCCTTCCAGCGATGTCGGGAGGGAGTGGAGTAGATAACACAAGATATGTCTCAGCATTAACATCCTGGGCAGAAGCTGCAGGGGAGAAGTGCCATGCAGGAGTGTGCTGGAGACTGAATTGTCACGGGAAGGTACGCTTATTTATTTTTCCAGCACAGATCTTGGCTATTTTGACATCTCCTGGGGCTTTCCCAGCCAGCCTGGCAGGTCTCCGTGCTGATGTGTGCTAGCCAGCACACGCTCTCGGGTTCAATGCAGGGCAGCATGTCATTGGGGTGTATTAACAAGGGTCTGTCCCTCTGATGCTGCAGGCTTTTCTGGCTCCCACGGACGTCCAGGGTACCCAACAGCAGCCATGCCAGCTCCGGGAGCCTCTGCTGCTTGAGCAGTATCAGTCAGGATTTTTGGTGCCGATTTTCCCAAGGGATTTTAGGGGGTCATGCCAGGGGTGAAAGACACCACCTCCTTCCTGTGCAGACGGCTTGGACTGGCTTCTGCTGCCTCAGCCATGACAGCCAGAGCAGGGCGGCTGTAACCGGGATGGCCTTGGGATGCAGGAGAGAGTGCAGTGACTCATGGGGCCCAAATCCCGTCCTCCTTTTCCAGGCACAACAGCCAGCTGGAGGAGAGTTATTGCCTCTCCCTGCCTGACTTTGAGCAACCAGGTTTAGTGGGAGGTGTCCTTGCCCACGGCAGGGGGGTTGGAACTAGATGATCTTTAAGGTTCCTTGTAACCTAAACCATTCTATGATTCTATGACTCCGGCAGTGCTTTTGTTAGCAAACCTACCAAGCGTTCCCGTGCTGCCTGGCTTCCCACAGACACGGGCAGCACACCCCTTCCCTGCTCCCAGCCACCCACCATGGCTCACCCTGTCCCTGATTAGGAATGGATCCAGCTTAAAAAAATACTTAATGCTGGGGAGAGAGAAGGAGCAGGGATTAGTTTTGGAGGCAGGTCCTGCCCCAGGTCACTGGCACTGCAGTGGCGGTACTCCCAAGGAGCTGCTACTCTCCCAGGAGCTGGGGAGAAACAGTCTGGGTTGAGGGGAGGGGAAGGAATTTGGTGATGCCAAGTGCATGGTGAGTACATGCGTGTCCTACCCCAGCCACCAGCTTCGCACCCTGCCACCTGCCACAAGCTGCTCCAGAGATTCCTGTTCCCTGGGGCTCTGCTTAGCTCATGCACTCACAATTTCCTATTGGAGAAAAAAAGAGAGAGGGAGATGTAAAGTAAGTCTGAGGGAAACATTGTCTCCTCCTCGACGATTAGCCAAGAAAAGCTGGCAATAAAAGGCCAGGTCTGCCTGCTCCCTGGTGCTCCGTTTTATTTGCCTTTCCAACACGTGGAGACTTCTGGCTGGCAGGGTGGTATTTTGAAAGGCTGAACTTACAGGCTTTCCTAGATTTCCAGAGGCGGGGAACGCTTGACCCATCCCTGCCATCAGTGCGTGTGTGCACCCCCACCTCTGTGGGGTCAGACTTGCACATCGTTCTTCTTTGCAGCTAGAAGTACTTACCTAAACATCTCTCTAAACACCACCAAGCTCATTTTTATCTTGGCGTTCAGTTCACAAGCTGACACAATACCAGAAACTGTGATACTAGTCCTGAAACTGAAGCCCCACACGGTATGTCCTGCATGAAAACAGTTTCGGAGCTGAATGGGAGCAGCGCTGGCCTGCAGATGTGGCAGGAGACAACAGCGCACGGCTAGGGCTCAGTGTGGACTCCACCACACCGGAGGACAAGCTCATGCTCCTGCCACAGCCCAGCCACATTGCTCAGCACATACCGCAATCCTCCAGCCAGGAGACCTGAGGGGAATGGCAACACAGCCATGAAGGTACAAGATTTTGGGATGTCATAGAGACAAGTTCATCCGACTGCTACCTCTGCGGCCAATCTGCATTGCACCAATAGCACTGCCCAGCGGTTTCTGGGGGCACGAGACAGAAAGCAACACCCTACTTGATGGAGAATGGGAAGATGAAGCAAGAGCTGACGGTGGATCACCGAGATGGTGAGTGGCCCTGCTCCTCGCAAATGCCACCTTCCAGCAGCTCCGAGTGATCAGCATATTGACATGGATATCTTTAAAAAGCACAGGTTAAACATCCATCAAGCAGTCACTGTCCAGAGTTTAAAATAAAAAAAAGATCAAGGGCCACACCGAGTACGCAAAAGTGAGTGTAACCCCTGCACCAGTGACGTTTCTGCACAGCTCTGTCTCCAAAGGGATGCAAGTACAGACCAGTAAGAAGACACTAGGTCTTCTTAGGGATTTTTACCCACTTGAATAAAAGAGCGTGGCATTTGAGTTAGCATGTTGCAACCAGAACCAGCACCGATAACCTGTTCTGCTGGATGCTACGAACACAGATAGCAGAGACAGCTGAAAGTAAAAACAGACACAGGCAATGGAAGGGGCATGCAAGGAAATGGAGGTGAAGTGCCTCTGAGTGAACTTCATGGCATGGAGAGGTTTCCCGGGACCGCCCTGGACTGCAGAAGGACAGACCTGCTGTTGGTGCCAGCTGTGTGAAAACCATGATGCTAATCCTGCTTCCGGGCTGTGGAGCATCCCAGGACCAGACATTTCTCCTGTCCCAGCACATCACACCCTCGAAGGCAGAGACCACTGGAGTCAGGCTGCTGGCCAGGTTACTCCAAAGCACACTGGGGACTGCTGAAACTGAGTCCACCATCTCCCCATGGGATGCTTCTTTGGCACATCTGGAAGAAATTTGGATGAGCTTGGTGGCTGCGGGCACAAGTCCGCAGCCCCTCCTAGTAGGTCTGGGGAACCACGGCCCAAGGCTGCCTCTTTTGAAACACAAAGGTTTCCAGGAGAGCAGGCTGCTGAAGGAAGGGAAGCAGAGGGGGAAGACCATGCTGCTTCCCCACACCTTCACATCTCACAGGGTAAAGGGACTCAGCTCTCCGCATCTATGCAGTTGACCTGATGGGCACCCTCATTCCAAGCTGGGGCTTGGGTCTCTACAGGCATTTGAGCATTAATTCACCCTTGGGCTCCTTTCTCCTGACCTTGAAGCCAACCCTGGGCTTCCCAATGGTGAGTGACTGAGAACTAGTGAAAATTTCTATTTGACCTGCTTGATTCATGCCACCACACTCTCCCCTGTGGTGGACCACCATGAAGCAAGAAGACACAGAACTGATGTTGTTCTAGCAGCCGCTGGTGTATCTCCAGAAGCCAGTGCAGTCCAACTTCCACGTGGTCACCATGCATTGGACGGCCGGGCAGGGGTCTGCCAAACGGTCTTTCACAGCGGTCACTGGCAGAGCTGAGATTTCTGGAGATCAGCTTTTGGAGATAGTTGTTTCCCTGCCTGCCTTCCTCCTCCTGTCTTTCAGAGGCACTCCTGTGGAACATGGAGGGGTGCAGGGGCGCAGTCAGAGGTAGCTGATCCCTTAGCACAATGTGGTCTGGAGGATGTTAAGTTCACATTGTTCTTTACCAGATAAAATTTGCCTGAGATAAAACTGCTAATGGCG
This sequence comes from Burhinus bistriatus, assembly GCA_013397275.1. Lineage (NCBI taxonomy): Eukaryota > Metazoa > Chordata > Aves > Charadriiformes > Burhinidae > Burhinus > Burhinus bistriatus. The sequence continues at coordinate 238,565 of VYXH01007090.1, read as the reverse complement.
TACAGTCAGTAACCCACAGGAACCATCCAAACCTGCTAGCAGGACTAGAAAAGGTGATTTTTATATCCAACTCACTTTTTGCGTATGTTTTCCTGAAAATTGTCACTTTGTAGAGAGTTTCAAGTGGGTTTTGATGGGAAAAGGAAATTCCTCAAACCTATTTTGGCTAACACTCCAAAGCAGGTGGATTCAAAATATACTGCAACAGTGACTTAGAGGATATGTAGACTGATGCTCACTTATCCCTGTTCTCCACAGAGAGGCCTCATCTCCCCGAATGGACTTCTAGGAGCGACTTCATGGTAGTGTTGCACCTTCTCCAGCGACAAGAGCAAAGAAGCACCTCAAGGGAGCTGTGGTCATCCAGAGGAATTCAGCCACCTGGAAAGATGCGGAGAAGAAGACACCTACCATGCAACTCCTGAAGGGCATGAAAAGTTTGAATCAAAAATATTTTTGTAAGTCTTTTGGTAAGATTCTTGCACTAGCCAGGGAGCTGCCTTCAATTGCTGGCAGCAGCTTCCCTTAGGGCAAGTCTTTCTTTTCTCTTCCCTGCCCAGGAGAGACTGACTGATGCCAAGCCACAGCATGCACCTTAAGACAGGAAGTAGGAGAGAGAGAAGAGCTGGATTTTAAAATACAGAGAAATACTTGTCTATGGACTATACATTGCTGTGTCAAATTGTGTCATTTAAACCGTTGCCCGAAACAAATCACATCCAAAGGTCCTGTCACAGGTTCTCCAGATTCAGGTCCAGCCTGTGCCCAGCACAGTTGCTTGCTCATGTGGGTATACCAGAAAACACTGCACTTCATTGCGGTCCATTTCTCTGCCTGGTTGCTATATTAAACATAAGTTCTGGGGGAAAGATGCACCCTCCAGGGTTGGGAAGGGTATTTATATGAAAGCAGCACCTCAACAGCAGAGCACAAAACCAACTGAATTCTGGTCAACAGTGCCAGAAATCTTGACTACCAGAGACCTGCTGCTGGTATTCCCATGAGGAACTGGCGCATAGAACAAGAGCCTTCGTAGAATCACAGAGCCAGCCCAAGTCCCGGCCTCTGCCTGTAGTCACTGACAGCCCAGTTACAGCAGTTTGCCTTTCTGGAAAGAGGAAACAGGAGTTGAAACAAGAACTACATCACTGCCGGTAGCCACAGCCATCACCAGCTGCTGAGCTCGTTCCCCTTCTGTACTACAAGGAACAGGCAAACCCAGAGCGGCCAAGAAAGATGTGACCAAGTTCAAATAAGCCTGCAAGCAAGCAGGTTACCAAATCAGCAAGGCCACCCTGTGAGAGAGCTGGGGAGCCCTGCCCAGGGCCAAGAGCAAGCCAAGCTGGAGAAGGCAGTCCTGAGCTAGGAAGAAGAGAGGTCTAGGATAAGAGGAAGCTTCCTCAGAAACACAGGAAAAAATATTAACAGGAAATAGTCTAGTTAGCAGTGCAGCATTTAGCTAGTGAAAAGCACAGAAATGGTTCTGCCCAAATACCTATAAGCAGCCGGGAATATTGCCATAATTAGTAAGAATTGCAGGTTACACCTGGTAAACATAAAAGGAAGCAGGCACGCTCACACTGAGAATCAGTCAACTCCTAAGAGAAGCCACTGCCGAGAAAAGCCTGTCCTGTACCTCACCGCTGCCTGTGCATAGCAGGGCCATATCCCTGAGGTGTGAAAGTCTGGAGCTCAGCTTCTAAAAGCTGCAAAGGGAAGACACCTTTCAGAAGAAAGGATGCCTTTTTCCTAGGTGTCAATGAGAGGACCTTTGCTATAACAGCTCCATCCCTCTTACCCCAAATTCTCCCTCAGGGACAAGCAAGACATGCGAAGGGAGTATAGGTGTTCACCTGCCCATAAAGCACCACGAGAAGGTTTGCTCTTTTGTTGCACTGAACTGACAAAGAGGACTGGCTACCAGGTTGCATCAGTAAGAAGAGTCTGCCTTCTGCTTGCCTGGAGAAAGAGGGGATCCCCAGCAGCAATAAATCACTGCTCCCCACTGTGGAGGGAGGGGATTGAGCNCATGTCTTATGAGGGGCAGCTGAAGGAATTGGGATTGTTTAGTCTGGAGAAGAGAAGGTTGAGGGGAGACCTTATTGCTCTCTACAACTACCTGCAAGGAGGTTGTAGTGAGGTGGGAGCTGATCTCTTCTCCCAAGTAACTAGCGATAGGACAAGAGGAAACAGGTTCAAGTCGCACCAGGGGAGGTTTAGGCTGGACACTAGGAAAATCATTTTCACTGAAAGAGTTATCAAACATTGGAACAGGCTGCCCAGGGAGGTGGTTGAGTCACCATCCCTAGATGTGTTTAAAAGTCATGTAGATGTGGTACTTAGAGACACGGTTTAGTGGCAGACCTGGTAGAGTAGGGTCAATGGTTGGACTAGATGATCTTAAAGCTCTTTTCCAACCTATACAATTCTATGATTCTATTCTATGATTCTATGATGTGAAGAACAGCAGTGATTTCCACCAGCTGGCAATAGAGGTGGCCAAGACTGGATCACGTGGGTGCGGAGGTTCCCCTGGCACCACCTCAGGAAAAACTTTCTGAAAAAAAGAATGCTGGTGAGAGCCTTGCCCTGGGGCAGGGATGAGTTTTACCAGGGCCTGGCACTGCCTAGGGCTGGAACTAAACCCTCTGAGAAGAATGTTGCCTGCAAGAAGCTCATCCATCCTGTCCTGCTCGTATGCCCATGCTGAAATTCAAAGCGTCTGCCAGCACACCAGCAGCCGAAATCACCCCCATGATGGGAAAGTCTGAAGGTCACAGATGCAAACAAATATTTGATGAGTCGATACAAGGCAGCCTTGAACACTGCACCTCCAGCGTCGGGGAGGACCCCCCTCCACGGTGGCTGTGTGTGAATGCCCTTCAGCATACCACCCACGCAGTGTTTGAGCTGCCCCGCTGTGTGCACACCGCTTGCTTTGTTAATGTTTAGACTTTCCCTGAAAGGCCTGTCTGGGCTCAGCGAGCGGGAATCAGTGACATAAATTAGCTGGAGACAAAGCGTTTACCTCAAATACTGCTATCATCTCTCTTTTCTGTAAGCAGAGGAGCCACGTTCCTCCTGGGCTCCTCTGGGCGACGTTTCCTCCCCAGCCCACCTACTCCTTAGATCGTCTGACCTACATCTCACCCACTTTGGTGGCCACGTTCCTTCCAACCCTCCTTCCGAGCCCAACCAGGCTCAGCCCAGCTCCTTAAAGCATCAGAAGGGCATTGAGGGGCAAATGCATCTTCTGACTAGCACTCTCGCAGCTGACCAGCTGAGTGAGAGACTCAGGACTGAGCCTTTGGGTGAAATCCCTGGTCCATATGGCAGCAGGACATAAGGTTGCTCATGGGACGACAGCCCTGCTTTGATGGACCTGCTCTGCTGATGCATGTGCGACTACGTGACTTTGCCCTCAGGATGTATGAGACTGTGCTCACGGGAGCACGAGGGACCAGAGCAGGCTCAGCATTGTACTTAAACTGCGGTTGTTGATAGACCATGGATATTGTCCCTGTAAAATCATGGGAGGTTTGTACAGGATGCCAGGAAACATGATTTTGACACACTCAATAGCCTGTTCAGTATCTCAAATGGCCTCTGCTGGTACCCAGCTCTCTGTCTCTCTCCATCTTCTCTTTTTCTCTGCCCTCCTTGTCTCCTTCCAAATTCTGTGGAATTTCTTCCAGCCCAGCTCCAAGAAAAACCAGCAGCCTTGGATCCCAATGCAGGAATATCATCACTTTGGGTGTAGACCTTTTGCTCCATCAGGACCCGTGAAACAGAGGGGATTTTCCTGCTCTCTAAATTTTCTTCCGGGAGGCCTGGAAATTGCATGGCATAGTGCTCTCACCTGAGGGGAATGTCCTTCATGACATGAAGCAGAAGAAAACGTTTTACTGAAACCTGAACTTGGTGGGATGGAGTTTATGTCTTGTCTCCTGACTCAGCAAACCTGGGTGGACCACCTGCATATGCCCCAAGTGACTGCTTGCTCTGCTGGGAGTTTTGTGGAAAGCTAGGAGAGAGAAGAAGTTTTAAGGTTGCTTTTTCCAAACCCCCCCCCCCGCTAAATTTTCTACAGCAAAAAAAAATGACCA
>VYXH01007090.1:188351-234393 GCA_013397275.1 Burhinus bistriatus | reverse complement strand
TTTTTCCAACCCCCCCCCCCCGTAAATTTTCATACAGAAAAATAAGCCTAGCCATCCCACAGGCCCTCCAGCCAAATCTACTGCCCTGTCACAGCATGGCAGGAGAGCATGAGCCCTTCCAGCTCCCTGCCCAGCATCTCAGTGCAGCTCATCCAACCGGCACGGATTCGGGGCTCTGCTGCAGCTATCCTGAGGAAAGTCCGGTTTAAAAGGAATTAAGAGGATATTGCAGCATTTTTACAGGATTAGTTTAACTGAGATCTGTGCCGCAGACAGCGATGAGCCCCAACACCGCTTCTCGGAGAGAGGAACCTGTAAGACAGACCTGCTCACAAATCTCTCTCTTACCCGAAGGTCAGTTATTTTCCCCAAATAACTTAGCAAAGGCAAGCCCTTTCACAGTGCCACGTTAAAACTCTCCTTTCTCAAGAGCTCAGCGTTCATCACCCAGACTCCATGTACCACCTAAACCGAGAGCCACAAGACAGTGTTTGCCTGGGTGAGCTGTAATCCCCCTTGCTGCAGGAGCTGGGCATTTCTCACTAAATCCTCTCAAACCCTCTTCAACACAGAGGTGCAAGAGCAGCAAAATGCCCCATTAACTGTTTTTTCCCCAGCTTTGCCTCATCTTCCCAGCGAATCAGGTTTGCAACAGGTTTTGTTTGAATTCTCCAGCTACATGGCTTTTTTTTTTAATGCCTGGCTGCCCAAGTGCAGCCGCAGGGCTCGGCGAAGCAGGCTTGACTTTCAGCCTTTGAGGTGGTTTCAGACCTAAAACACCTAAAATCCTGGTGCTAAAAATATACCCTGCTACTTTCAAGAACTAAAAAAGTGGCTAGTAGTTGTGTTAATTTACCTGTCGGCCTGCCTTTAGCATCCCCATATGTCTGCTAGTGAGCTATTTCCCCGCTTTAAAGAGGCGTGCTATCTCGTATCTTTTTTCACTTTGAGTCTTAGCTTATAATCCACGATGGAGGGGCCCTTTAAAAAATAGCACCGTGCTCTTCTGCAGCAGTTTCAGGTTCTGCGGTTCCTCCCAGCACTACAGCTGCATGGGTGTCTGGGCAGAGGCCCGTCTATAATACCTATTTCTCTCAAAAATGCCAAGAGGTGGCCCAGCACCAGGATTTCCAGGCCTGTGAATGGATGTGGTCCCGTCCTGCCGGCCTCAAGCACTCTGGGGCTGGTGTCTCTCACCTGGGCTTGGGGCAAACCTTTTGGTTACAGACCCCGTCCGGTCCAGAAACATCAGGACTAACCCGAGACAGAAGGAAGTCCCAGGATTTCCCCTGTATGTTGTAGCCTGTATATACTGGGTGGTCCAACCAAAGCTTGACAAGCTTGATGCTCTTGGTGCAGCTCCAGGGAAGGTTATCCAGGTAAGCCTTAAAGAAGGGGAGAACCCTGTACGGTTTTGTTCCTGCACGCCTGAGCACTGCTTTGCCCATGCAGACTTGCTCCTGACAAGGCCTGGGATGCATAAAATTGATAACGCAGCAGCTGGGGAACAGTGTGGATGCTGTGTCCAGCCATGCAACTGCAAACGTGCTTGCACATCACCTCCTGGATGGGTACCAGCTCCCATGCTGCTGCGAGTCCGGCAGCATGACGAGCTCTGTGCCCACTTCTCTTGGTGCAAGAGCTGGCCTTCGGAGTCAGATGTTGTGATTTGGGGCCTGAAAATGCCCCCAAAGCTGCTGGTACACGTACAGAGCCACCAACAGGGTAATCAAGTCGCTGCACCAAGACCTGAGCAGCCACTTCTGCTGGCACCGTCTGACTGTCCTGATCCTCTTCTGCTGCTGGATGCCCCCACCATCCTAATGCACCCACAACGTGCTCTTATCCAGGATGCGGTGGGAACCCAAGGACAGGGAGATACAACTGGTCATGCAGCAGTTTGTTACCTTCTCCAGGAGTCCTGCATATGGCTTTCTCTCTTAAGTTATATCAGGATTATCTTTATTATTCATACTTCCTCTGAGCAAAATGCTTGGTTTTAAGGAAGGGACTCACAGACCAGGATACCACCTGCATGGCTGGGAGCTGGAGGCGTATGTCACCACCCCAGCCAGCCCATGAGTCCAGACATGAGCTCTGATCCAAGTGTGCCAGCGAGGCTGGCAGAGCAGCTCACACTTGAAATCGGGGACCTGGGATGCCACGTAGCCACTGGCTCAGAGCGTTGTTGCAGATCCACCCCCGGGTCCATGCTACCATCACTGCTCCACCCAGCTCCAGGGCGCAGGGATGATGTGAAATCTGGCTCAAGCTCAGGATTTGTAAGCAGGAGTATTTCAACCTGCAGATCACTGGTGCTTCCCACTCCCACCTGGGCACCAGCCTGGTGCTGGCAGACCTCAGCATGGCTGCTATAAGCACTGCTATTATCACACAAGTATTGCCATAGCATCTGGCAGCCCCGTCTTTGGGCTCGGTGGCATACCTAGAAGGCAAATTACCCAACCTCAGCTGTTTCTACACATGTTTAAGGCCGTGTTCATCTTGCATTACTCCAGGCTTTCTGCCATGCAAATGCACTGCAGATCCTGAGATGACAAGGCAGAAGTGATGGAGCACTAAAACTGGAGTAATGCAGCGAGGGGAGCCAGCCAGTTGCAAACAGTGTTTAAAAATTCCTGTATTTTAGCTCCTTGCCTGGGAGTTGTTGTGGAGCTTAGTGGAATTCAAGCAAAATTAGACAGAAGCTGCAGAAGGGACATCTCCAGCACACATGTTGCAATAAGCCCCATCAACAAGCGCGTATCACCCTGGCATGATGCTGTCCAGCCCTTGAGGAAGGAGAGGAGTTGGTCAGCAGTGGTGTGGAGTTACTCCCCTCCTGGAGACCCTCTGGCACCACATAACACGGGCTGCATGGTGGGTCTCAGCATTTGCTACCTCTGTAGCACCCCTGTGGTGGCGGGCTTAGGTCTTAGGTGCTCTTAAGAGGCAGCTTAGTTGTAGAGGCAGCCTCCATGCTTTATCACCCTGGCATGACGCAGTCTGGAAAAACAGCAGCAGATGTCCTTCTGGTGAGGCTGAGGGAGAGATTAACATGCTCATGGCCAACGGGGGAGGCAGCGAGAGGGACTCTGGCTGTTGGGTTTCCCAACAAGGCACCTTGCACAAACACATGAGCCATGCCACCTGGGCAGAGGCGCCAGGTGGGGAGACAGGAGAACATCTCCCGCTCTCATTACCCACAGAAGTAAATGGATGATAAAAGAGTGAAAAAACATCTCCAGAACGAGTAATCCAGAAACCATTTAGTTCAGGCAAACCAAAAGTTGGTATTTCGGTTTGAGAGCCAAACTGTAAAAGCAATTGTTCAGTTGTCCCTGCAACCAAGAGAGAAAGCACCTGCAGAGGGTTTGGTGGTTTTTCAACATGAAACTGAGCAGCGGAAGTGTGAACAAAAACTTTGCAGAGCCCGAGATTTTGCATATTTACATGTAATTAGGAGACTCCTGGCAAGGTGTGTGTTACTAAGTATTACCCCATCATTTCTGGGACCTCTGACACCAGCTTGCAAGAATTGCAGTCTTTGGCGCCTAACGCGTCCGGTGACTCTGAAGTGCTGTTTGGGGACCACCGTCAGCTCAGGGCTGAGCCAGCCCCTTGATGTACCCTTAGGGCGCCTACCTTCCCTTGGACGCAATGAGAATTAAGCACACCAGGGATGTTGCCTCTCCGTACCGGCTCTCGCCCTCTCCCGGTTTTGGTCCCTTTGAGGGACCCTGCCGGCAGGGCTGCTCCCCACCTCCCGCCCAGCTTCGCCTCCACCCAGGACCACGTCACCCCCCCACAAAGAGGGGCCTGTGCAGGAGCCAGGGCTCATGCCGCGGCGAGAGGAGTCATAAAGCTCCTTTTAAGCCGGCCAGCACAAAGCTGAGCCTGTTCGGCCGCAGGTTGGGGGCTGCCGCCGGCCCTCCCTGCCTCTGCCAGGCACTGAGTCATGCCCCCGACGGGGCTGCCAGCCCAGCGCTGGCGAGAGGGCTGGGGCCGGCGGCTGAGGGAGGGCAAACCTGCCCTGCTAACCCCTGCAACAGCCAAAACGTGTGCCTTGAGGTATTGCTTTTTCCCAGAGAGGCAAATTGGAAATATTGTGGAAAAGACCCGGCTCTGACAGGCAAAGGGGCAGCCACGCGGAAGGGGTCACATGCAACCTTCCTCTGGCTTTTATCTTCTGCCACAGACCCCTTTCAAATCTCTTTTTGGCATAAAGAAAAAGCAAGGGTTTCTACCTGCTTCCTTTTACAAGACAAGGGAAGGGAAGTGGAAGATGCTTTCCAGCTTGCAATGCTCACGACTGTCGCGGCAAGGGCTTCTCCCTCAAAGACTCGGCACCCAGAGTCAGGACTGCAAAGAAATCTCCGATGTTGTCTAAAGCAGCACAAATACAAGAAACACACAGTCTTCTGTCCACGGGGGAAAAAAAATTGTAAAAAGTAGGTCTCGGTACTTTCTCAAGTTTATACAGCACTTTTATGAATCTAAGTCCCTCTGTTTTTGACACTCTGAGCTGGCAGCAAAGCGATGCTCACAGTTCAGGAGCTTTACTGGTGCCCAAGAGATCAAAGTGTTGGTTCTCTTTAGCTCCCTTGAAAAGTGCAGCCCGGTTCCCGAAGGGTAAATGTAGTGATCCATATCATTAGCAGACAGGGAGGAGTGCTAAAGATACATATCGTGATTTCAGTCTACCATCTCTTAAGTCATAGCAATATAAAAATCAAATAAAAGTCAGGATAAAGATGGGAAAAGGGTCCTGCTCAGAGCCAGTGATATGAGGTGGGTTGGAGAAAGGTAATCCCGACTCCTTTACCTAGCCCGTGCCTGTGATCCAGGTACACATTCCCTTAAAAAGGCCAGTTAGCACCAGCAGGAAAGAGCGGCAGCCAATTTAAAATTGAGGGAAATAAGAGACTTGGAGCCAAAAAAATAAAGCCCTTGAGCACCTCACCTGCACCCAGCTGTGCAAGTTCAACAGCTGGGAGCCCTGGGCACTCACTGTTTCGAAGGCTGAGTCACGCTCCTAAATACGTCCCAACTGGCTGGTTTCGCTTAGTAATCGCCTTTTTAGATCGAAGAAGAAAAACGGGGGGGTGAGAGGGAAGACAAGCCAAACAGCTTAGAAGACTGCAAGTTGAGAGAAAAATAACTTAAACACAGGAAAAGAAGACTCAATGCAGGCAGGAGGTTCATCATCTCCATTTATTTTTTGTCTTCCTGACTCTGTCTTTCCTCTCCCCTTCTCTTCCAGGTTACTCAAGGCATATTGACAGCAGAGCCTCAGCCAGTGTCACCCTGATGTCCTTCCGAGAGTCTAAACCTAGGGCAAGCGCCAAGGACTGATTTGCAAATTGGCATCAGCACTGCGCAGGCTGACGAAGGCTTCCCACACCTCCGCCCTGCGCTGAAGCCAAATTCACCCCATTTCTGTCTCCATCAACATCGTGGGCATTCTCCAACAAAGAAATGGTCTTTTGTCTGACACACTGGCTAATCATGCCGTGATCCCGTCTGGACTCACACACGGGTCCTGTTCTTCACACAGGCGTCACAGATTTTAGTATTGACCTCCCTGGTCACAGCAGGCAGATCAGCTCCAGCTTTTACATGTGTGCTGAGCTGAACAATGTGCATTTGCTCTCCAGGGAAATCCTGTGGTCTCCACTGGCAAGCAGAAGGCTCTGAAAGGATGAGCAGACTTAATCAGCGCTTGGAATGGCTTTCCACTTGGCCTCTTATGCCAGGGTAGGCCAGCACAGGACATTTCAACCATGCTGACCCAAAAGCTCCAAAGCTATAAAGGGAAGGGATCAGACTACTGAAAAAGAAACAAAACCTAAACCCAAAAGCAAAGCTCTGCACCTAATGGTGACAAGTGGCAAGAAGAGGCTCCCCTCCCCTGCTGGGGCTGGCCGGTTCCCTCCGCAAAGGGGATGGGTACCTCGGGGACATTGGGGCATCCCAGAGATGCTCACTGCTCTGACTCAGCCCCTGGCCAGTCTCGCATGGAGCAGCACAGGGCATCGCTTCTCCACGGCCCGACCAGCGACCACAGGGCAGCCCTGTGCCTCTGCCCATCCTGAGGTCTGGGGAACTAGGCCTTCACACCTCCCCTCCCCTTTTTTTTTTTTCTTACGTGAATTAGCTGATTTTGCAGGGACGCAGGCTGGAATGGGTCTCACCAATGAAGCTATTTTAAACCAAGCTTCCCTTTGGTTTCCAAGGGCCAGCAATTCCCTCCTCCCAGTAGGATGCTCTGCCCACGCAGCCCACAATGCGCTTGAGCACCGAGGCACAATGGGGAGGAAGCACTGCGAAGCCACTGGGACGGCTGGGACTCCCGGCGTGGCTCTTGGCTCAGCCACCCCTCCTCAGCCCCCAGCTCCACCGTTCGCTCTGAGCCCTGGGGATTCTGGCCCTGGCTGGGGATCTCCAGCTGCAGGCATGCCAGAAGATCCTTTAGCCCCTCCATCTCAGCCAGCCGGGAACGGTGTCCCCTGAAACACATCTGGCAAATCCAAGCTGGATAGTTTCAGGCGGACCAAACCAGGATTTGCTGTTGAATAAACTCCTTCAACAGCACTGCGATGTGTTGCAGGCACTCGAGAGCAGAACAGCCAGCTGAATCACCCCCCGACGCTCTCCTATCAGCCCAGAGCCCTTAATTTACCCGAGGTCCAAATTAACCTCGCTGCAGTCCTTCCCCCTCTGCAGCTTCTGGAAGTCACTGTGTCCTGCTCCCTGAGTCCTGGCATCCGTCTCTCCCAGGGCTCCTCTTGAACGGCATTTCCTTGCAAGGAAAAGCCCAGGCGAACCATATCCTTTCCTTCCCTTTAAACACACTCCTGTTTAACTTCATAACCCTGCCGGGGCTGGCTGTGCTCCACAGCAAAGCCATGCGGGTATTCCCACCTCCAGGCAAGGCTTCACCTAATAAGAATGATCAAGGAGATTTTGTAGGGTGGTCTATGCTACTTGGAGCCAGACACTTGCTCAGGAGGAGAGAGAGAGAGAGAGAGAGGGCGGTTTCTCAGTTTAAGCTTGTCCAGATGAGTACTTAGTAATCAAGTTTACATTAAAAAGTACTTCAATTTGGTGGCAATTCTTTCCTCTCCCCAGTAATAAAAAGTCAAGCCAACCCCGGCTGCTCAGGGGAGTAACTTTTAACACCTCACCTTAGAAATGGGCTTGCATATACATTAGATTTCAGGTGCACAATGAAGACAAGTCAGATGGGAAATTGCTCAGGGAAGTGCCAGGCACTGATGCCCTGCAAGTATTCACCCAGCTGAGCCCTCTGTGAGGACCTGACCTGCAGCCTTCATGCAGCACCGGCATAGAAGTGCTGCCAAGCATCAGTAACTACTTCTGACAGCCTCACTCGAAGTCCTCGTCAAGACGTCAGGACCAATTAGTGAGCATACAGGCCCCAGGACAGAGAGCACTCCCCACGTTGGGTGGATGCAGTCTGCTTCCAAGGCATCTGCAAGCCATACGCAAAATGACCAAGGGACTGCAACCCTCATGAGATGCTTTAGTATGACCATTCAGCAAGGAGATCTGGCTCCATCACAGACCCCTAAAAGCTATACCTTGCCAGCGGATAGTGGAGAAAGACCTGCAGCTCGGCAGCCCTGAGTCTGTCTTCCTGCACAAGCAACCAAGTTTTGCAGAGTAAAAGCCACCAACAGACACAGGCTCGATGCCAAGAAACTGCAACACTTCTGTCCAGGCACTGCAAGGGAGAATGAGCTGCCCAGGCTTGGCATTTGCAGAAGCCACCAAGGTGAAGAGCTTAATCCTTACCCCAGAAAAGAGGTTATCAGCTAAGGAGGGAGACACCCCCACCTAGCCATCTCTTTTCAGCATACCCAGCTAGGAGCTCTCTCCCAGATATAAATGTCCAAGCAAAGTCAGCCCTGGCCGCAGGGATGAACAAATCTGGTCTCCTGCATCCCACTCACCCAGAAAGTCATTCTGCCCAAAGGGAATAAGAAACTCCCACCCAAAGTGACCAAAACACTCTTCATGCCCCATAGCACCTCCTCCAACCCCATATCGCATGTTTTCCTTCTTCCTTTGCTTTCTCCCCTAACCTTTACTTTTTGTGCAGTCTCAACCATGCTCTCCAGGAATGCTCTGGCTAACCAAGACCTCTACGGCAGGTCAGGCCCTCACATGGGAGTGGGAAACCACTTCAAGCAGAGCTGGGATCTGAAAAGAAGCAGGGATGCAGAGTCTGATGGGAACACGTGTCCAACATCTGTCTGACAGCAGAGCCTGATGTGGGATAGACCTCACCCTACTCTGTTCCAGAGCAGTCTGACTGGGATCTTTGGCCTACAGAGATCTTCCTGCTCATCCCCTAGGACACAGGTGGCCCTGTTCGTAGCCCAGCCTCCTTGAAACCCTGCTTTTGGGCAACGAGCAGAGTTGGGGGGGACTCTCTCCAGCTCTGGTCCAGACGGGAGGGGGAGGCAGCAATTCACCCAGCATGATGTGCCCCATGCTGTTTTCACCTCCATCTGGCTGGAGGTGGGAAGGAAGGACCACAACACAGTGCCTGTCAGCCAGAGATCCTTCCCTTCCACGTCATGTTGACATTGGCAAACATCCTCAGCCTCCCTTCCTCCTTCTTCCTTAATTTTCCTTTCTCTTTTAAAGATTTGCTTCCCCCTCTCATCATTCAGGCTTCAGATCGCCTCTGTGACTCCTTGCTGGGTGGTAGAGGGGCCTTGGGGGTGGGGGTTGAAGGTGATGGGGCAGAGGCGGCTTTTCTCTGCATGGAGGTGTTTTTGCAAACCAGCCCTCACATGTGTTTCACAACAGGCAGACTGCCACCAGCAAATGGTGTAGTAAGTGCCTGCAATCCCGGCCCAGAGAAGACAACGCAGTCTGTTTGGCTGCAGAAGGATCACAGGATATACTAAAAGAGCTTATTAAACTCCCTTTGGTCATGCTCCAAAGCACGTTGAAGCTTGGGGGAGAGGCTCCCGTTGACATGAACAGGGTTTGGAGCAGGGTCGGTACAATTAACCTGTGTGCTTGGGAGCTGCTGCAAACCCAGCTGAGTCCTGTGGTTATTACTGTGCGTGTAAGCTGTCCCTAATAAAATAAAGACGACAAACTGGCCTCCTGTGTTTAATAATCTGTGATGACTAATGGGTCATCTGTGTTTGTTAATATCCATCTCTTACACAGGCTCGTCTTTCTCTAGCTAGCGCCCAGCTTGTCCTTCGTTACTGAAACCACAGCCAGCTTTCCTGCAGAAGGTGAATTCCTTTCAGAGTTGCATTTAATTTGCTGCAAGCTACCCCTTTAAATCCGGGCTTTTACATCCAGTTACTCCAGAGAATAGGAGGAATGCCTCTGCTGATTTTTCACTGAGCCCATTTAGCCTTTTTTGGACAGAGGGAAGCATCCGAGAGGGAGGGCACATTTTTCCCTCTTTGAATCACAGAAGGAACACCACAGCTCATTCCTCATGTCCACGCTGCTTAACCCTTCCCATATCCAAGCGGCCCTTCAGCCGCTCCTCCACTGGCATCGGAGCCTCTCACTATCACATTGCCTGCTGGTCCGAAAGCCCCGGGCACGTATTAGGTACCCCAGGAAACAAGGCATGGGTTTTTCCATCCTTTCAGGGCTATACCCAAGACAGCTGCTCCCACCTTGATCCCGTGATAGAAACCACAGCCCGACACGCAGCCCCACAGCTCCTCGCATGACGGGGCCCTATGCAGAAAACTCGGAGAGATCCTTCTCTCTCCAGAACAAGCAAAGAGTCTTTTTTTTTTTGCTTCCCACTCATTTATCCACTGCCACAACAGCTGGTCTCCACAGGCTTACTGTACAGCCCTCCGGCTTAGCTCGGTTTTCAAGTGTACTAAATTTGCATCCACGCCACATGACCTAGGCATTAAGCCTGCCCACACGGCTGGCAAACGGTTTGCTGGTATAAGTTTGGCTGCAGGGACTGACTTTCCGATGATCATAACATTGCTAAGAGATTCCCCTGCCCTCTCCTCCTCCTCACGTTCCCATGGGATGATGTGGCATGCCAGATCACTGGGCTGGAGACACAGGGAAGGTCAGAGCACAAGCTGTGGGACATGAGTTTTACATATACACAGAAGGTGGCCCAAGTGGTGTTTATTTTTTTTTTTCCTCATGTTTGAAAGCAGGCTAAATTATCCACGTAGGTAGAGCCAAGGATGAAAGCAAAGCAGATCACAGCTTCTCTGCCACCACCCGGAGAGTGACAAAAGCTGGTTGCTTTTTAACAATCAGAGATGCTAGGGGTTTTTATATGCTGTCCTTAAGTTAAAACATTTCCCAAGGTGACTTCAGGTAAGCTGACCTTTAGATGTACTTTTTTAACCGAGATGGTGATTGAGATGCTTCTTTGGTAAAAGCCCCGCTCCTAATAAAAAGAAAATCCCATGTAGCAAAACACTGAAAACATAAAAATCTGACAGATGTACCTGTTCGGAAGGCTGCAAAGTGACATTACATAGCAATAATTTTACAGTGAAAGAAACAATTTATTTCAGACGCTGCAAACTGTGAGGACCTAGGGAAATATCACATCTCAGCTCAGCCACATCAGTATCTGCACCTGCACTCCCAGCAGTGGAGAAGACCCAGTGAAGGAGCAGCACCACCTAGCCTGAGACAGGATTAGGCCCGCTCTCCCATCCCAGCAGGCTGTGCCAAGACACAGGGAGCATCTGAGTGCTCAGGCACCACCAGTAATACAGCATCTGTGCACCAGATCACTCAACAGCATATATTTCAGAACAGCAGAACATCTAATTTCTCCCCAATTAGCCATGGCGATGGAGTTTATGCTGTCTTTGTAGGGGAGAACAGGCAGTAAGTGGTCCAACGTGCAGTTAGTGGGGCACACAGACATGCAGCTCCCGATACGGGACAAGGCTCTCCAGTCAGCCTGCCAAAAATATTTAACAAATCTGAACCAGAAAAGTAAGTTTGCATCGCTCATTAGTGCCTTGCGTCAGGGGCTGGGATATTTTTTGATGTGGTTACCAGGAGCCTTGAAACCACAGCCTCCAGTCCAGGGCATGAACATCGCAAAGGACGGGAGGCAGCACAGGATTCACCACGTGACGAGCAGCACCGTTACCCTCACTTCATTCTGGAGAGCAGAGCTTTGAAATCTGGTTATGCAAGGACCACACAGATGAACAGACAAACCTCGGCTCCTCCAACATGCTTCCAGAAAAGCAGAAGAGCCTAAGAAACTTAAAATGTGACAGTAAAAAAAAAAACAGCATGAAAAAGAGACCTACATGGTTTAACAGTACCCAAGATGCTGGGTGGAGAATGGATCAAGAGCAGCCCTGAGGAGAGGGACTTGGGGGTGTTGGTAGATGAGAAGCTGAACATAAGCCAGCAATGTGTGCTCACAGCCCAGAAAGCCAACCGCATCCTGGGCTGCATCCAAAGAAGCGTGGCCAGCAGGTCAAGGCAGGTGATTCTGCCCCTCTACTCTGCTCTTGTGAGACCCCACCTGGAATACTGTGTCCAGCTCTGGAGCCTCCAACATAAGAAAGACGTGGACCTGTTGGAGCAGGTCCAGAGGAGGGCCACGAAGATGATCAGATGGTTAGAGCACTTCTGCTATGAGGACACACTGAGAGAGTTGGGGTTGTTCAACCTAGACAAGAGACCTTCTAGCAGCCTTCCAGTATCTGAAACAGGCCAACAAGAAATCTGGAGAGGGACTTTTCACAAGGGCATGTAGTGATAGGACGAGGGGTAATGGCTTCAAACTGCAAGGGGAAGATTCAGATTAGGTATCAGGAAGAAATTTTTCACTATGAGGGTGGTGAGACGCTGGCCCAGGTTGCCCAGGGAAGTGGTGGAGGCCCCATCCCTGGAAGTGTTCAAGGACAGGTTGGACGAGGCTTTGAGCAACCTGGTCTAGTAGGAGGTGTCCTTGCCCCAGCAGGGGGGTTGGAACTGGATGATCTTTAAGGTCTCTTCCAACCTAAACCATTCTGTGATTCTAAGCTAAAAGAGCAGCTGCACAAGGGGACAGCAAAACATATCTAAACTGAGCAGATGCACTTCTGTAGTTGTGATGGTTTCTGCATGTGGTCGAAAGGACACGAATATTCCATTTCCCTTGACAGCTTCATCAGCCTACGGGTGCACCAGGACTCACAGCCACTTCACCAGAAGTTTAATGTTCTCCTTGTCATTGTGTCTGAGGCCAGGATCCCTTTCTGCAGCATTGTTCAAGCACGCACAGCAAAAGACAGCCCCTATCTCAAGCAGCTTGCAGGACGAGATGGATGTATTATAAGGAATTAATTGGTAGCCTTTGGAGGAGAGCAGAGTGTGGCAGCTGTTGATGCAAGATTTCTTTGCCCAGAACCGAAATACTTTTGCCTCCGGGGAGCAGCATGGCAGCTGCTTCTGTGGGGACCTCGGGCAACAGCTGGAGCAGGTGGTAGCAGCTTGTAGCAAGATGCCACAACATCCCAAGAAATGGAGGACATCTCAGCCCAGACACCAGCCATGTTTGGCATTTGCCGAGAAGCACACGTTCACGTATTCACCAAACATCTACTAGGGCAGAAAATACACAGCAATTTACCCCTTACCTGTAACCAAGTCAGGGAACACATTCCTAGTGGGTCGCTGGCCACGTGCAAAGCCCACCGAGCTCAGATGTGAATTTCCACCCATGCTACAGGTCCAGTTTTCCAAATATATCACAGACTGAATGGGTGAGCTACTGAAACAGGCCAAAGGGATGCAGACACTTTGTTGCCACCAGTAAGGCTCAGGCACCTAATTACCTTGTGTTCTTCGGGAAATCCCAGTCCTTTCTTCTGCAGACATGCAGATAATTAATGTGTGGTGCGCTGAGGGAAGGGGCTTTCCCAGCACTTTCCCAGTCAGGAGTAAAACAAAGTCTCCCATGAATGTTGAGATGCAAGTAGCCAAGAGATTCATACCTTCCCAGTCCCCACTGCTTTTCAAGGATAGGCATAGAGCAACCAAGCTGAGAAAGAAACAAGGAAAATAAGAACAACAAATGTGCACAGTCCTTCTTCACATCAAATTGCCGCATCCCTTGGTGGGTCTGGCTGGTCTGGAGAAGGCTGTGCTGGACAGCAGATATACATGGCCTAGAGAGGGGCAGTGGATTAACTTAGTTCAATTATACTAAAAGATGTTGCCCAGCATGGGTGGAAACTATCATGTTTTCCTACTGGAGAACACGAGGAGGAAAGGTTACCACCTCCAGTATACTCTGGGATCTCCTATGGAAGATGACAACCTGCTAGCTAGAGAATGGCAATAGCACTTCCAGCTCTTCCCAGGGGTTTCCATGTTTCCTTTGATCCTAAATAAAATGAGGCTGGGGCCCAATCTCTGGTCAAGGCAGAGATGTGGCTTAGCTGTGCCATGCTACAGGAAACAGGAGTCCCTCTGAGCCCCTCACAGTGCTGTTGGGGCCCTAATTACCAGTTTCTTAAATCATATGAAGGCTACAGCCCTTCTTGCAAGCAGGTTTTGTTGCTCTGGTGCGGGGGTGGTTGAGGGAGCCAAACGCGGGGCAGTCGCACATGTACCACCCCCCTGAGCAGCCTCCACGATGATCTCCAGGCATACCCCAGCTGTGTCTGGGACAGCATTGCTCAGCTTCACCGGGCTACAAACCAAGCCACACGTGCAAAATCAGGCTGGAGACAAACTGGCCTTGTTTTGTTTAGCAGGACGTGCAGACCAGACCTTTTGTATATGGGCCAGTCTGTCCTTCCCCACATTCGGGCAAGAGAGAATAGCCAGTTCTCCACCCAGGTCCCCTCAGCTTGAACCCACAAAGAAGGTGAGAAATGGGGACAATAAAGAAAAAATAAAATGTCTTCTAGTGTCCTGAGACAGGCAGGAGATGTGGACACAGTGTGGCTGTGTGAGGTGAGGCCAGACTTGCCAGGACAGAGCTGTCAGTTGTCCTGTACTGAGTCAGAAGAGCAACAGCCCATTTCTGAAGGATCAGTATCCCTCTTTTCAACCCAGCAAAGCCATTAATAAAACTGCTATTAGAGTCAAAAGAACGAGCACTTCCTGAGGAAGTGGGAATACACAGCATGAAAACACACCAGTGGAGGAAGTAGGGATTTACCAGGAAAAACATCAGCTGCCTCCTGCCTCTTCGGGGGCTAACGTTGGCTAATCTTCTTCTGCTGCTCCCTTCCCTTTCACTAGGTCAAAATAAAGAGTTTCCGACTCCATGCCAGTGTCGCACCTCTCTAACAAGGGCAAACATCTCCCCAACAAGTCAATCAGAAAATGGAATGACATCAGACTCAGGCTGGTGCATCATTCACTCTTATTTTGGCCAATTCTGGGTGTGATTGAGGGTTTGGAGCTTTCTTCCTCTGAAATATTCTGTTATTAGCTTCAAGAGCTGGCATGCCAGGAGAAGCAGCAACATATTTCTCAAAACCCTTCTCTGATACTAGCCTTATAGCTTTTTAGACAAAACATACCTGTACCCAATAACATACAGCAGTTTTAGAAAGTCCACCTAACTTCTCTGACCATGGCCACAATTTCACAAGCAGTGTCAGCAGCAACAGCTAAGCCATCATTTTTACTGGGTTATTTTTAGCCTGGGTCAGTTCCTTGCTCTGTTTTACTCCCAGCCCTACAAACTGATGTTGTGAATAAATAGGGAGGCAGGAACAGGAGGCATTGCTTAAGCCCATATTGCTGCAAAGAGAAACATTTGGCAAATGTTTCCCCAAAAAGCTGCTTTAGTTTGAGCGGGGAGAGGGTGGGTA
Organism: Burhinus bistriatus; assembly: GCA_013397275.1. Lineage (NCBI taxonomy): Eukaryota > Metazoa > Chordata > Aves > Charadriiformes > Burhinidae > Burhinus > Burhinus bistriatus. The sequence continues at coordinate 219,556 of VYXH01007090.1, read as the reverse complement.
TTCCTGAACTGCATCAGGAAAAAGGCCGGGAATGAAAGCTTGTCAAGTAGAAGTTAGTGGTATATTAACAGCCAGGGACGTAAGCAGGGATGCTTCCCTTTGCTTCAGAGTGATGCGGTTAGAGTGCTCCTTGATGCAATGTCAGTGCCGGAGCAGCCACCCCCCGTGGCCACGCACTCGGTGCCTGATAACAAGCTCCGGGCTGCTGCAAGGGTGGTAGTAGCAGTCCAAGCACCAGTCTGTTTCAAACCAGCTTTGTCCAAAGACTGAAACAGGGATTGCAGCATTTCAGAGATGAAGAAGTTACCCTAATTACTTTCTCTGTGCCTGGCTCATCTGCTCATCTTTCTCCTTTTTAACACCACTGAGAGCGGGATCAGGAGACCACCACAGTTTAAAAGCCACGAGGTATTTTTCAGTCTGGTGGAGTGAGGTTTGTTTGGGTTTTTTGGGAGGTGGTAGAGGATGCATCAGGAGAGAAGAGGGCTTTAAGCCAGAGCAGATCCCTGGTCCAAACCACCATGCAAGCACTGAAGTCACACAGGTGACATCCCTCATACTGCAGAACCAAAGCAGTGTTGATGAATCCACACATGATGGAAGGGAAGGTGGTATTCAGGCAGCAACTGCTGAGCGAGGTCCCCAAGGAGTCTCAGGTTGCTGAGACCCCAGAGCGAACCTCAAATCAGAGCCCTGCCACCTCCCTTTGCTCCACGCAGCAGCTGAAACTCACCCGTTGCAGATTCCAGAGGAGCCATGGCTCTGCAGGAGTGCCGGCAAGAGATGCCCGCCCACCTGTCCTGCCACCAGGCAATTGGGCTACCACAGACCCCTGGCAAGTCTTAGAAGAAAGAAACAGTAAATCTGTAACCACTGGAACTAGTTGACTCAGGAAAACATTAATAAATGAGAGATTAGACACGACCTTAGCTTACCAAGAGCCCTTCGAAGCAGCCTACAAGTACCAGTGCTTCAAGCCAAAAGCGCCTCTTGTTTTGCGGGCAGTTGCTAGATAAGCTCAGTGACCCCCTAAATCCCCAGACAAACGTTGATGAGACCATGCCCCTTGGCAGCATTACACAGCAGAAGGAAGTGCTGCTGCTTCCTCTGCTTTGCTACCCCGCAGTCCCACCAAGAAGCCTTCCTCCACAGCTCCTGTGAATGGGCTGCACAGAAAATTAATTCTTCAAACATCTGTTACCTTCTCCCTGAGCAGATACCAGGCTGCTGATGGACGAGGGAAGGATACAAATATTTACAGACAAGGCAAAGGTGGGAGTTCTGCCAGATATTGTGCTTGTGGGTGCTGCTGAGCAGCAAATGGAGCTGCCAGGGTGCCTGTGGCATGTGCCCGCTGCAGAAACAGACCCAGCAAATCCCATATTCAGCAGCAAAGCATTTTTTCTTGGGCTGATTTCAAGGCATTTGGTTTAAAGCCGAGATGCTGATCTGGACACAGCTGAGGGTGGGGGAAGCAATCCTGTTAACCTGCTAAGCAATCACAGGCTCTGGTTAGATACACAAGGTTCTCCAGCACACCAGCCTCGCCACAGGCCAGCTGGCTCATCCCAACACCCCACGCCAGGCACTGGTGCCATGATGAGCCTGCTGCCCAGCAGGAAAGGCTGGCACGCCTGTAGGGGAGACAAACAACCACAGGAACCCCCTACCACCACCTCTCAGACACCACCAAATGCCCAAAGCGCCCTCCTTTAGATATGTTCAGTCTCTTCCTTGTCCCGCAAGTCCCAGAGCTGGAACATTCCCCTGCCCTCATGTGGACCAGTGAGGACAAACCAGCCACCCACTGGATCAAAGGAATGGGAGACAGTTTCTGTATCATAGGAATAATATATTTAAATATACCAGGGAACATTGCTGGGAAGTGGAACCATGACTGTTAGGATGGTCCTTGGTGTGGTTTCAGCCCACGCCAAGTAACTTCATTCTACAGATATCCCAGATTTGGGAGACAGTGTGGGCCAGACAGCACTTACAGCAGGCAGCAGGGATGCAGCTACCCTGCTCTGGCGGTAATTTAATAACATATAGACTTGGCCAAACCCAGCCACAAAACACTCCTGCATATCTTTAACTTACTTGCAGCAATGTGGCCCCCTGCATGCTTCTTTCTCCATTTGGAGACCTAAGGACAAGCACCCTGCATTGGGTGGACTCCCTTTCACTCTAGCTTTTGCCGGCTCATTTGTGAATTCCTCTTTGATCTGACCTTTCCAGCCATCCAAAGCCTCAGGCCAGTTTCCTGGGGTTTCTCCTTTTTCCAAGGCTGGAAAGCAAGTTGTGGTGATGGAGGGGAACGTTAGCCAGGGAAGCAGAGCCTGCCTTCGATGCTTAACAGGAAGAATTTCACCCAGCCTTGCCTCAGCAAACAAGCATATTCCTCCCAAATTTACAGCAGGATCTCATAGTATGGAAACACACAGTAGAAAAAACTCTCCTACCTGCTGCAGTGTCCTTGTCACAGCTGATCACCCTCCACCTTCTGCTCTTCATTCCCCAGCCTAGCGCTACGCTACAAGCACCACCTCACTGAAACATGCCAAGTTATTTTTCCAATTCCTGTCCTTACCAGCCCCAGGAAATCAGCCGTGATATTGCTTTCACATATCAGATTTCTGGCCTCGCTCATTCATGGCAACAAAAACCATATGGCGAGAACACATCCTGCATAGCCCAACAGGGAGGCACAGGAGGCCTAACTGAGCAGCCAGGCAGGGATGGATACAGGCCACGGGGAGCCCATGGGGAGGTTCAGGGCAGAGCAAAGGTTTTCTTTACTATCTCCTCCCACCAAGCTTGCGCTCCATATGGGCACCGAGTGGCTTGCACACGTACGCTCCTCATCAGCAAACACAAAAGGTCATGGATAGGAAGACATCCAACTCTACATGCTTTGATGGGAGGGCTTAAGACACATTATTCCTGCAGCCAGGGGATCCTTGATTTATTCTAACAGTGTGGGCAGCACTAGCTGCCTCTCTCCCCTCCATTTCCCCAACTTCGACCTATACTCGTTCACTGTAGCACTGCAACTCTTCTCCTTTAAGCATCTCTGCAATTCCAGGCCAAGGGAATAAACCTGTTTTCTCTGGCCCAGCTCTGCAGAAGTCTCTCTCGTAACTAGCACAGGCTGTCTGCAGGCAGCTGGAACCCTGGCGGAGCCTCCTCCTTTCTCTACCACTCAGCACATATCTGGCTACAGAACCCTGCAGAGCAAAGAGCCCCAAAGGTTCATAGGACCTGAAAAACACCCACTCTGGGGGCAACTGCTTTGAGCTGGGATCAGGACTCCTCCACACAAGATGTTACACAAACACTAGTAAAGGCCATTGCCTGTTTTAAGCAGCTAGCAGCAGAGACAACCAAGAGAGAGCAAGTTTTTTGTAAAGCCAATGCAGTCATGATGTATCTGTGCTATGCAATACATCCAGGCTGAGGTTACAGGGACAGAAAATGCCTCTTCCATAGAGCTCAGCAGGCTTCAGCCTGCTCCCAAAGCCACTGATCTGCCCAGGGCATTGACTTGTTGCCTAATTCCTCACTGTATGGTCTGTGAAAAGTAGCTCAGACAAGCTTTGCCTGCACATCAGTATATCCATCCATCACAGCACTTTCCTAACCTCCTTGGGACAGCAGGGGAAAACAGCTCTCAGCACTTAAAAAGTCACATTACTGTGCTGCTGGGGAGTGCTGAAAATGGGGGGTACTGCCATACCTCCGGCCAAATTTGTGAGGAACCAGCACCTCAATGTCATACACTAGCATGCTGCCCCCACCTTGCACCCGTCTGGTGGACAGCCACCTGCCCACCTCTACCCTGCCTGCTTTGTTATACCTTTGCAGAGCTGCACAACAGCCATTTAAACAAGATTGACTCTGAGCTCTGTGCTGAAATTACACAATCACTCAGCAAACACGTCTCCTTGCAGGACTGCCTTATCTTGCGGCTTTGGTAGGCACAGGGTACGCACGCACTGGCATATCAGGACAGACAGAGGGCAAGGGGGGCCCTCAAGGCTCCCATTTCCTTCTCTCTTTTGCACTTCTGAAAGGATTGGTCCCTTTTCATGCCTCCTGTGGTGTCCCCAAAAGTGATCTACCTGTCCAGCCCATGGGGAAACTGCCAGAAGACCTCAGATCCATTGCTCCACCTTGCCTCTTACAGAGCATAACAGGAGCAAGGAGGAGATAGGCTACCCACTTTGCCCGCTCCCCAGGCTCATGCTGCGGGCCTCTTATCTACACAACCCACCTTACAGCAGGTTACTGAACACCAAGCAGGAATATTCAATAGCACAATGCTCATGTGTGATAACGCAGTTCCTACATCCTTTCTGCCATGGGTGAAGCTGGCAGGGAAAAGAGGGGAGGAAGCTGTCACCACCTCCATCTTTCACGAAAGCAATCCATCTCTCACCAGCTATCATTCACAGCGCCTGTCCTCCCAGTGTCCTTGCGCCTTTTTTAGCTCCTCTGTAACCAAACAGAGACAGGTGGTTTATTTACAAAGATTTCTCCACTAAGACACAGGATGTTTGTCTCCCACAGATGACTCCCTGTTTCACTGTACCTCCCTCTGGTTGTTGTGTGCACCGAGGAAGCTTTGGCAGTTGAAGGCTTGCGTACTCACACACCACACGGCTTCTATGATTAACCAGTTTCTGTAGACTAAATTACCCTGCCTGAGGAAAGTTTTTCAGCCAAGCATCATCTTTCTTCCTTCAGAGCGCATCCTCCAGCTTGTAATTTCACTCAAGCAGGCAAACATTATGTGCACACTTCCAAGGACAACAAATGAATGTTGTATTTTCCTTCTTCCCCTCTACTCAAGGCCGAGCCACGCACAGCACCCAGGTGCCACATTACATTTTGTACTTGGTTTACTGTGGTCCAAAGGATTTTCTAAGTCACCCTCTCCAGAACCCCTCAAAGGGTCTGACAAAGGAGGGCTCATAGGTGTGTGCATCCATAATGCAAAATATGGGCAGACACACACCCATCGGTCCTCTTCTTGGAGCATTGGCTCCATTGGCATTGCCTCGCTCCTTCCTCCTGCAGAAGGCCAAACTCTGGCTGTCCTTTTTGCTGATCTTTGCCACAGAGGAAGGAGACACTGCCCTGGGGTCTACTGCGAGAGACTATTCATTCGCTCTCCCCTGAGCCTTAGCCCCTTAACAAAACGATGCCCTGGTCCCTCCAGAAAATAAAAGACAGACTCCATGCTGCACACAGTTGCCAGAATGGTTGTCACTGACAACCAAATTGAAGATCAGCGAGACCATCTCTGTTTTCATTTATTGCCCTTTTGTTTCTCCCTTTGCACACACAGAAGGGATAGGCAAGTCTTTTTCACATCATCTTGTTGGTATCAGTGACTGGTTTCCGTGTCACCTTGCAAGTTTTACAGGCTATAGGACTAGAAACACTGTGAGGACCAGGCAGCCTTAAAGAAACCTAGCCAGGCCCTACATCAAAGGGCCAAACGGTGCCAGTCCAGACCCAGAACACCAGCCCCAGGGTTGAAGCAGGCTTTCTGCAATAAATGAATGCAAAGCCTAAAAAAGCCCAGTCTCATATCAGGGCAGAGGAACTACGTCATTTCAAGGTGAAGACCTCTAACACACACACACCATCAGCTATCGATGGGAAAATAAAGCAGCAGAGAGGGTGGGACTTGACTTGTGCAAATATACCTAGGGAGGGCTGGTATACAAAGGAGGAGGTGGTGCTCTGTGGTCAGTCATAAAAGGAAGATGTGAATCAGGTTGCTGCATGTTGACTCCAGACAGATGTCATAACCCACCGTATTATGAGCTAGGGCTCTCTGGCCATGTTTGCGTATCGCTGTAAATCAGCCTTGCATTCATGCAAGTCAACACAACGATGCCAGGTTACATCAGAAGACACTCTCCCAACATGAGAAGAAACAGTGCAAGAGGGTTGTTTGAACTAGGATTGCATCATTTCGCACTGCATAAAAGCTGGGCTGTGGCAAGTCCGGGAACAGCTGCCAGGGAAATCCTGGAATAGCTTCAGGGAGGATCCAGGAGTCTAACCCCCACCACCAGAGCCCTGGGATTTTGATGCTGTTCCCATCACCCTGTGTGCCAGAGATGCCTCAAGTCCACCCACACCATCCCTATGGGCAACTCCCAAGAGGTATTCCCCAGAGGCCTCACTGCTTATTTAACAGCATGCAGCATTAGGAAAAACACAGCTCAGTTAAACATAAAGGAAGTACCACACCATGTTAAAAGCAACAATGACTGCTGTACAATGAGAAGTTGAAGACCCTTTCCTCTCCAGCCAGGACACCTCCCGTAACACCATGGTCTACATGCAGGAGTATCCTCGGAGGCCTTGAAACAGCAAGTTCAGCTTCACGAGCGTCAGCACAAAAACTTGGCCCAGAAAACATTGCCAAGCAGAGGTTAAAGCTCACTGAGCCGGACGTGGCTTTCTCTGTTTCTGTTCAGCACCTAACACAACTCAGGACCGCAACAGTGTGGACAGACAGGACAGCAGTGGGAACCAGACCTGAACTAGACAACTGACAAACCTGTCTCTGGAGGAAGGGAAAGTCCTAATCCAGTGGTCCATCTGCAGGTGATCAATAACTGCTGGTGTGCATCAGCGGTTATCTCTCATCTGGCTTCTGAAGCAGACCATAGGGAAGAAGGACAAGTACTGGTAATGGATTCATGCCTAGCAGCAACAAAGCAGTTCAACCTTTATACAACTTGACGATGTTAACAGCAATGGCTTGACAAAGCTGATCAACCCACCACAGGTTTGTCTGGTCTCAGCTCCTGAGGGAACTTGGTCCACTCACAGAGCCTGCAGTGGAAAGATGGCACCATCACGTCCTGGAAGATCTTCCTCAAATCTCACCTCTTCCCCATCTCATAAGGATAGGCCAGCTCTAAGCATCTAGGTTTTTGCAGGAACAGATGGCCAGCTGCTACAGCTGCAAACACAGCCTGAACTGCTGTTCCCACCTCCAGTGACAGCAGCCAGGATACATCTCAGATTGCCAGGTGGGGAACACAGACGCACCACAGCAGAGATGCCTCCTGCTCTAAGAGGTCCAAGGGAAGAAAAGGCAGAGACCTTCCTCTGCAAATAGTAAAGGGAAACAGGAATAAGAGGAGCTGCAGAGTTAAAAGGAGAGGCAGATACTGTAAATTTGCTAACTATCTTACTCCCAAGCAAAAATCCCTCCTGCTTCTCACATTAATCAGGGCACTTAAAACTAGTCCTAACCAGCTGCTCCCACTTCCTTTGTCCAGCTCTTCTTCAAACGCACAAGCAGCCCACTAAGAAACAGAGCAAATACGTGCTAAGATTTGCAGACAAAAAATGAGACCTTTGGAAAACACCCGTAGAAGCAAGCACCCCTCTCCCAGCACAGAGGCAGCTGTGCTTTACAGTAGGACAGTTTCCAATGTTTTCCTTCTCTGTGCAGACGAGGGATTTCCTGTCCTCCATGGCAACAACCTTGCATTTACTGAAGGAGGCTGTGCCAATAATCTCCACAGCAGAATGAAAAATTTTAAAGTGGCACTGCCTGTTAACTCAGGGCTTCAACTTGCTGATGTTTTCCACACCTATGGTCCAAAACCACTCTGCTGTCCTCCTTAAAAGGTTTGTGAGTAGGGGTAAATCTCCAGCGCTGCACTGCCCACGCCAGGGGAGTTATTAGTTTCTCAAGCATTACTGATGGAAATCTTTCTGAAGAACTCACCAACCACCACAACCTCCCAGCAAGAGCTGTTTTTGCACTTTCTGAAGGACAAGCTTTTTCTTACAAGTAACAGTTCCCAATTCAAAGGTCATCCCCATCATGCAGACAGCCCTGGATTTAGGTGGCCCAGGTCTTCCTGCTGCAGATATATAAGTAATGACTACCACTCTCCACTGAAAGGGAAGCACTTATTGGATCAGTGCTAGTCCAACAGTTTCAAAACACAGCTGAGCTAAGCTAAGCCTCCCCAGCAAGGTCTCCCCTCTCCATCCCCTCTGAGTTGCCCTTGCACAGGCCTGCGTGCTTCTCTGCTCCAAGAACACAGATTCAGTGCACTGATTTGGCAAAAAGCCTGTCTTCATTTTGGCCCATCTCATGCCATTTTAGTGAGTTACATCAGCTTGGCATGAGGCCACGGGAACATCAGGACCAGCCCAAGGGATGCAATAGGAACAAAACAGGAGGGGAAGTGAGGTCATCCCCTTTCAGTGGCAGCAAGCTCGTGATGAAACTACATCCGTTGCTGTCTCAAATTTAACCAGACAAGTTAACTTTACTAGGACATCTCTGCTAACCTGCTCATTAACCTATTATGCCTAAAGAGTTTTGTTTAGCAAGGCCTTCAAGGAGGAGCAGTTCAAGAAACAGCTGGAAGCCCCTGGCTAAATTATACCAAAGCTGAGGTATATTTTTTTCCTTCCAGCCCCCTTCCCCCTTTTTTTTTCCCCCCTCCTTTTAAAATCCCCAAGAGGGAGCAAAACAAACTTGATCCAAACTAAACCAGACACAATAAAGCAGTATGTTGTTTTCAAAGCAGGTAGTAGGCTAGCATTAAACAGGAACCTTAAAGTTCTTTTTTACCCTTATTTTATACCAATGAATCAGATTCTCGGGGCATTTTCCCACACAGAACAGGCTTTGGAAAGTTTTTAAGTAACAGCAAAGCAACGTTAAACACAAGAAAGAAAAAGGGAATGAGAATCCCTTAACTGATGGGGAAGACTTCTACAGCCTTACCTAAAAGCAGCTAAGGTGCTGCAAGCAGTAAGTGCACACGATCCAGCCACTGCGCTCTACCTTTGAGTGCTGACAAGAAGCTGAAGCATCAGCAGAGAAGCACTCACAATGCATTTCCACCTGCCTAGGACTCCACTACCCTCTCTTGCAGAAAGTGACCTTGCAATTCCACTGTCAAGTAAAACAGACCCACAGAAGAGAGCACTAAAAGTCATTTAAACCGACACGTTTCACTGCATTGGAATGGAGGCAGAACAGTCATACTAGCAGTTACCACGTCTCCACAGATGAGCAGTAAACCACAGCCAAGGGACAGCCAAACTAAAATCACAAGCACTCATTCGACCGCTTCCAACAGCGGTGGATTGAGACAGCAGGAGCCCTGGAGTGGAATTTCAGATCCAAGTTAAATTTCTGGCTCTGACAAAAATTCCCCGCAGAACAACAGGCAAGTCACCTTTTCCACACTCTACCTGAATCCCCTTCCCCTGAAAAATAGGCACTGTTCTTATTTGTCTATTCAAGTTACAGAGCAGTCCTAGCGGGGATTATTTTTAGCATGCAAGCACAAAAACCCAGCTGAGCTGGACTCTGATCTCAGCTCGGCCTTCTCATTGGCTTCGTAATATAAAAAGTAAACAAAAAGCAAGGCTGAGCCCACACCAGAGCTCAGCCACTGGACAGCATTTTGATAGCAGAGGAACCACAATTTTCAGAAAACAGTGAGCTGCAGGTCCAAAGTTGGAGCCAGGCAACAGTATGAGGGATTAAAACAGATCATCAGTGCCTGTATTCATTCACTGCTGACCAGTGAGCTGCAAACAGATAGATTTCAAATCCATTTCAGATATTCCACTGTCACCAAGTGATGACACAGGTGTTTCTTAAGATCACAAGTTGAAATAACTCATAACTGTGCTCTCAGACATAGCAGCAAGCGCTGGGATAGCCGCAAAGTACTGAAAGCTACATCCAAGAATGGGAACTCTGCAGAGCTCTTTGCTTCACAGCATAAACAAGCAGCTTCTCCCAATCTTTTGAGAGAGACTGGAAGTGCCAGAAACCATAAATACCTGCTGAGAAAACCTTCCCAGCTCCACGTTTTGAGAAATTCACATTTGCTTCTATTAGAAGTGTAGCACAAGGCTACAAAACTGCTAGAGGTCAGGGCCTCAGATCAGAGCTCCCCTACAGAGTGTGCAGTCAAGAAGAAACAGGATGGAATGGAGAGGAACTGAATAAATCAGGAGTATGTCAAAAAAAAAACCCACCACAAAACAAAAACCAAACTACTAGTCATGATGAATCTCTAATTAAAACATCAGTAATCATCCCAAGATAAGTCAGACTGCAGCTGAATTTCTGCCACCAGTCAGACCAGGTTTCTTAGCAGAATTTCTCAGGGTTGTGAAGCTGGTCATAGCTGCAGAAGCACTGTGGGAAGCACAGACCCAGCAACAACTAGCATAAAGAGTCCATGCTTACAGCTCTTCCAGGCTTTCTGTATCCCAGAGACACAGGAACTATTCTCTGCTTGGTTTACCAGCCTTAGTGTCAGTGATGTGTCTTCCTAGAACCACGAGTACTTCATAAACCAGGGCAAACCAGCTCTTTCTTGAAGTACATGCGACCCCTAATTATTCCCTTTCCAGGGTTACAAAATCCTGTTTTATTTGCACCACCTGGAATCACAATCGTGTGAAACAAGACACATTTATGAGCCCGTCTTATGCAACCAGGTTGGTTCCCATCTGCAGTTTTACAATATCCAGATACTGCCAACTCCCTAAGTACAATCGCCACCTGTTCCACCCACCCCAAAGATGCTCTCGTTTTAGCATGCCTGACCTGCTGCAAACACCATACCAAGACTACAGCCTTCTGCATCCAGCTATCCTGCTGCTAGTCTCTCCTCAGTTTGCACTGTGATCCAGATGGGCTCTGTGCCCATCTTAACTGTTAGCCCTGGCTCCATTGGAAATAGCCAGCCAGATACCTGCAGCACCCAAGGACTTGGTTCTAGCCCACCCTGCCTGCACCATCCCAATAGCCATCATCGCTTCTCTGTAGCAGCATCCACCTTCATCAACAACACTAGACCTGGATGTCTAACAGATTTTAGTAAACTTGACCAAACATTAGTTTCCCTTCTGACCTCATTCAAATGGACAGAGAAGAACTGGTATCTGATGTGAAGCACCACACACCACAGTTACCACCACAGTGATGAGGCTTGTGCCTGTTCTGAAAAGCCAATTTACAACCCGTAGACCAGAGCAACAAGCTTGTAAACTGCTTTACAGATGTGGTCAGTAAATGTACGCTAGAGTCAATCCTTGTTTGGGACGTCTATGAAATTCTGCTCTCATTCCCCCAGCCAGCCTTTTAAATATTTCTAAAAAAAACACACCTTATTTTCATAGTGATGATAACCTGTCTTATCACACTGATGTGCCTATGCCGATCTTTGTTCTGCTGAGGCTTTATTCAAAGCCCTGGTACAAAGCAAGTCAGGTCCAGTTGTATTACATTAGTTAAAGAAATATTTCTGTCCTTCCTTATGAGCAGACTGCTCACATATGCAGCTAATTTCTCTTATATATCAACATATGTCCAGCTGCCAGATGAAGAAACTGGGATACGCAGCAGCCTTTCCAGTACTTCATTACAACTCAGTCTGAGAGTAAACGTGTACAATTAGTGATCAGCAGCTGTCCCAGCCTGCCACCCACTGGCCTTCAGGAATGCGATCTATGCTGTGACTAGTGTTTTCCAAGTCAACACGTTTCAGACATTGAAGCTGACTGCAATGCACTCTACTGGCATAGCCGACACAAAACAGCTTCCTTCAGAGCAAGTGTTATTGGCAGAGACTGCTTTACGGCTACCGTTTCTTGCTGTTATCATAAATTAACTGTAACTACAACTACAACATCTATACAAAGCCATAATTACATCCACTCAAAGTCTTTTGCATACGTTTAATCTGATCAGATTAATACTTTAATCCAAGTCAAGCTATGTCAAGAATTTACAGTGCAAACCACACAAGATCAAACATCTCATGAAAAAAACTCTAAAAGAATATTAAAAAAAAAGGTGTCAAAAGGTGTCTCACTTAGCTTCAAATGCACTGTTACTGGCAGTGCATGAAGCCCACAATAGTCTAGACCACTTCTGTAGTAGGGACATAAAGTAGTGTTTGTCATGTTGATACTAGCTGCAGCCTTTCTCTGGGAAAAGTAAGAAAGGCCTTTGAACTGAGTTGCAGTAGTTTGGGATAAACATAATCAGAGCTCAGCTTCTTCAGACTCAGCCCAAAGGCAGTTAGGTATAGGCTGCAAGTTCCTTGCTACTGATTTTGATTTACAAAGACCACCCAGCTACTGGAGCCAGGTTCAGGAAGACCCAGCATATAACAAAGTTTTACTATAAAACAGCATCAGCAAGATGCTACTTCTCCTATGCCATAGGCAATAGGTGCAAAGGCGCATGAAGCAACCATGGCTTCTGAGAGTCACAGCATACTAGGAGAAGCTCATCCTGGCACACCAGCAAAGCCCAGGATCCTCAGCCTGCTCTATCTTGGAATGAAATAGCCAGAAGTGAGGGCAAGAGGCACAGTGTGTGTTTTATGAGAAGCCAAAGCTTTGCCAGCATGAATTGTCCAGCTTGGGACCACTAGTTGCCCCAGGACAAGTGACTATATATTATATGACATCTGTCATAGGTGACAGCAATGCTACCTACCAGCTGTCTTCTATATAGGGGCCATATATCCACATACATTATACTTATGTGGCTGCTGCTGGAACTGAGCTATTTGGGCATAAGCAAGCATGAACTCCAGAAACCTTAATTAACCACAAGTTGAAACTGTTCCTGTCAAACAAAGGTAACAGGAGACAGAATTCAGACATTTTTCAGCTGGACTGCTGCAGGATGGGGTACCAAAAAGGAAAAGCATTAGGTCACGGAAAAGTAAACTATTGAACAGCCCTTAGATATTGCCACTGAGCTGCTCATTCTCAGAGCTTCTCAGGTTGAAGCTGCTTCAGGCAGTCTGCCCAGAGCATAACCACGTAGCCTACTTTGAGCATGATTAGAAGTTTAGTCACAAGAAATTAAGCAAGGCTTAGATACTCTTCTTACTCAGCAAGTTGCCTTTGGACAAATATGGCTCACTGACCTATATCCACAAATACCAAATGATAACTAACCTGTAGAAAGACGACCTTGGGGTTTATAGGCTGAGTTGCCTCCTCTATGGCAGTGTATGCTCAGTTGGCCATACTAAGTTTAAAGAGGTTTATTTTACAGAAGACTGGCAAGGGCTGTGCTTCCAGAAGCCTTGAAGTTTTAAACAGCCTCTTGTTGCTAGCAGGAGGTGTAAAGATTGACAAAATATGAAGCATTGTAAAGTTGTCTGAAGGAGTCCAAGTCATCTATATGTATCAATGCTTTTGAAAGGCCTAGTTTCCTTTGCATACAGCATATAGGAAGTAAAAGTTTAAGAGAGCTACTCAAACAGCAACATGACCTGAAGTCCCCACATTTCATGTCAAGACTCATTCCAAGAACAATCCTATTGAGTCAAATATTTATCTCTACTGCTCTGAATTAAGAACTCCAGGTGATGTGTGATAGTTCTGTGCCTGAAACCTGTTTGTCATTTTACATCCCACACAAAGTCTTGCCATATAACAGCTTGTGTATCAGACATCTTTATTTGCTGTATTGCCCAAGTGTACAAATACTGAATGTAGTTATAGAAATTCAAAATATATTTAGTAGAAATCTGTCTGGGAAGTGGAATGTTAAGAGATTTACTTTATAAAATTACTACACTTATAAGGCATTCCCACTTACAAGTTTTAAATACACCAGGGCTATGAAGAGACAGATTACTTCATGATCCTGCAAAAAAGGAGTTCTTATCAGAAAACATTTTCTGCTAGATTAAGTCAGTCAACAGCAAATTGATTTCTTACATTTGACTCATTTTGAGTTATCAACCAACAGGATGTTAGCTACATCCAGACAATTCATACCCAATTCAGTTCATTTATACCAAGAAAGTCAATGTATCACTATCAACATATTTAAGTATTAGTCAAACAGAATCTCAGTGACAATATTTATTTTAAGCTAATGAAGTCAAGCCAATAAGTTGCCCCTGGCCATTGAGTGCAATTGATGCTTTTTTCACATTTTCAAAATAAGGCGCCTTAGTTCTTGAACAAGTCAATACAGCTTTGAAGCAGAGAGATGTTGTTCTGGAAAGGAAGAGAATTAGTTTCAGATGAGTATCACTGACAATTTAAATCCTGCCTTCCACAATGAAGTAGCTTCCAAAATAGTACATCCATCTCAGGATTTTGTAGCCGTGACAATGCTGAAGAGCTTATACTGCAAAGACAACCATTCAAGCAGTAAAGCATCAAAACCAGATCATACAGTCTGCAATCTGCCTCTTCCTGCAGGTCTGCAAACATGACTTAGTTTGTGGGAAGGAGAGGGGCAAGAGAGAGTAGTAAGTTTTTTAAAGTGGGCCAAACTGAGCAGTATCATCAAGCCTTTTATACATCTTGTTCAAGCTCAGCACTGAAGTAGCTACCTGTGATGAAGTCCAGGACTCTCAGGGTGGAGGAAAGTAGACTTTCCATCTTCAAAAGAAGCTGAGGATGCAGTTAACTCTTCCTGAGTCTTCCTGCTTTGTTCTCCACACTAAGTTAACAGACCCTGTAACCCATGTACACTTTCCTGGATTAAGCTGGCAGTACGTGGTATGGTCTCCACAGCCTACTTCAAGCCTGCTCAGCAAAGCTTGGCAGAGGCTGCTACAAAGCCAGTGCCCCCCTCCACTGACAAACCAAGTGAGAAGGGTTGACAGCTAGATCATGAGCTGCAGGATGTGCTCTCACAGCAGTCAGGAATACTTGAGGCAGCAGCTGCCTGTAGATACAGGAGAGGTCAAACCCCACAAATGAGACTGCCTGATGGGAAGTTAGGTGAGCTGTTGTGTACTAGCTGCAAAATTGAGACTTCTCACTTGCAGTGCAAAAGGCTGATGTCCTAGGAGTGACAGATTGGAAACAGATTTTCTGCACAGGACAAATCAGACTGTCAGCATTTGTTCTTTGTAGGCACTACACCTACAGCATTTCATTTCCTTTCCTTCCCCTCTTCAGATCTCAGCTAAAGAGCCCAGCTGTTCTATTTTACAGCTCCTAGTTTTAAATGAAACCAAACAACTCCAAGTTACACAGCACTCACTTCTCTCAAGCTATGCCTGTTAAATTCCAAAAAGAACACACCTTTGCATGCTTTATTTCCAGTTCTGCCATTTCAATTAGGTTTTTGCGGAATGCTGCTATTCTCTTCTGTTTGAAGCTCATCAGTTCTGTAGGGAAGAAAAAACAAAGACAAGACAGAGGTACAAAGTGTGACTGAAGTTTCAGTAACGCCCCTTATGTTTCATAAGTTCTGTTGTATAGCTCTAATTAGGGCATTTGACCACAAAAAGTTCAAGAGTCTTGCTGTTTCTAGCCAGGGATGCATTCATCACATGACACTGATATCTTGGTGAGGAAACGGACAGCTTGTCTAAGACAGAAAGGTTTTGTAGGAAGACAACTAGAATAAAAAAGAAGTAAGCCATGCAAGCTCTGCAAGAACACAGAACATTTAAACACCAAGAACATTAAAGGAGCAGTGTATGTACCATGAAAGCATATTTCTTCTGTTTTATATTGTCCAAAGGCATCCACTAAGAACCAGTGTTTGCAGCTCTGTGTGAGGCACAGAGCTGTACTGGGAGAGAGCAAAAGCCTGCCTGCCCAGTTATAATTGAGATAATCATAAGCCTGAGTAGTTACCTTCAGGTGGAGGCTGAGAATAAGAGCTCGGTCTGGAAAGCAATACTAGGGGCTTATAATTAAGGTTGGTCTAGTACTGACATTGCTTTGCTTCAGACAATCATTCTTTAAAATATTTAGCTGCATTAATTTTACAGGCATCTATACTGGCCTTGGGATGTCCAGACTACTTGCTTCAGGAGAGTGTTCAGAAGCCTTCAGTAGCTGAACGTCAGATGGAGACCTGGACTGCATTAGGATCACCCTTCAGCATAGATATAGCAAAGACTGTTTTACCTTGTTTTGCAGATTCTGAAATCTTTTCAAACTTCTGACAACAATCCTGTTGATGTGCCTCAGCCAGCCTGACATCCTTGCTCTTTAGCCTTGCTTTATCTAGAGCTTTGTTAGAGTTTTCATAGTCAACAAGAGCCCTTGTACGTCTGTACAGAAGATCCTGAAAGTAGACAGGAATAGTGCAAAGCCTTAAGAGGACTAATTCCCAAATTGAGGTTGCAACTACCTTAGCAGCAGGAGGTTTCACTTCTTCCAGCACCAGATTCTGCTTCTTCCAACAAGCTATTAAAACCTGCTGTGCTCTTAGCACAGCAAGAGGAGCCTTTCACTAGTGCAGTGGCAAGTTTTCAGGACAGCCACTTATGTCTTACTCAAGGAAGTCCAAGGGCTACTGTAGGCATCGCTTCCTCCCTTAAAGTAGCTTTATTCTTCTATAAGGTGGGCCTCTCCACTAAGGAGGAATAGCACTTTCTGAACTCCCTGTCTGCTTCTAGTAAGGGATACACTATCATTTAATTTGTTGAAGATCTGACATTTTGACTGACACACTATACTAACCCAGACATGAAAAGCAGTACAGGTCTCAGCGCCAATTTCTTTCTAATACCGCAGCAGTATAGTCTTCACATCTAAATAGCAGTACACCGCACAGAGGGAGGTGGTAGTGAATGTTCCAGGATACATGACATTGGAGGTATGACATTAGATGAAGAGGCCCATCAGGTTATACCTAGATATCATTTCTCAGCATAGCCATCCCCTTGCCAAGTCAAATATCAATTTGGAAAGAGTTGCTGCCAAGGCTTTTGTAGTCACATCTATCTACCAAACCCCTCTTGGAAGTCCAGACTCCAAAAGCCTTCACGTGTTACCACATACTCATGATAAGTACTTCAGTAGTTAAGATTTACTTCAGGATTTTTAATTAGCCACCATCGGTTTTACTGACCAGTCACGAGTACTCAGGCAGGGAAAGTGTTAGAATGCTGCTGCAAACTCAAATTCAGTTTGCTCTAACTTACAGAAATTTAAAGAGTTCTTCCCCTCTACATGCCAAAGAAAAACTAGTTGGAGATCTTAAACAGCCCCTCTGTAAGTGGGCTGGACTGCAGCTAGCCGATATATAGTTTCTATATTTTGCTGTGGTTTAGGAGCCCCGGGTTTCTTACCCAAAAGAAGGGCCCACCTTCCTGTCTTCTTAAAGCACAAAGACGACTATCATTGAATCATGATGCTCATAATAAAACTAAGCTTCAAAAAGAAAAGTGTTCTCACCTTAGCAGCTTCTATATTGAGCATGTAGTATCTCAACAGTTCAGAGAGCTTTAAGTCTTCATCAGATGAAACTCTACTCTCTACCTTCTGCAGAAAATAGAGTTGTTATGTAACAGCAAACAGCAACATCCAGATTCAGAGATTCCTTTTCCCCCCCAAAGCTTCTCTTACCCTGAGTTTCTCAAAGAGCTCAGCAACTTTCAACAAGTATCTGGGGAGGGGAATAAAAAAAAGTATAAATAAGTTTTAGATACTTGTGAGTCTGCTAAATGCCATGATGAATTAGCAAGAAACTAAAAAGCCAAAGGCTGGAGTTTACTCCTGCACACAGACCCAGACAATGACTTAAAAAGAACTCAAGTCAAGGCAAAGACCTGCACAAAAGGTTCAGTGCAAGAGGTGCTGGATTCCAGCCTAGCAGACAAGTACAGTTGAGCAGCTAGACACCATTTAAAGTAACAACACTGATGTCTAGAGCATAAAGGTCTTGTGGAGAATTTCCCCACTCCTACCTCCTTCCAAAAGGGATGAAGTGTTTCATTTATTCAGCTACATACTGTTTTAACAAGGTCTTGGCAAATTGATAGCAAAGTTTAGAGAGGTGGAAGCATTCACCTCAGAAAAAGTGACTAGGTTTGCATAGCTTAAAAAAGTCCTACTAGTCTGGAACTTCAAAGGTCCAGAAAATAATACAGGCCTAGTGTAAGCTGTGGTTGTATTTAACAGCACGTTAGAACACCAATGCATAACCCCTTTCTCCCGTATTCTCTGGGAGATGGTGACCTGAGAAAATTCAAGGAGACTTCTGTTTAAGAAGCTTTGATGACCAGCACAATTCAGCTCTAGGACACACCTAGCAAAATATCAGCTAGTTAACAGTCAGATGCTGTTGATAGTTTTAGGTCTGCCGCATCAGGAGTGTCAGAGAATAGAAAGTTTCAACGCTGCTTGCTTGCAATTCGAGACACTCAAGCCAGCAATGACTCAATCCCCTGGATTTTACAGAAGAAACTTGATATTCCCAGACTTGGGACATGTTTATGAACAGTTAGAATTGCTTACTTTTTGATAACTGTAGGTTCTTCTAATGCCAGGCTGTTCAAGCAAGCTGAAGTATAAATATAGTCATCTGCAACACCTGCAAGAACAGGACAAGGTTTTCAGAATGAAATTAGCAAGACTGCAAGGTCTTTAGAAAGGTCTTTGAAATGATTCACTTTTATGAGATCTTGTCATCTTATCTGCTTTTGCACATGCATCCTTGATTCTGTTGTAGTAGTTGACAAGAAAAGTCTTCTCTTGCTCAAAAAAGTCTTCTACTTCCTGAAAGAGAATATAACCCGTTAAGTCAGTTACATTACTGCAGAATACAAGCTCTTCCCTATTTTGAGAAAGGCCAAAGAAAGAACCATAGCCACCTGAGCATTATGCCCATCGATCTCTATTGAAGAGCAGAGTTCAAACAAAGTCCCGAGACAAGGGTTTGACAAACCAAGCCATTTGGCAAGTTTCTTTTTCATGATGAAGTGAAGATGGACTTGACACTCAACTAATTCAACGCTGCAGGTTGTCTGAAGCAATCAGTAAGTTGGTATTGGACAGCCCTTAGGGCTACCAACTGTTGGAATTTTATTTCCCAGGCTTGCTGCAACACCGTAGCTAAGGAGTTAACAAGCTTGCTTCACATCCACACCAAACATTGTATGTACCGTAATGTTTCATGACATTGTGTTGAGAACAGCAAGTCTATTAGAAAGAGCTACCATGGAAACATGATAGAAAAGCTGAAGCTGAACCAGTTACAGGAGTCTTTGGTATTTGATCTCATCTAGTGCAAGCAGAAACCCATAAGTCATATTTGTTCAGAGCTCCAAAGCAGACAAAAAGCTACAAGTACATTTGCTAAAGGTGTAATTCCTTCCTCCCCACCAGTATCTTGTGTTAAGGCAACTCTTGTGCATCCACCAGAAGCTTTAAATATACACTTAATTTTTAACAGCGCATAGCTTCAATGTCTTATTTCTACAGAAGTTAAAATTAATATAGGCTACTCCACCCAGCTTGGGACAGCAGCAACAAGGAAGGTTAGCATTAGTAACTGAGCCTCATGCACATCAAGCCTGAAGCAGACTTAACTAACTTCCCCAAAGCAGGAAGCAAGAAACAATCAAGATTAGGCTAAGTAAGAGGTAAAGCAACTACCTTACCTTGACTCCAGAGAAGAGGACTTCATCAGCACTCTTAACCACACTTTTTAAAAAGCCACCAAACATCTCTTTTGTGTTTTTCCTCCGAACACTCAGCTGCAACAGAGAGGCCAAAGACAGCTTTAAAGTTATCCCAAGGGGTAAAGTGACTATTTTGACACTGGCAGTATAGTAACATCATTTATATCTAGCACATGACAGAGCAGGCTGATTTCCAAGCTCTCCATAATACATGTATAAGCTGTATAAAGACAGCTCATGTCACAAATGGCTTGAGTAGAAGTTGAACAACTATTCTGTGCCACAGATTTTTCCCATTCCCAGAAACAGCTCAGTTTCTCCTTATATATCTTGGATCAGCATCTATCACTCATAATTAAGTGTGACAGAACAGATGCAGTACCAACTTTAATACCCCTCCATTCTTCCATTTTAGGACCATGCAACACAGCATAGGTACACTTGAACCATACTTGTTCCTAAGATAAAGACATACAAAGTTGGCTACCTAACCAACTTGACTAAGATTAAGAAACGCTGTGAGATTTATAGCAGAAAGAGGTCTAAAAGGTCATGCTTTCATCTTTAACCATCTCACAGAAATACTGACAATATCTGCTTGCTGATGCTGCATGTAGATTTACATAACATTCTGACTGTGCCCAGAAAAAGTGACAGCACTCCTAACATCTTGCCTCACTCAGGAAGGAAGAGAAAAAAAAGTCTTACATCCTGGTCATACTCCAGAAAAACATGAAAATTGCGATCTTTGCTGAGCACAGGATGAGAAGAAATCCGCTGAAGGAAGATTTCATGTGATGATACAGTCTTCTTGAAGACAGCAAGGTATTCACTGAAAGGAAAGAACAGACTGAGATCCTCTCTTGTGCTGCCTTCTTCAATATACAAAGAATTGCTTTAAGTTTATCCAGTGAAAATATTAAACATGCTTCTGAAATAGCTAGCTAGTGATAGAGAAGCTATTTTCAATCTCTTCAGCTAGGAAGTTTTCCAGTTTGAGAGAGACTTTTGGCAACACCCCAGATCCAAGATTTCAAAGATTATGCAGCAGCAGACACCCTTCAGAACAGTCACACTCAAGATCAGTTACCACCAAATAAGTTGCTCTCCCAGGAGGCTTCTTTAAGTGCAGCTTTTGGCAGTAGACTCATTCTACTTACGCTTCTAGCTCTTGCTTCATTTTGGCAAACTCTTCTTTAGTCATGGACACTTCTCCTTCCCCTAGCTTCTGCATCTTCTCTCTGGGACCATCAAAGTCAGGCTTTGAAGGTGCTGGAGGTATCTAGCCAAGGAATTGGTTAGTGATAGATGCTCGCAAATAAAGGGTCCCAAAATTACTTCTAGCCTTCTCTGGAAGGAGGTCTTTTTGCCTGGTCATGGCAAGCCAGCAAGGCTCTGCACCCAGGAATTCTAGAGGCATGTTGATGTCTAGGCCCCTGTTTGCCCCTCCCCATTCTGTGCTACCTCTGCCCCAGAAGTGAAACCAACCAAGAGGAACAGCTTCTAAAATCCATGCTGTAGCCAGCCATCTTCTGTGGCCCACAGGGCCTCCTAAAGAATCATCGTAGGAAAGAAAGACCATATTTAACAGAGTATTTCACTGTGTCATCTTCAGGCAGATATTAATACCACCATAGAGTCAGGAACTATCAGCACATCAAGCCTTTTTGCTGCTCCAGGCTATATAGAAAGATAACATAGAGCCATACCACTCAAGCTGCTTGCGAATTAAGGCAAAAGGAAGCGTAGGGAATACTCAAGTCAAGAAACACTAGTAACATAAGTAAAGCAGACTTCATGCCCTTACTAGTATGCACTTTAAATCACTAAAGTCTTTTGTTTAGATTTACATTTTTTAAGGAAGTACTTACAATGAGTCCTGCATACTCTTCAGTTTCAGTGAGTGTATCATGCAGCCACACAAAGTCTTCATGCTGCCTTGTAACTGAAAACTCAGGGCTTTGAAAAGCTGGCAGTGTAGTCTGGAAGAGAAGATATAGAAGCCCCACTGTTTTGTAAATTAGTGCTTTTAGAAACAGTTTTGTCCATTTCCAAAGGAAGCTATTTTGCCTAGTAAGAGCCTTGCCTACTCCCTTTTAGCTGAGCTGGCACCCATTTGAGAGCCTTACTACTAAGGAGACTATTTAAAGAAAAGGCACTGTTGTGGAACAGCATTAATGCAGTTTATTTTGTGAAGTTTCACAGTAGCTGGTTTCCCCACCCCTACCCCCCAGCCTTCTGGTGCCAAGCTAGGATTCCTTAGCAAAGCCAGTCTAGTGTATCAGCTACCTTGTCTCCATTTAGAGAGTGTTCAAGTCTTAGGAAATCTGAAGCGTCTGCATACATATATACCCTCAAGCCTTCAAGTGGAAAAGCGCCATCTAATTAGATTTCCTTCATTGCCAAGCCCATCTTTACAGCTATGTGTACAGCAAATATACAGATTACTTGCATAGCACTTATGAAGATCACTTTCTACCCCATGATCTTACCTTAGTATGCACAGTGAACTTAACTCTGTCCTTTTCACTTAGGGCATCAGGTATATCAATTTGGAGAGAAGGATCAACATTCAGGTCTACAGATACAGACCTGAGCTGCAAGAGAATTCACAGAATAAGCCTTGGTCAAGTATCAAGTGGGTTTAGTGCAGCTTAGATGGATCATCAGCTGTCAACAAGAACCACATTACACTAAACCTCTGCCTGCAGGAACAGCACATATGGACAAGCGTGACAGCCTTGACACTACATGCACACCACTATGACAAGCCTTCCCTTCCAAACACAGGCAACTAAAAAGGCTTGTTAGCTTAAAGGCTGAAGAACCAATCATTCAAGTTCACACTAGAGGTATTTGGGAAGTCTTCTCTCAAAAGAAGCATCCTCCTTCCAGTACTTCTCCAGCTTGTTTACTTGAAGCACATCAAGCCAAAGCCTATTATGCCATTTAGAAGATAGCAACAACCCTAACAGTTCTCTCTTGGTTATCCTGTGCCTCCACAATATGTGGCAGAACAGCTCTTAAGAGCCTAACCTTGTGACCTGTTTCCGCAGCCTTAGATCAGACAGCCACTTTATTCTAAGTCAAGAAGAATTAAGTGCTTTTTTCTATTACAAATAGCAAGTCATAGGCAAGAGCCTGATGCTTCCTCACCAGGCCCAGATTGGCCACCACTGTCATTCTGATCTTTCAAAACTACTGCACACGTTCCAGTTGCTGTTCTGACAGCTACAGAGGCTACATTCTCTCTGATCTTGGGGAAAAGTGAGGCACTAAACCTCTGTAGGCTCGCAGAAAGTCTAAGAACCAACTGTTTGCCAGAAGCAGGACAAAAATCCGAGAACACTGTGGCACTATCATTGCATCTGTTTAATCTTATTTTCATGACACCTGGCATCATGTTATTCATTGCTGGTAGAATTCACGTTTGCCGTTAAAGAAAGCCCCAGTAAGCTGGTACAAGAACTAGCCTCAAAGATATCCGAACTTTGCTTTACAAAAAGCTATTCACTGCTTGTAACTGTCAGTCTCTTCCTCTCCTAAATTTAGGTCTTGTTTTATCTTTTCTAGACAGAGCTTTGTGTCTGGCAACATTTTAATGCTATTTGTTTCCACTCAGAGCAGCTCAGCAGAGGTTTCTGAGCATGCTATGTGAGGAACGCTTTACAGGAGATCTCAGAGCATACCAGGTTCAATAAAGACCAGACTTGCCTTCCCAGTGCTTCAGACAGACCTTAAACAGAGCAAGCATCTTCCTTCAGGGACTTCTCTTCATTCCAACAGCCTACATCCAGAATATAGTTTCAATCATACTTAAACTTTTCTAGAGCAGTGGAATAGCCTTCTCAGTTGAAGCTGCTCTAGGGTATGCACCGCTAACATCCTCAAGCCATAGTCCTACTGAATTTCCTTACAAGGACAGCACTTGCTGACTCAGAGCAGATGGGGCCTTGATGCTCAGCATGCCACCCTGTTCTGGGAAGCGGCCAGGCTACACTTATGAGCAGCAAGATTTAGCATAGCCACCAGCTCATTTCTCTCTGGTTTATGATTTGAACTTCCTTTATCAAGTCGTACTTCACTGCACGTACCCAACCATTGATGACAAATGGCTTCAATTCCCTACCTGACCTCAGAAGCAAGCAAAGAAGTTTAGGCATATCCAGCATAGATTACTAAGATTAATGCATACATGCAGTTCTTACATCAAGTAGAATCATGTATTTAGATACCAAGGAATAGACTTTTACAAGCTATAAGACAGTAGTGATCACCAGCTTCAGTCATCTGTATTCCAGAAGCATACAGGAACCTTAGCCTATCACATTATGGTGGTTCCTGTGCTATGAAACCTGTCTTCTAAGAGGCCCTCCCTTCAGTGCCGCAGCCTAACAAGTCATTCTTATTCTCTGCATAAGGAAGAAACTACCAGAGATCAAGGTCACAACACAGGAAGTTTGCTGAAAGTGGCCGTCAGAGCCAGGCTGAATCCTGAAGTTATCCTTTAGAGATAATCCTGAATACCTTCCCAGGAAAGCAAGCTAGAGAACTGGGCCACAACTGACATTGTTTCCCCACCCTGCAGCATACTACTGCACAGATCCCACCAGCCAGGAGCTTGCCCCGACCACCTGCTAAGCACAACAAGCTTCAGCACCAAAGCCCACAAGCAAACAGCGCCAGACTACATCTGAGCAATCCTGTCATATCAGAGATAGC
This sequence comes from Burhinus bistriatus, assembly GCA_013397275.1. Lineage (NCBI taxonomy): Eukaryota > Metazoa > Chordata > Aves > Charadriiformes > Burhinidae > Burhinus > Burhinus bistriatus. Next base: position 195,395 of record VYXH01007090.1, on the reverse strand, counting down.
TTGAATGCTGCCTTAAGCTTCTGTAAAGTTGCATAAGAACTGTTGAGAGGTTGCCCTTTATAAGCTGAAGCTTCACTTCCAAAAGCTTTGGAAACTCCTTCCCCTTACTCTGACCATCTGTGTACTGCAGTCCAGACCTGGCAGACGACAAGTCTCTCTGGCTACCTGCAGAGGACACAGCTGTCAGGCTATAGCATGCCTTTGCCTCTATCCAGCCTGCCCCTGCCTAGACTCCCACTACCACCAATGGTTACTGCTTTCATCTATGATCAGGCTTTCACATATAAGTGAGGGATGCCCCAGTCACTGTACCCTCATCCTTCCAGCCATGCTAAAAAGACTTCTATCTGCTGTATACTAGCTGTTAGCTGCAGTTAGGAGGTAGGTAAGAGATATACCTTTTTAAGCCTTATGACTATGGAAAGACCTTGCATGCAGCACATTGAGCTTCCCATTCTGACTTCAGAAGGACAGAAGGCATCTATCCCATTGTGGGTATTGCCTTGGCAGCAAGCAAGGACATTGAGTTTACAGAGCATGCCCTGGAACACAGTTCCAAGCAGTCCCAGCACTGCTTACCTCCAGGTGGATGTGGTGGGACTCCAAACACTACATGGACACCACCAGTACAGTTGCTTCTCTCCAGCCACTTTATGGTACAGATTATTATATTGCCCTACAGGCATGTGATTCTGATACTTCCGAGGAAGGCACAGACCAAACAGCACAAAGGTACATGGTTTGGAGGTCACTGACACTGGTTTAAGCAGAAGCTGCCCCATTCAAGTACTGGAGGAAAGACAGGCAGGAGGCCACCATTCAGACATTAGTTTCAGTGGGAGCACAGCTCACTGTGTGTTGCCAACTGAGTGAAAGGCAAGTTGGTCAGTGTTTCCCAGCCAGATAACACTTGTGGCCAAAGCAGTGAGATGCAGACCCCAGTGTTTTGCATCCTGCTTACTTATCTTTACTGTCCAAACAGGATCAGCAGTGCTAACAATACAAACTGCTGAGTCTGGAAAGTATGATAAGCCAAAGGAAACTGCTTCCTTTCAGCTAAACTAAGGAAAGGATTACACAAATCATCTAGTCCTGAATTTGTGAACTGTCTTATTAGGTGTTATGCAGAAAGTAACCAGATATTAGATGCTGTCCACACATCCCCTCCATGCCTAGTAGGTGCCTGCACAAGAGATGGGCAGGTATGGACACAAGATGGTACTGCTTTGCCAGATTAAAGCAGTTCACATGTCACAGGCATTTCTCCCTTGCAACGGGGCAAGAACACATAACCTACAGCTTCACCAACCTCCAGGAATGCTACTGCATGAGAGCTTACTGCCCCAGCAGGGCCTTACTTATACAGAAGGAACTGGGAGTCAGCAGCATTGCTTAGCTGTGCACTCCAGAGCAGTATGTACAATAAATATGGCTCCAAGTGTGAGACCCACCCAGAAATGGGACAAGAGTCAAGAAAATCCCTATATACAGTGGTGGGATTCTGCCCCTCAGGACTACATGAAGCCACTTGCTAAAAAATCTTGTACCTCTCCTACGCTAAATATCTGCTGTAAGTGTACATGACCCAGACGATACTTAAAGGCCACTGCAGGCTCCAACATCAAGTATATCACTGTTTGAAGACAGCACAGGATTATCACCTCTACCCTTCAGGAGCCTGGTCTCTAGTAAAGGACCTGGAGCCATATGAAACAGAGGCTTGTAAAACCACCGGTCTGCTCTAGTCCTGTGAAGGTCACTGTGGGCTCCTAACTCCAGGCCAGAGACCTTTAGAATTACACAATCATAGCAGCAAGGCTCAGACTACAAAGAGCGCATTCACACCGTCTGACTTCAGGAGGACAGAATGCTTTGTTTCCCTACAGAAAGTGCTGGGGCAGGATTTCTCCAATGAACTGGAAGCAAGAAGCCCTCCCCATCTCTTGTTACCACAGCTGTATAAGGCACTAACCCAGTGCACTGAAGGCAGATGTTTCACACCAACCTTTAATCAACACAAGCACCTGCTCCTGCAGCATTAACAGCTTCTTATTCAGGACCTTTCATTCCACCGTCCCTCCTACACCCACCCTACAAGCAGGACTGAAGATCAACTTGCTTATGGTCACATGAAGGCTGTGCAGAGCAGAGGAATTAAACTTTCATCTCCAGGCCCCAGGCTTGTTCCTTTGTCACATCAGGCACCTAGCCCAAGGCCTTCCCAGGAAACCACTCCATTTTAGCTCTCTGGCCTGCCATGCCTGACAGCTCCTTCATATCTGGAGGCATTTCTCTTCCAGGACATCATTGCTTCTTCCCTGCACTCCAGGCAGTGGGCAAGAGAACTGAAGTTTCCCCGTCCTGGTTACCAGAAACCAGACTGTCACCACATACCCTCAAGGGGATATAATCCAATCTTAGCAGCTGGTAAGAGATTATTCCTCACTTGCAGCACATGCCTGAAGAGATACAGAGGATGGTGACTCCTGGAGCAGGACAGTGCGGAAACAGCTGGGGTGAGCTGTAAACTGAAACACTCCCAAACCCAGCACAGTGCCCCACTTTCACCTCTCATTTCCCTTTCTCAGAAACAGCTTAGGGACTTCTGGTTTGCAATGACTACAGCAACTGTCACAGCTGCTCTAACACCTTCCACCTCTAGGCTCATGCCTCTTTAGTGACTTTTATTGGAATTCTTAGGGTTTCTTGAGGATTCAAGAAAAACTTCCCCTGTTCAGTAAAGATACTGTTCACCAGAACTGCCTGATCCCAAAATTAGAGCAAGACATCAAGCAGAGCCCTGCAGAATAACAGACAGTCATCATATTGATTAATGTTTCTAGGCTTCAGGACCAGAAGACTAAAAATAGATATTATGGTACTAATTAGGACACTATGATAATCACCTGGTCTGGAAGCCCAAGATAAGAGACAGCAGAGAACATTACTGTGACCAAGCCAGGTAGAGTTTTACAGCAGTTGTTTTTTTTAAACATCTCTAAGCACTGAAAAAAGCCCAAACAAGAGAGTTGGACCATTTAAGTACAACCCAGTGATGACCATCAGCTACCCAGGCTTCAGCTTGACAGACATGAGTTGCTGATCAGGCCTCACCCAATGCAAACATATCTTCATGCTTACAGGCATCCAGTGGAAGGAAGTGCCCTCAGCCACTGAAGCTGCTTAGTTCTGTTGGGTGGCCTGAACTGCTGCTTTTAAAATTACGCCCTTTGCCATTTTAGCATCAGTTCTAGATGACTCAAAGTTACTTCTGCATTCTAACAAAAGAATCTGCTAGTGCAAGCAACTGTGTACAACATCCGATTACTAGCAAAATAAGACTCTCTATTTGTTCTCAAAATCAGATTAATCCAGGGGCCTTCCACATAGCCAGCCTCCCAGAAGAACAAGGAACTCTTCCACAGGTGTTCACATGCCACAGAACTTTCTGCTTATTGTCAGCTACCTTATAAAAAAAAACCTCTCCTCTTACTGATCACCTCCCTGCTGTCATTCAAGAAACAGCCACAAACAAGACTTCAGTAATTACATCTGCCACTATCTAGCATCCGTTACTTTTTACAGAGCAGTCTTTCTAATTAAACCAGTTTAAGTGCTCTCCAGACAGCAGGAAAAGATCATTATGTTTTCTGGCAGTTTATACAGAGTTCTCAGAGGGCCTTGTTTCAACAGCCAGGAGTTAACCAGACTTTCAGAGTATCTGGCCAGCAGATATTAGTGGCGTTAGTTGCTGGAACTAGGTTTCAGTCATACTCAGCAGAAGTAGCTTAAGTTTCCCTTTAATCATAATACTAAAAATATGTCTGAAACTACATTGCACACATGCAGCAGTACAGAGCCAATACAGTAGATGTGAAGCTTTGATTTTACAGCCTTCATGACAGACTTGCTGTTAGCTCTCTGCATTCAACTGAAACAGTCCTGAAATAGTCCGAGATACATATAACCAGGAAAACTGAACCATTCTTGCACACAGTCTTCACATTGCCACTTATGCTATGGGAAACTCTTTCCCAAATTTGTGACTTTGGACTGTAGAACTCCAGTGATGCAATGGTTTTATTATTTTGCTTAAAACAAATATCAAGAGGAAGTAACAGCTCAATTTAGTCTCACTGAAATGGCATTCCTCACCAAGTGCGGTGCTTGCCAAGCAAGCAGAAGGCAGCGTCTATAGCCAGAGCACCTGTTGCCACTGGCTGTGTGATAAGCTGGCCTGATCACTTAGCTCTCGTATCAGAGGGATCTCTGCATCACTCTCTGCAGAAATCAAGCAGTCACACACCTCCTTATAGAGGGAGGAAGCTGTGGCAAGGACACTATCAACATTCAAGGATCTCATATTCAGAGCAAAAGCCTCTCCAGCTCACTCTGCTCCACCTAGGAGCACACAGGACACCTCCACCCAACCCGCTGCTTCCTCAGCTCAAGGAGTCAAGCAACAGCTTCGGAAGCGCAGGCCAAACCCACCCTGCTGCAGCAGCCTGCCTACAGAGCACAGCCTACGGCTAAGCACTTTTAGCCCATATGCCACCTGTAACATGAAGCATGCCCAGCTAAAATGGAAATTGTGCAACAGAAGCAAACCCCTAAGCCACAGTCAGCATCTACAAGAATGTTTTGCTGACCTTCTGCAGCAAGGCCAGAGCTGGTGGTAGGGATTCTCAGCAATACAACTTCACCATGCTCTCTTCACCTCCCATGGATTTGAAACTGTGTCATTAGCCCAAACTGGGCCAGCTTCATAGAGGCTATACGTATTATCCTTATCCAGTAGCTCTCACCTTGTGAGCAGTTCATCTCACTACTTTCTTTTGGGGCCAACCGCATACAGAAGCGGTTTCCTGGCAAAGCACAAGCAAGATCTAATAGGACCTCATTCTTTCCAGAACATGTAGCAGAAATTGTCTAGCTCCGAGAACCACTGTTCAGGAGTGATAACAGTAAGTCCCAGGCTATGACATACCATTTTGTCTTCCACTGACTGTTATGCAAAAGAGGGGCTACAATACTCTCTCTCAGTATTTTGATCTAGAACAGTTTAGCTACCGACTAGAGCCTTTTAAATACTATCAAGCCACTGACATTAAGAAATACCAAGGTATTTCCACAAGCTTAGCTTGGCAGTCCCACTACTCACTTCACTTTCTGAAGTGCCTTTTCCTCCCCATGACAGATTACATCATCTTTCCCACTGTACTTCCAATCACCCTTATCCTACCCTCCCTCTTCCTACATACCCTGATCCTCTCCTGCTTTGCCACCTCAGGGTCAGTTTTTAGTTTATACTTACCAATTATTCCTATTCAAGGTTAATACCCAATGAAGCTTCCTTTATAGGCATAGGCTTTATCTACTGGCCACACACCAGTTCCATGTTGCTGTTTCCTTACCTAAACAGGAACAGACAAGATAGGAGTATTTCTATCCTCCTCCCTGTTGCTGGAATCCAAGGACAACCCTACTACTCGAAACAAGCTAGTTAATCTTTGGTCATTGAGCATTAGAGTTAAAGCCACTCCAGCCCTCACCGTGGGAACGTTTTCCCCTCCCCCAATATTCCTGTCTGCTAAGTTAGAAAGGGCATACAAACACTCAAAGTCACCAACTGCTGCAGGACAGCTGATATTTTACCTTCCCCTCCACCCATCACCTACAGGTCCTGCAAACCTATAAAGACTTTCACTCAGTATTTTCAAATAGCAGATACTTTAATACCAATAGTTTCACATGCAGCAGAAAAAGGTTAAAGCACCAGCTAGTTCACAACTCAAACCAAATAATTAGAAAACACCTGCTCAACAAACATTTTCCAGTTCTACTGGACCGAGACTGTTTTAAAAGATTCATATGCAAGAGAAGCAGATGAAAGGAAGTTATCTTAAAAAGTTATTATATTTCTAGTATATTTCTAGCTCTCCAGTCAGCTAATATACACCTTCCAAAAGGCTGGAGAAAATACAGACTGAGAAGACACCCCTTAAGCAGACTTAACAGCTTAAAACACAAGTCATCTTCCTACAAGTGAGTTCAGTTTAGTCACAATGCAAAGTTACTTTCATATACTACAGTACGAAAGCAAACTAGACAGCTCAGACTGTTACATGGCTGTCCTACCTTCTATTCAGGGTATGTCGGGGGTAGTTATTAAACCAGGTAGACCAGGTAGATTAATCCAAGCAGCTTGCCCAGTGCGAGAAACAGTTCCAAGCGCTACCTACACACACAGTAACTAATTCATAAAGTCCCTGTTTTAGCATTTCATTTGCATTTCCTCTGATAAGTCAAGCATCCTAATTTCAGGAAACACTCCATGCTCCCTCAAAGCCTCCTCAGCACTCAAAGCTTCAACTTAACAAGGCACTGCTACAGAGAAAGGAAAACAAAGTCAGCTACCAATGTGACAACCAAAGGAAAGAGGAGTCACAGCTGAAGTGACAGCTAACAGCCTAACTAACACAGGCCACACAACCAGGAAGGCTGGTCGCAGACGCACAAGGCAGCTGACCCACCGAGGAAGAGCAAGTTTAAGCACCTCTAGCAGAAGTGCCTACAGCACTCCATCACTAGCACCTAGCCACAGGTCCTGACGAGCAGGTCCGGCTCCTGCATCCCCCCGGCAGGCCCCGCTCCCGCGGCTCCAAGGCCCTGCTTGTCACCCCGCTCCCACCACGAACTAGGTGCTCCGCTCATAGCCAGCACTGCCGTGAGGCAGCGCACAGCCCTCCCCATCCCCTCCTTCCCACCCTGTTTTCGTCCTTTCCCCCCTTCCCCCCCCTTTATCTTTCTCTAGGCACCTCTTCCTCCAGGGGCAGCACCCCGCACTCACCCGCGGCAGCTGCACCCGGATCACCTCCCCTCAGAGGACCTTGGGTGCAGGGAGAAGCAACGCAGGGACTGCTGAGAAAAACTATTATTTAAGAAAACTAATATTTAAAAAACAAAGCCTAAACCGAACAAAAATAAAAACCGGTCAGTGCCCCGGTGCTGCCGGAGGGGGGAGAGGGCGGGGAGCTCCCTCAC
>VYXH01007090.1:166678-188206 GCA_013397275.1 Burhinus bistriatus | reverse complement strand
GGCGGCGGCGGCGGGAAGCGCGGCGCTGAGGTAACGCTGGCGGCGGGTTTCTCTCTGCGGGGCTGCTGGTGGTGAGGGGGCTGGGGGGCGGAGGCTGCCTCGGTGGGCACCGGCAGGGCTCTGCAGCTTGCGGGGGCAGGCGGATTGGGGCTGTGGTGGTGAGGCGAAAGGGCGCTCCCTCAGCGCCGGCCTCCCCGCCAGGCCTGGGTTAGCTGAGGGAGAGCGCCAGCCTGCCCCGGTAGCTGGGCCTGCTGCTCCCTCCTCCCGTGGCCTACCCTTGCGCCCCAGCCACGCACCTGGCAAACGTGTGCCCACCCCAGCCCCCGGGGCTGTGACCGAGCGGGGCTAGGTGAGCATGCCCGCTGAGGCAGTGGGGCAGGCCGGCGTCGAGCAGGGTTTCTTGTCCAGAATAACTTCTCCCTGAGAGAGCAAGAGGGAGGCCCTGCACAAGCATAGGCTATCCAGGGGTTGACCTGCCGGAAAGCAGCTCTGCAGAGAGGGATCGGGGAGGCCTGAGGGACAACAGGTTGACAGGAGCCAGCAATGTGCCCTTGCGGCCAAGAGGGCGCGTTAAAAAGACCGTGGCCAGCAGGTCGTGAGAGGTCATCCTCCCCCTCTACTCTGCCCTGGTGAGGCCACAACTGAGAGCTCTGTCCAGTTCTGGGCTCCCCAGTTCAAGAAAGACAGGGAACTACTGGAGAGAGTCCATCAGAGGGCTACAAAGATGATCAAGGGAATGGAGCACCTGTGTTACGAGGAAAAGCTGAGAAACTTGGGTCTGTTTAGCCTGGAGAAGAGAAGACTGAGAGGGGATCTCATCAATGCTTATAAATATCTAAAGGGTGGGTGTCGAGGATGGGGCCAGACTCTTTTCAGTGGTGCCCAGCGACAGGACAAGGGACAACAAGCACAAGCTGGAACACAGGAAATTCCATCTCAACGTGAGGAAAAACTTTACTTTGAGGGTAACAGCACTGGAACAGAGAGGTTGTGGAGTCTCCTTCTCTGGAGATACTAGAAACCTGCCTGGATGTGTTCCTGTCCAACCTGCTCTAGGTGAACCTCCTTTGACAGGGCAGTTGGACTAGATGATCTTTGAAGGTCCCTTCCAACCCCTACCATTCTGTGATCCAGCACTATCTGGGATTTTCAGGCGCCTGGTGACTTTGTTGCAACCCTATTTCCCACTAATTCCCTTCCCAGTGCAGAAGCTTGTTGTCCCTTTGATCCAGTGTAGTTCTGTGGGCTTGGGCTTTAAACGGGGTTGCTAAATTTTTTATTTTTTTTTTAAATCTCCTTTTTTCTCCCCGTGGTCTTAGCTTCCAAAAGGGGGAGGTGTATTTTTAACCTCAATGATTTAGCTTACAGACTGCAAGGAACCAAGGAAGAGAGGTTGAGGGCAGGGAATGGGCAAGCGTGCAAAGTCCTAAAATTAATATAGTGTCGAATCCCTGCATTATTAAGCTATAACTAGACAAAAGAGAAAGTGGTCATTCCAACCAAGAAGACAGGTTACTGTTGCCTTTCTACATCAAATAGTAATACTTCTTCCCAGATAAAAGCCTGTGACGTTAACTTAAAATTACACCTTCATCAGTGGATTTGCTGTTCCCAAATAAGAGACACAGAGTAACAGGTCTGTAACGATGTTTAGTAGTGCTCTTTCTTACTATCTCTGAAGTAAACTAGTGCTTTTATTTGCTTGATAGGTGACTGTCGAGAAAAAGCTATACTGATTATTGTCTGAAACCATAGTTGGAGGAAGGTTTTTATGGATGTGAACACTTTCTTAAGTAAGCCTTTTTTGTTTCCCTCACTTAGGCTACTAATTCCTATCCTGGAAAAACTTCTTCCGTTTTGTTAGTGCAGTTGTTGTTGGAGCTGCGAAGTCAACTAGCTTGGGGAACGTAAGTCCTCCTACTTTTTGGTTTGTTGTTGTTTTTTTTTTCCCCCCAGGTAATTTTATTTGTGTTCAATTCTCCAGTGTGGCTCATCATGCAATACTTGATGCAATTCTACCGGTCTTCAGACACAAACTGTTTCAGAGAGAAGGGAGACACTTCCCCTGAGAGAAAGATCAATTGAATGCTGTTCTTTATGTACAAGAGTAGATCCAGACCACTCCAACTCCATTTCTTTCTTGTAAATGTAAGTTATTTGCACAGAAATGCCACTGTGATTTATTGAAAAACACGATTCTCTATTCTGCTAGATACAAGCATTCTTTATTTCTTAACAATCCTAGAACCTCTTTCCTTTTGTAGAACAGCACAGCAGCTGACAAACTCTCGCTTTCCTGGTGGTTCAGTTCATAGAGTGCACAAACATTTCCACAGATATTACTCCAGAGCAATATAGGCTGTTAATTTAAAATTCATATTAGATGTTACTGAAACACTGCATCAGTGTTATTATAAATTGGCTCTAGGGCTCATAATATTGCATATTTTAGTAGCCCCATGATTCAAAGCACTTGTCTAGTATAAATTTATTCTTTAAAAAATATTGAGGGGGCAGCTTACTACAAGTGAACTTTATGCTGAATCAGGCATCATCTTGCTTCCTGCAGCAGACACAAGGCCAGAATAAACTTTTTCTTTTGTGCGCTGGCTCATGTAACAAATACACACTCATTGACCCAGCGTTTATTCTGTTGTGATTAATACGCTTGGATAAGCATATTAATGGTCATCAAACAATAGCTTGAGAAACTTCAAGCTTGGTTAGTATTACATTGGAATAAGAGTAATTTTTTTTTTCCTGTTTTACTTTAAATCACAGCTTCAGCAGCTCTATTACGAGGTAAACCCCAAGAAAGGAGAGATTGATTTTTCTGCACTGCTTTTTATGATGAAAAAATACAGTGAAGCAATTTGCTTATGGTATTAAAGTCTGAGCTTTACATATCCCTTTGCTGCTTTTACTGGTTTTTTGTTGCCTCCTGCAGCAAACTGACACCTGTTGTAATGTGCTAGCGTCATTCATTATTTCTTTTTCAGCAAGGGGCAGATTCTGTCAGGTAACTGCTGTAAATGCTGGCATAGCAGCTTTGCAGAAGTGAGCTGCTTTATGATAGTCAAATGACAAAACACGGGGAGCTTCTGAAAAATAAATTTATTAGAACAATTAGTAGTAATAGTGAAGACATGCAGAATTCACTGACTGAAAACCCAAAGAGAACTGAAAAATTGAAACATGTATACTTCATAAAAAGTACCTCTATGCTTTTATAAATTTCTAGCAAGCTGTAGAAACAGCTTTTTGACATCTTGTAAGAAATGAGAGGTAACATAAATTTTGGTTATGTTTCACCTAAATTTGTAAAACTTCCTCACATGTCCAAGAAATGAAGCAGGGCAGAACTTAAGTTACAACACAGACAGTCCAATTTCTTGCTGCTGTGTAACCTGTCTAAAGCAGGTTGTTCTGTTTTTTGGCAAAACTCCCGTACTTTTCTGGCAATAAAATGGTTGAAATTGTCTGGTTTGTCTTTTTGTAATGCATCTGACTGTGCTTTTCTCATGTGCAGGCAGGAGAGTAGTTTTGACAGGAATCTGAAAGTCAGAGGATGCTCAGAGCAAGAGTCATGTCCATTCTTGCTGGTGAACACTGGAAAATGAGAAAACAAATGCAACTGCGCCTAGCCCAGTTCTGCTGGATAAGGAAAGCAGATTTAGATTTGATTCAATATTAAGTATAATGTAATGAATAAAATAGGGAAGTGACACATTCAAAGTATCTTAAATGGTGAGGTTTCCCTTGTAAGGTAGCTTGCTTTGTATGTAATCAGACTGTAAGAAGTCAGTAGCAGAATTAACCAGTTGGTGCTTTCATTATTTTCCTCCATTACTCTCTTATGGACCATGAAGCAGTTTTAAAATCATTAACTATTTTGATTGATATGCATTGTAATTATAGGAAACCCTTACTGAAGACTGAGTGAGACCATCTAACAACAGCATGGCAAACCTGGCTGTAGGGCACCTGGTACTGAGCCAGAAATGCTGCTGCTACATGACGCAAAGTTCTGATCCAACCTAATTGTGTTTCCCTGGTTCAGATTTGCTTTTAAGATTTACAGATTAATTTTGTATCAGGTTACATACCATCAGGTTACAGAACAGTTATTATTTGGCCAAACCATACAAAGTCAGCCTGAAAATGTAAAGCTAGTAAATAAAAAAAGCAGTGTTTCTGCCTACTCCTGATTAAATGTGTACAGCTGGAGGGTTTTGTCCTTCGCAGATGAAGAACAATATTTATGGAACTAGAGTCCAAGGTCTCAGCTTCTTGTTAAAAGATGCCTTGATCTCATCAGCTGCAGCTGATACAGCCCCATTTTTGCAAACTGTTCTGTGTGACAGATGCCTGCACCCACACACTGGTGTCACTGCAGTTCTGCCTGAGCACTCCCCCTGCTACATTTTTGTTCTCTGTGGCACCTACGGTTTGGGCAGCGTATGAAGTGCTGTGTAAGAAGAGAGTAATGTTAAAGTATTTTCAGGAACAAAATGCTGATGTTAGTTGGCAATGTGTGTTGCCTGTATTCTGTGTCTGCAGTGGATGGAAGGGAACTTTGTAATGGTAAGCAGATAACTTTCAGTAGGAGAATAGGGCCTCAATTCTGCAAATATTTAGTGGTGTTTTAAATGCCACTGTTCAAGTGTTTACATTTTATCCATGTGCATAAACTTTCCTAAGGACTTAGCGCTGTAGTTATAAGGCCTTTTTGAAAGCTATGCTGTGAACAGTAATTCTGGTATACTGTTTTTGCTTTTAAACTTACTAGGTGTCTTAGAACACAACTATGTTTGAAACTCAGTTTAGAAAAATACTTCTATATTTTACTCTCATCTTTAAAAGATTTATTTGAATCTGAAGATAACTTGCAGTATATCTGGTTTCTCCTTGGCTTTCCTAGTCTCAGGTCTCCCAATTTCAGCGTGTATATACTGCCACTCTCTGCTTTCTCCTAGGTATACAAAAGAAAAACGTGTTTTTGTTTTCCAAAAGGTACTTTGTCCCCACAATCATCTTAAGTTGGGTATCCACTATAAACTTACTTGGTTTTAATACCTCATAACAATGGATTTGCTACATTCTCTACTGCATAGCCTTTTTTTATTTCCTCCTCTGTCTTTTGGGGGGGGCGTGGTTGTTGCTGAACAGTTTTTTGTTTCTCCTTTCATAACAGTTCTGATACTGTTGCTCTAATAGCATCCTCCGCTGTAGTATTTGCTACTTGTAACATCTTTATGTGTTTGCCTGGTTTCAGATTTTGCAGACCAGCGCCGGTGCTTTTCAGGATCGTTTCCTCCTTTCATTGCTTATTGGTTCTTTCTCTTATTGTATTGTTTATCTAATGGAATTTTGGTGGCATAAGGTGTATGAAAGCACTTTATGACTGCAGCAGTTCTTTGTTTAGCAAAGAGCAAAAATAGGTTGATGGTAGAGTTTTATGACTCTGGAAATCACAAATTTCTTTTTCCACAGGGAGGAAATAAACTGTTCCACAGGCTGTTCCTAACAGAAGAAAGAAAACTTTAACTACTCACAAATGCTTCTTGTCCGAATGAAATTCCTACAGCTACTGTCCAGGAAACCTGGGAAACTGGGAATGCTTTTTCAAATACCTTTTTGCCAAAAGCAATTCCCATATTTGTGTCTGGCCACCTCCACTTGTCTTTATAGTAAGAAGAAAAAAGTGAACAGTTATGAACAAGTTGACCAAGAAAAATACAAGAACTTGGTCTACTCTGTTACATCTTACAAAACCAGTGCCCAAACACCAGAGACAATACTTGAAGAAGACAATTTATTATATGGGCCACTGGATAAACACAGACCTCCAGTTAAAGCTGAAACAAAAACTCCCAAGAACTGGGTTCCTTTAATAAACCCCAACAAGAGAATTCCCCTTCTCAACAGTGAGTCAAACCTCCCCATGAAAATCTCTTTACAAAAAACAAAAATGCCCAGTGTTACTCGTATTCTTCAACAGACTATGTCTCCACAGCAAGTCTTTTATCTAGAAAGGTGGAAGCAGAAAATGATACAGGAACTTGGAAAAGATGGTTTTGCAGAGTATACTAAAAGTAAGTCTAACCACAGTGGGATTACAAAGTAGAAGCAATAGCCTGGGTAACTGGCTGGGATGTGCTAGCATAGCTGCAGTATCTGGCCCTACAAGTCAGGTGTTTTGGAAATCCTTTAAGTTGTTTCCATTCAAGGAGCAAGAGCATATTATGAACACACCTGTTATCAATGAATCTAAGTTCTGATCTTTGTTGTAGGACCACTAAAATGGATTCAGAAACGTGTGGGAAATGACAATTAGACTGTAGACATTCTTTGCTCTATCCTGTCTGCCTCTCCTTTATTTCTCTATTTGCTAGTATCTATTTACAAATAGGTATTTTCCTGCTGATGTTACTGAGTCTGTTCGCAGATACAAAGCTACTTTGTAACGAGATGGAGCTAAGCATTCTGAAATTGTATCATCTTGAGTGGTTAAAAAACTAGTGTCATGCTGTTTCATGTTGAAGTTCTTCAGTAACTGTTTAGTACATATAGCCTCTTCTGTAAAATTGCCATGCATTTAGAGGTTTTTGTTTCATAAGACCTACAAAGGTGACTTCCCCCAAGCTGAAGGGCATCTGGGAGGACCTGGGGGATAGTAGGTAGCTTCTTGTAGAAAGGTTGATAAATACCCGAGCGCTCCTTACAGGAATTATTATGCTTTTTAAAACTGAATATCCTGTGTTTATGCTTTTTGAGTTAATAAGCACTTCAGTGCCTAAGGTGGCATAACAAACCTAACATAACTATTGAAAATTTCTCTTTCTTGGAATCATTTCTAACATAAGCCCTTACTCCTAGAGCTATGCCCACCCATTTCAGGAGGAGATTAGTTCCATTCAAATGAACCAATACAGCAGAAGAAGCAAATACAGCAAAAGCAGCCTAGAATAATGTTTTTACTTCATAGAAATTCATAAATGCCTCTGAAGAAACAATAAATTAAAAATCATGTTTTGTTTCTGAGTAATTAGTGAGACCAAAAAAGTAAAGCAAGCATTAATGTAAGAGATACTAATTTCACTGTTGGCACTTAGTTTATTTTTCTGTCTCATTCCCACATCCTCAAGCTTTCAGTTCAAGAAAACAGGATTGGCTTAAGAGCTATGTTGTGTAATATCTAGAATACAAGTCCATTGGGTATGATGAGTAGTGTCTAAAATGTGGTGTTTTTTCACATTTTTCTTAGATCTTTTCCTCCAAGGAGAGCTCTTTCATGCAGCTTTGGAATCTATATTTCTGTCTGAAGAGATGGCAACTAAGGAGCAGAGAGAAGATGTTGCTATTTCCGGCTACTTGTCGAGTGTGCAACACGTCTTAAAAGATGTCAGCGAAGTGAAAGCTCTGGAAAGTGCCGTTCAGCATGAGACTCTTCAGTATCTGGGCCTGGTAGACTGCGTGGCTAAGTATCGGTGAGGTGCTGGTTCTCGAAGAAACCTGATAATTCCAGTGGTGCGTGGTGCTCCGTGGTGTGTGGGAGGCTGTGTCCCAGGCTGTAGCAGGTGTGTTGGTGAGCTACTGGGGGGAAGCTGGAAAGATCTCTAAGAGGGGCGAAATGGATGAACTCAGAAGTGAACCCGATGACAGAGTTGCTGTTGTTCCTTGTGGAGAATTCCTTACTGGAGCAGGGTATCAGCAGAGCACGGTTAAGCGCTTCTCGGCAGTTGCCAGGAACTGCAGCAGATGTTAGCAAGTCTTGGTTTTAGAGATCTAAACTACCAGTGTGGAAGAGACTTGCTTAGACATAATAATGAGCAACATGACATCAAGGTGAAACAGGCTGAGAGTGTTACAACTTTCTTTGCTGTCCCATCCTTTGTTTCTTACTATGACTAAACTTAAGTTTAAAACATTGTCCTATGTTGTTCTCTTATGCAGAGGCCAGTTGTGTGTGATTGACTGGAAAACTTCAGAGAAACCAAAGCCGTTTCTGAAGAATACTTTTGACAACCCGTTACAGGTTGCAGCATATATTGGAGCCATAAATCATGATGCCAATTACGACTTCCAGGTCAGTAGGCCTGCTACCTGTTAAGACAAGCAGCAGTGCCTATGGTATTTTCATGTCTCCCCACCTACTGCCTTTAGCACCTGCTGTCCAGCATGGAACTGTTGGTAGGATTTGTAACAAAGCAGCCCAGTCTTAGATCAGGTTAAGCTGACATACTGTGAAATAACGCCACTACTCTTGCTGATCCTGCTGCCTTTGCCTGTCAGCAGTGTATTTTTGTTGCTTTTAAGGAACTGCTCAGTGCGACCCAGGGATGCTCAGCATCTTAGCAGGTCAGATGAACTCACAGTGACTTGGCATCTGGGCAACCCCCAGTGCTTTGTTCTGTGTCGTTTTGGCTTGTGTCAAGAGTAGGAGGGGGGAGGAGAGGAAGTAAAGCAAAAGAGCCTGCAAACAGGGAGATGGGGTGGGAGGGCATTGATTGCATCACGTGTTGCTATACCCTACTCGCGATTGAGGGACTAAGTGATTTACTTAGAGTGTTTGGAAGATCTACAGTGTTTCCTCAGAGGAAAGCAGTGTGTTGGGAATCACTTCATGAGAAGACAGTGGAATAATATTTTTAAGGACTCCAAATGCAATTCTAGCCACATCTGCTTGGTCTGAAGGGTTGTTATTTCAATACAAAGCATTGAAGGAGGAAAATATAAAGCAGAAGAGAGCAGGGTAATTCATAGGTTCTTCAGAGGACTTTCTAGAATATTATAGAGATCAGTAAACGCGAGCACTAAACAGACAAGGTCCTTACAGAGTGAAATACAGGTAGTAATTCTAGAATTCTATTAGCTTCTGTCCCCCACCACTTTCTCTTCACCCCAGTGAAGAGAAACCGGTGTGGAGTTTGGATTAGAGCTGTTTGTCAAGTATGAAAGATGTCGGAGCACACCGAAGTAACCATTTCCATGCAGACTGATACTGGGGAATGGCATCAGTCCGGTTATATGACCCCAGGCAAAACCTCATCAGTCACTGGGAGTTTTACCAGCATCAGCAAGGTTTAAATAGACCCTATCACTGATACTCAGAGTTAAGGATGATGTTTTTGCAGTGAGGTTGAGTGTTCAGAATTGTTGATTAAAATTGTATATTAACATTGAATTTCTCACAGCCTTCTGTTTTTAACTGTAGGTTAGCTGTGGACTCATTGTGGTTGCCTATAAGAACGGCTCCCCTGCGCATCCGCATTTCATGGATCCTGATCTGTGCTCGCAGTACTGGAATAAGTGGCTTTTGCGCCTTGACGAGTACACGGACAGAAACTGACCCAAACTAAGCTATGCTGAAGCAAGTGGTCTGACCACAGAGACAAAGCAAGAATCCTTTGTTTAAATCTTCCATTTGAATACATTTTCTTTTTTGACTAACTTTGGTTAATTTCTTAATATCAGGGCTTCCCCCCCCCAACTCAAAAAAAAAAAAAAAAAAAAAAATTGGAGTGGGGAATGTGTATTTGCTTGCATTGCAGGTGACTTAAGTGGACCTGGCCGGACAGTCAGCTTAATTAATCTGTGGTTTTCCCCACAGAGTTTATACAACCTGAGGTTGATAGGAAAGTTGTTCAATCAAATCATCATTCTGTTGTCATATTTGAAAAAAAAACAACTGTTGCAAAACTGAGACTTTGAAAATTAAGTTGGTGAACTAAAACAGAATGACATCTGCATAGTCTGAGCTGAGGGAAATGCAAATGATAAACAAATTAATATAGTAGACTGGGTTTTAGTCAGCTTAGTTCTTGCTCATCTTAAAGGTATCTATTAACAGGCTTGTTACTATTTGTGGTTTTTCTTACAGCAACAACTGGAAAAACTGAGCTAAGAATTATAACGAAAGTTCTCATAAGCACTTATTTAAAATATTAAAGCAGTGATCATTTAAGAGAAGTAGCTTAGCAAAAGAGAAGCAGAATTGTAACCACTAAGCTTAGAAATTTCCAGCAAGTGTTCTGAAAAGTTCCAAGTTTGACCGCTTCTAGTGGCTCCTCCTGCAGATTTCTTAACAGGCTGTGCAGCCCACATGAAAGAGCTGTGAGAGTGTGAACGGGCATTGTACCTTAGGTGGTGAGGAGCTGTGCAGGCCAGGTCTGCAGCTGTCTTGAGCTCTCCTGACTTCGCTGTGGGTCTGAGCCGACAAGGAACCCACCCGTGTGGAACTATCTCCAGTGCCAGGTTATAGTGTTTGCCAGTGCGAGTGAGTTTCTTTATAAAAGCAGGCTTGTCGCTTTGAAGCTGGGCCTTCTGAGGAATGAAGAGCTGCTGGTTGGGGTTTGTGGGGTTTTTTGGTGATGGGGTTTTTTTGTTTGTTTGTTTTTTAATAAGTTTGTGAATAAGTGTTCTAAGTGAGAAGAGCTACTTTTGAAACTTGTTTCTCTGTCTATAGACTTGATTTTATGAATAAGCCTTGATGATATCGGGCGGTATTCCTTTGTGTGTTCCACACCTGGAAAGCTTTCTTCCTCATTCTCTTTCTTTTCTCTGAATTGTATGTATGAGGTTTTGTAATAACACTGCAGATTACAAATAAAAATACAACTAACCTGTAAGCTTCAAGAAAATCAGCCAGAACCAAACCTAAAAAAACCCAATGGGGGCAGGCTTGCTGCTGAAGAAACTTAAACCTCTGTAGTGCTTAATCTCTGCTCCTCCAGAGTACTGAACTGTGGAAACCTCTGCAGTGAAACTTAGTTGTAGTGGTACTTGCTTATTTGAACGTGGTCTGGTGATGGTATGATTACTCTGCTTAATTAGATTTCTATGTAAAAAGACAAACTATGGCAACTGAGAAACCAGGTTCAGAGATGACTAACCACAACGATGCTGCGTGAGCGCTCAGAAGTTCTACCTGTTTTACTAGTATCTTCCCACATCACAGAATTTTAGCGAGTGGGTGGTTCAACGTCACTGAACATCGTCAATTTTCTGTGAAAGATAGTTCCGTGGATACAAAGAGGGTGGGCATAAGCAAGCGGTAAGATGCCCCTGGGCAGAAGCAGGAAGTGATAGAACGTGCTGAATTCCCTGTGTTGGTTGGGATTGGATACATTGAGAGAGCATGGAACAGTTGGGCAATGTTTGGGTGGGATTGCCTTCATCAGTGCGTCATACAGCCATGAGATGTATCTGAGTCATGTAAGATTTCAGCCTTATCCTGCCTCCTAGTAAATAAGGACAAATCTAGAGCCCGGGCAGTGTGGGCACCTGTGGGCTTCACCCATTTTCATTTGTTTAACAAATGCCTGGTGTTTGAGGAGGGCTGCCAGCTTCACTGGTAGTGTCGCTTTGTAAACCTGCCTTTAAGTCTCAGATGAGTCTGTACCATCAGAGAGCCAGGAGAAGGCAGGCAGCCTTCAAAGGCAGTAGCGGTGGTAGTTACTGCTGTCTGGCACTTCTGACAGTCCGGCCGCCGCTGGCATCCATCCCTGTGTGAGCTCTGGAATGTTTCTGTAGAGGAGCGAGCTGGTGCCATTTTTCTCCCATAACAGAACTGGCAGATGGCTGTTGCCAATGTCATGCAAACTCAAATCTACTTTGTGACCAGTTGAAACTAACTTGCCAGACTGTTAAATTGACATGCCCAAGGCAGCTGCTACAGGGCATATCTGTCCTCTGCAGAAAAACCAGCCAGACATCAGAACAGTTACTCCAGCTGTAGCATCCAGCTTGTCAGAGCTTTGCTCTTGGTCCAGAGCAGTTTTTCTTCTGTGTACTGTTACCTGCTGCTTTTCTCTGTGAGTGCTTTCTTTGACTGAGATCACACAAAGGGGCCACCTTAATATGTCTGTAGTTCTTTTACCAGGGACCTGCTTTCGCAGTGGTACTGGAGGGAAATCAAAAGCAACGTGTACTACAGCACTGTACCCCAGTACTCAGCGCTGGTGAGGCCACAGCTTGAGTCCTGTGTTCAGTTTTGGGGGCCACAGTATAGGAGGGACATTGAGGTGCTGGAGCGTGTCCAGAGAAGGGCAACAAAGCTGGTGAGGAGTCTGGAGAACATGTCTTATGAGGAGCGGCTGAAGGAATTAGGATTGTTTAGTCTGGAGAAGAGAAGGTTGAAGGGAGACCTTATTGCTCTCTATAACTACCTGAAAGGAGGTTGTAGCGAGATGGGAGCTGGTCTCTTCTCCCAAGTAACTAGCGATAGGACAAGAGGAAACGGGTTCCAGTTGCACCAGGGGAGGTTCAGGCTGGACATTAGGAAAAAATTTTTCACTGAAAGAGTTATCAAACATTGGAACAGGCTGCCCAGGGAGGTGGTTGAGTCACCATCCCTACATGTGTTTAAAAGTCGTGTAGATGTGGTGCTTGGAGACATGGCTTAGTGGCAGACGTGGTAGAGTAGGGTCAATGGTTGGACTAGATAATCTTAAAGGTCTTTTCCAACCTAAATGATTCTATGAAACACCCCACACACACACATGAAATGTGTCTCCAGCTAGACAGGGAGAGTTTCAGCTGCACATCCAGTGCTCCAGTGTAAGGGCTGAGGTTTCAGCAGAGCTAAGCACACAAACCGTTTGCAGTTAGGTGAGCGCTAGTCACTTTGCTCAGGTGGACTCTACTGAACAGTTCCACCTAGGAGCTGAACTCAATAAGGTGTCATGACTGAGACCTCGCTGAGTAGTTTTTGGAGTAGCATGCACGCTTTGCTCAGAGCGAGCAACCTTCCATTGCTACTATTCGGTTGTAATGGCATGATCTCAGAAGAACTGGGGAAGCAGTGCAGAAGCTTTAGCTGTTTTTGCAAAGTAAGGATCCTCTAATTTACCTCAGATACTTTTTTTCCATGGACTTCCCATTTATTAAAGCATTCTGCAAACTTTCCTGTTACACAGGATGACAAATTTGTTCTTGACACAGTAGCATCACTTTATTATCCTTGTTTTCAAGGTCCCAAGCACCGACGGTTGTGCTGATACAGTGTAAATATCATTAGAAATGCTTTAAAACCCCCAGAAGCCTCTCCCCACAAAACCCCAAGCAGATGACTGTACAAAACTGAGGCAAATTGAGAAGATTTTTACGATTCTTGCACACACACTCAGAATATATCATTTTAGTAGTAATGATTATGAAGGTCCTGGCTATGACTCTGTATTTTAGGTGGGTTACTTTCCAGCTGTTGTTTCAACGTCTATAGAATACAGGGTATCCTCCCCAAGTGTACAGCTTCATTTTGAGCATGAAATGAATTTTTGAAATTTACAAATAAAATCCATTAATTATTACGCATCTAAATTGATGTAAAACCTGTTTAGCGACTGTGTCCATTAAGTTAAGAGACAGATGAATAACATAGGCTTGGACCAGAGTAACTTGTGTTGGTTGCTGAGGATGTCACCACCCCACCCTGTCTTTCCTAATACAGACGCCCAAGTGCCCAGTAAAGGCTGCAGCAGCTTCTTTAGAGTCTCAATGTCAGGCGGTGGTTTCAGCGACATCAGTTACGGGCATCGCTCTACCCATTTTTTTTTAAATCCCTAAATTCACACTCCACAGTCCCTATAGGCTACCCTCTTGGTTGTCCTGAGTCAACAGGAGCTGGAGCAGGACTTTAGGGGGAGTCCAAAAGCACAGAGATGTAGTACCAGTCCCTCCTCTTCATCGCCACCCCTTTCCCTTGCAGCATCAGTCTCACCAGGAGCCTTCTAAACTGACAGTGGTTACAGATGAGAGGCCAGATTCGTGCCTACATTTTTGCACTGATCTCATGAGGCAGGGACGAGGTAAATCTCCCTCTTTGCTGCGTTGCACTGCTCTGTTCTATTAGTGAATGGGCACTTGAGCCTTAAAAAGGGGGGGGAAAAAAAAAAAAATCCCCAAACAAGCACACATACACGCATGCACACACACCCCATAAAATACACACAAAACTGCGTTTCATCATGACAGAAAAACACATATCTTCAAGTCATTAAAGTGTTTTCTTTGGGTTTCTGGGTTGATATCGATATATGTTAAAAGGATGGGGTAATAATCCCCAAAGTGAGCGTGACAAGTCCAGGAACGTCAGAGTTAAGGTTACACTTAAATCTAAACATGATAAAATAAGTTCACAGCTTAAAGTACCTTAAACATGACCATAAGTCTGCCTGGGAAAGTTTGGGAGGAAAAAGTTCTGCATCCTTTAAAAAAAAGTTTTAGCTCACCTTAAATCATGCTTCCATAAATCATTAGTTTACTGCACGGAGGGCAGAGTTAAGGTTATTTGCACATTTTATCTTATTTACCGATACAGCGTACGCCTGCTCTTAAGACCATTTTAATTCATTTTGCATAGAACAATGTACTAGTGGCTGCTCTTACACAGCACTTTTCACCCAAACCTCTCAAAAGTAATTTGTACGGGAAGTAAAGCTTATTATCCATACAAAATATACTGGGGAAAGGTGAACTTATTTGTCAATGGCCACTCGGACATGTGGTAGAGCTGAAACAGAAAACAGGTTGCCTGAATGTCCGTTCAGTAAATATTCCATCCAAGAGGTGACAGCCTCTTTCAGTCTTTCCATTTTTCTTGACTGGATAAAAAGTCTGATATTTGCATCGTATATGGGAATATTTCTTTCAAGTTGAGGTTCTACCAACATCAAGAGGGTGCCGTTAACAAAAGCATCCCTTTCATTTCAGGGATTTCTTTCAAAAATTGTTTTTAAAAAAATAATATATATATAGTCCTACATGTAAACTTCATTCCTTTCGACCACTGTAATCCACTGTGTTATTCATCCTTGTCATCATCTTTGGAGTTCCTCTGCAGGACAGGGCTCAGTTTGTTTTGCAAAACCGCTGCAAGTTTTTTTGAGGTTTTTTTCAGGAAAGCGCTTCCGGGGTGAACGTTACTAACGTGCAGGTACAGGTCCTCCTGCGTGGGGCCTGTGTAGCCGCAGTCTTCGCACACATAAAGTTTATCTCGCCTCTGTTTGTAGGCATATTGCTGCTGCACACCGTGAATCTTCTTCAGGTGGGACTCCAGGGAACAGCGCTGGGTGAAGGCTTTGTTGCAGACCTCACACTTGTAAGGCCGAATTCCTGCAAGATTAAAAGACAGCGATTACCGTTCTGATTTACATTTCTTACAGCCGACTAAGGAACTGGCTAAAAGCAAGGCTCTGGCATATCAGCCATCGAGCAAATATCCAGCAGCAGGGAGCTACTAGCCCAAGGAACTATTTGTCTAAATAAAACATCTTACTTTCAGGCTAAAATTTTTAGGAATGGGTTGATATATTCAGGAATAGAAAACCTAGAAATGTTTCAAGAAGACGTAGGCAGATGCTGAGAATAACAGGTGCCCATCGGCGCTTTGGTCCTAAAGAAGAAGCTGTTACCGACTCTTGCAAAACTTAACTCCTTTAGAGCCCTGACTTTTTGAAGTCCTGTGATTAGGTAAAACTATCGGTTTCAGCTAACCTTTCACTTTGGCTTTCATAATGAAGGAAATCTTGTATCTCGGTAGGATGTTGATTTTTCTCTTTTAGTGAGCAAAGCTTCATTGAGGCTTCGGTGGGCAGCAGCCCAATGTGAACATACAGCAATCACAGTACTTCAAAGGAGGGAGAGCGTTGTCGTAGAATGTGATGTGATTGAGATTACAAGATGCAATGATTGAGATTAGAAACTCAAGTTCTCGAAGAGAAGTGCATTAAGATGAAAGAAATAGGGATGTGTGTCTCCAGAACAGGGAGAAGGGGCTGGCTTGTGATTTGAATGCCCCAGCAGTTTTGTTCAGTACAGACAACCAACATTGTAAAAATACTGAGCTGTAAAGAGTACCCATTTTACCACCAATATCAGCACCGATTTGACAACCACCTCCCAGTACTCCAATGACAAATAGCTGAACGTTTATCAACACTTGAAAAAACCTAAACCAGCTGTGATTTTTCTTACTAGACTAGCCCAGTAAGTTTTCAAGCAAAGACCAGCCTTAAAACTGATGCAAGGAGTTACCTAAACGCCTCTCTTTTCCCAATGGAAGGTGAAATGCGAATGTGTGGAAGATCGGACCTATGGTGAGTAATAGCCAGGCAAAAAAGGGCAAAGCACACGTGTTCGTACAGATGGTTGTAACTTTGTGATCGGATTGTGTTCAAGTTCACCAATTAGTCGCTGATCTTTCTACCAGAAATCCAAACTGATTAGAAGTTCCAATAAGCAGCATCTTGACTGCATTTTTGCAAGTCTTGTAAAAGGAGGTTATCCCGGTGCACCGGCTTAAACTGTCCAGACTAAAGTTCCCGAACACCTACTGCTGTGAGACTGCTTCAGTTACATTAAACTGCAATTGGAGAGAAAGTCCAAATCTTCATTAGCATTCACATATAAAAATGTGTCTTTTACAAAGAGTATTTTGGGTGCCGTTTCGTGCTCACTGAAGGCAATTTAAACCTCCACCTTCCTTGGTTCCTGATGCCAATGGTGCTCCACAGGCACGAATACAAGCACAAGAGGGGCTGTGCCAGGATGGCATGGCCCATCAGGGCTATGGGAACCTCTTCATTACTTAGGAATCATTTTAGAATTTGATTTTACTGTGTATATTAGTTACTTTTTAATGTTTAAGTGTGCTTATGCCATGAAGCTAGACTGGGACGTTTGGCTTTCACGCTCTCTGACACTACCCTGCTGTTGCACGGTCTGGTCACAAACACTGCACAGCAATTTCCACTGGAACACCGAAATACAGTAAAGCACATGTAGATGAGCACCGTAGCTACAAAATAAAGCCAACACGACCACTTCCAGCTTATTTGTCTTCTTTTTAACATCCAAATATAGCCCAGCTTTCCTGAACAGCAATGGACTTTGACATAAAAAAGGCCACCGCTTTCAAAGATGCCATATTTCAGCCTGGAAACGACACATGCCAACACGTTATTGGTACTGCTGCTGCAGCCAGCCTTCGTCAGCCCCCCGTGACCCAGGGCACCAGAAAAATATAATATATGCAAACGTTCATCCTGGCTTTACACTGGAGAGGAGAAATAGTGATGCCAGTTTTCCTCTAGTAAATCTGGGGACAATCTAACCATCAGGTTCGCATTTCCAGGGCAGTGGGTTTTCACTCCTGTCCAGTACAAAGATCCTTCTTCCCTTTCAGAGTTTCGCAAAATTGGCTCCACTCCTGCATAGCAAGTTCAACTCTACCTGCCACAGCGTATATATGTTTTTAGCTTCTGAATAGAGACCCTCTTGGATTTAGTTTCTGAGTCTCAAAGGATGAGGGGACAGGTTGAAAAACCACTTCTTTCAGAAGCACCACCTCCACACTTCAGCTGTACCCCTGCAGCAGCTCCCTGCTGGTAGCGAGCAGCTTTCCTTTCCACATGAAAGCTTTGCAAACAAACCAAACCAGCCCAAAACACTGGCTCTGGCCAATGCTTTCCAACTGAAACGGGCGGCATTGTTTTCATGAGCTCTACTGCTAAGAAACAACTCCTGTCCACCAACATACTTGCGTCACCTCTAGCAGTTCGCCTGGTTAATGGTGCCGAAGCCAAAAAAGGGGCATTGCAGAGCAAGACCAAATAATCAGCAGGGTCCATAGGTAACCACAAATCTGGCAATTTGGAACGTGCCCAGGAGATGTGGTGGATGCATCTTCTGGGTGCCCTACAGTGCAAAGTCAAAGCTTCCTGAGCACAGCCAGCTTGGCCTGCCAAAAAGCATCTTGCTTGGCGAGGATGAAGTTGATATATATTTAAGCCATTTCTTCCACTAAGAAAAAGAAAGAGAAACAAAAAGGCGGCTTTCTCCCTGCTCCAGGCTAGGCTAAGCACTTTTGTGACCAGTGAGCTGGATTTGAGGCAACCATTGTGGTCCAAAGAAAGACAACCGCCACCATTTGGGGTGGACTCAGGAACTGACCCCACTGCAGAGCAGCCACGGAAGCGCATCCCTCCAGCCTGGGGGAGCAGTATGGGAGCAAGAGCAAGCAGAGAAGGGGAAGGGATGATTTTTCTTTCTCCCAGTGCCATCATGGGCTTCAATCACAGCATCCTCGGTTATGCCTGTACATCTGGTGTAGATGCAAGCAGGGAGGAGGGAACTAGCCCAGGTTAAAGGCAGCTTTTTTACCCACCCTCAATCCAGGGCAGGAACTGCTGTTGGGAGATTTTCAACCTACTGCTCCTGGTTTTCAACCCATGCTGTCACCCACACGACAAGTGAGTAGAGACGGTTTAGGCCAGTGACCAGCCTGATCTGGATGGCTGGATGTGCAGAGGGAAACGGCTACAAAATGGGACTGGGCGAGTTGGTAGCCTGAAACAGGCAGGGATGCAGCTCACAGGGGTAGCAGAAGTCAGATGTGTTGTCTAGTTTCCCTAAAAAAGCCAGAGGCACAGCATGAACCACACTCCATTTTCTCCAGATGGTGCCAAAATCAAGCCATAACCCCATCCCACAGGACAGCCGGCGGGGAAGGTTCGCAAAAAACCCAAGAAACTGCTGCTTGTTGCCTCTAGAGGGCAAAGCATTTTCATCCACCGCCCGCCTGCACTCACCGGTACACGCTGGACTCGCAATAACAACGTGCGGTGAGTTATCCCAGGCGGGTTATCCTAGGTGGGTTATCCCAGGTGGGTTATCCTGGTCTTGCTGAGCCAGGCACAGCACATGGCACATGGCCATGTCTACATCAGATCTGAATGGCAGCTCATGCGCCCACGCTGCTTCACATGGATTTCATTAGTTCTCCTCAGATTTTGTTAGTCTCAGGACTTTAATCTGTCCAGTCTTTCCCTTTCCTTCACTGCATCCCCGCTATTTTTTGCAGAATAAGTTTACCTGGGTTTTGTATTATTGTCTTGCTGGGTTACCCTCACCATCTCCTCATCCTTGTCTCATCTCACCCCTTCTCCCACCTCCCAGTGCCCAGAGCCACCCGCGAGCCTCCGAGGAACGGGTCATCTCACCGGTATGGGTCCGGACGTGTCTTTTCAGATCAAAGGTGTCATTGAAGCCTTTTCCGCAGAAGGTGCACAAGTGTCTCTTCACCTGGCTGTGACACTTGATGTGACGGTTGAGCATCCGCTGCAGGCGAAAGCCTTTGCCACACAACTCGCAGCTATGCACTGTAGCATCGCTACAGGTGCCGGTGGTGAACTAAGGAATGGAAGAGGACAGGATGAGGAGGCATCGAGATGACAAAGAGCAACAGAAAACAAACAAAATAAGGAGGGATGGCTTATTGTTGCATTAAAAAATTCTTGGAATATATCCAAAATCAAAAGTGAAAGCATTTGGGAGATTCTTGCTGGGTGATACCGTCACGCTTCCCTTGCAAAGGGGTGGGTGACTTAACGTGCACGGTTTGGGACTGGTGCAACGCTGGCCAGCTTGGCTTCAGGGGTTAAAACAAAGCCTGCGCACCGGATACCTTCCCGAGGCAGGGACGCTCCTCCAGCTACACCCATAAGCACACATGTCTAGACTACGAGCACCTCTTCCATGGGGCCACATGTCTGTTTGCTCCTGGACTCAGACAATATCCTGGATGGAGACGGGAAGCCCTCCCTGGCGTGAGAAAGTCGCACCCATGTGGTGCCTTCGCTAATCACGCTTCCAGCTGCTACGGGTCCCTCAAAAAACAGCCAGCGGTGAAAAAAAAGGTAGGTTTGGTGAGATAAACCAAAAGCACATTGTGCTGACTCAGCAGAGACTGAGACAATGGCACTAATCTCCTCCCGTTTGTCTCTCTGGCTCGTTAATTAACAGCAGAGTGTCATTAGGGGTTAATCTCCTAATTCCCGCTCTGAACACCAAAAATATTGCGCCAACACCATGACCTAACTTGACTAAGGGAGACACCGATGATTCAGCTCTTGGGAAGAGCGTTCCTCAGAGGGAAGGCTTAATGTCTGGAAGATGCAAATACTTTGCTATTAGTTTAATTGTTCACAGGGGAGCGGACGTGCTTGCCGCTAGCCACTCGGGATGGGGAAAAGCCAGCGGAGCAGGCGGCACCGCACGCACACGTCCACGGCTCTCATGGCGCTTTTGGGGAGTTTCTGTGGCACGCTGAGAAAACCCAACTCTGCCGAAACGGGGTTTCGCTGTGACTGCTGCTAATAGCCCAGGTTAAATTATACAAAGTAGGTTAAAGTCCAACAGCAGCAGGGCAAGCTCTTCATAAAGAGAGGAATATGTCTGGGGTTTCTTTTTCCTGAAGAATCACTTATTTTTCCCGTCCGCCTCCTTCACTTACTACTGAAGCAATGCTACCTGAAATTGTAAAGAAAGATTTTAAAAAAGGCATCTGTGAAACCATGAGATGTGAAACTAGAGGGTGAGCCGGCTGGGAGGTATCTGTTGGGCAACAGGTAGGACTCCACCTCATGTGGCCACATATAACCAGGGTGAAAACCTAGTGTTAATTGTGAGATTAATAACACGGTGGCTGAAAGGCTGTCATCCCAGCAGAGGCAGTGGGAATTTTTACAGCTCCATCCAGCAAAGCAACAGCCAGGGCTTATGAGGTGTTAACTATCACCAGTAAACACATTTCCTGCTTCCTAGCACTGGGCTGGCCTGGCTCCACCTCGGCGGAGGGGAACCCTGGATGCTCAGAGATGGACTTGGTCCTCCCACCCCATCGGCATCACCACTGCGCTTTGGGAGCTCGGTCTTGGGATCTCTGGTAATACGAGGAACCCATGAGTGATTTGCCGTCTCAGCCTTGGGAGGGAAATCACAGCTCTGCTCTGCTGGCTCTGCCCAGGGGACACCGGGTCAGTAAGAGCCTCTGCCCATGTAGCAGGGAGGCTCTTCAGCAAAGGTAATGGACAGATAATCGTTTCATTTCACCCAAGCCTGCGGGTCCACCTCAAGGTGGCAATGGCCTTTCACAGCTTCGGAGGAGGACCTTTTTCTAGCTGTTATCTGGATAAGTGAAGAAGGTAGGTGGGATGGTGGGAAGATTCACCACAGCCCCCCTTGGCGAAGGCTTGACTACAACCTAGAAGGCGGCCTGTTAAGGAGGCCCCACGTTAAGGAACGAGATCCACCCACGCACCGTGGGGCATGACTCCTAGCTGCCAGGGCCGGTCCCTCCTGGCTGACTTCTGAGCTCCTGCGGGACCCGAGCCAAGCAGGTCAGGGGCAGCATGGCCCAGGCGGGGATAAGGGAAGGCAAAGGGCACTGGAAGAGTACGGCACATCGCTTACGAGGCTTGCCCTGCCGCTGCCATCTCGCGGGCCTCCGTCTGGGGGTGTGTGTGGGACGGGTGCTGTCACCTCCACAGCAGAGACAGCCCAAGGGACTGCTGTCACCCGGCGTCCCCGGCCGCCAGCCGGGCCCTGCCCTCGAAGCGGGGTCACCCCATCACTGGGGAGGAGACGGCGGGGGGGAGGTGCGGGCCGTTACCTTGATTTTCGACCTGACGACGGGGCGCTTGACGGCCAGGTCCAGCAGCATCCCCCCGGCCGCGCCCAAGTCGC
>VYXH01007090.1:152190-165261 GCA_013397275.1 Burhinus bistriatus | reverse complement strand
CCCTATTTTTTTTTTATTTGCCTCTTGTACTCTCCCCCTCTTCCCGAAGTGGAAATGAAACAAAAGACAAGAGGACTGGGTGGGGGGAAGGAAGCAAAAGAAACAGAAGAAAACCCACAAAACTGCACTGAAAAGTCTCCGAGCACAGCAAAGCCCACGCGTGGTGTGTCCTCGGGTATTTAACAGCATTCAGGGGTGCCTTCTCCCACCTCGCACCTACAATTCAATCTGGATTTTTATTAAACGCAGTGGAAATGCTCTCGGTGCCTTCCTTCCCAGGCAGAGCCGGCACC
Source organism: Burhinus bistriatus (assembly GCA_013397275.1). Classification (NCBI taxonomy): domain Eukaryota; kingdom Metazoa; phylum Chordata; class Aves; order Charadriiformes; family Burhinidae; genus Burhinus; species Burhinus bistriatus. Next base: position 164,968 of record VYXH01007090.1, on the reverse strand, counting down.
GGGCTGGAGTGGAGGTGCTGGCTGGTGGGGCTGAGCACCAAGAGCTGCACCAAGAGCTGTTTCCCCGTGTGAAGAGGCCTTTCAGATGGCATCACTCTTCTCTAAGGTCATCGCTTTCCTCCCAAAGAGCAAAGCGCAGGCCAGGGGGAATCAACGAGAGTTTCACCAGTGGTTCCATTGAGAGGAAGAGTTTAGTTCAGCGGATGGATCTGGAGCTTCTGGAGAGGAGGCGCCTTCAAATGTGGTGGTCGAATGAAAGAGCTCTGCTTAACACACATCCCCAATTATTTTTCGGGGCAAGGAGCACCACTGTGGGGCTGTTGGGGACTTCATCCAGAGGCAAACTGGTGTGAGCTCTTGGGTGGGTTTGAGCCCTGGGGGCGTGGGAGTGGTGGGAGCCCCAGCCCCAGCCCCGAGTCCTGCATCAAGTACTGCACTGCAGGAGAGGTTCCTCCAAGCTGAGCATCCCACAGTGACTGGTGTTTCCAGCCAGGAAATACCAGCCGGGAGCCGCAGCAGCCCTACCCACCATACCCCATTTCAGTAGGGTCTACTGGAGCGATGCGTAGGCGCAGACTTCTTCATGCCATAGGCTGAAGCAGCAGAGGAGTTACCCCACCTTTCCTCCGGGAAGGCTTTTGAGCTCTGACCACTGGCCCACAGGACAGGCCCTGGGAGCGATGGCGAGGGCTGGGGGGCAGCTACTCGCTCCCCCACCTCCTGCGGGGAATTTACAGTCTCTGCAGGTACCAGGGGAGAAGCCACCTCAGTGTGCCTGCAGGCAATACCTCAACAATACCACCGTAAAACCTTCTCTTTCTTTCTTTCTCTTTAAGGCTATGTAATTTCTCTGTTATGTCTGAGATCTTGCTCCAGGTCAAAATGCAGCTACATGGGTTTTAATTGACTTTTTGCAATGCTTTCAACTAGAGGTTTCTTTTATTCTAACCACTCCTTGTCTTTTAGCCAACAGAGGTAGCAAATGACGTTAATCACAACACTCCTGAACCAAGAGTTTGCTGTGACTACTTTAATGTCTTCTCAGCTTTGAGGTTCCCATTTAGCAAGGTCCTGGAGCACACACTTGACTCTAATTGGGTGCTCCAAGAGAGACGTGCACCTACAAGCACGGCTGAATCAGGAACTAAATTATTATTATTATCAGCTCCAGAGCCCCGACACGAGTGGTCAGGGCTGTGGTGTGCCCAGTGCTGTTGGAGGCACAGGGTGGAGAGAAGGTCCTGGAGCCTCTGGCAAGACAAGAGGAGCTGGATGGAGAGGCATCACCTACATGAAGCAGAGCATCTCAGCGGTGGTGGGCTGCCTTCCCTGTGATCTAGTGGATGGAAATACAGATCATTGACCAAGCCTTGGCGTTGCTTGGCCATAGCCCAGAAGAAAACCATGATGCCTTTCCTAGAATGACCATTCCTTGGTATTTCTTAACCTGGAGGAGTCTGGGGATCGTGCTAACAGCACGGTCCCATCAACACCATTGCAAGGAGTGACATGTGGCACCATGAAGTGGCATCCTTGGGGCCGCGCCGTCTTCCGCGAGGCAGCCCACAGACATGTCACTGGGCGGCCAGTGTCCTTCTCTATACACCCGCTGGAGCAATGTCGCATGTACAGCCTGAGTGCTGTAATTGCTCAATAAATAACAACGCTAATGAGATAATGGCACACAAACCTTTCTGTAGGATCTTGTTTAATTTTCAGTGTTAGTTGGGTGTGGGAGAAAATCCAGTACGTTAAATTAACATTTTGGGTGTAAATCAAATTAAATGTACAAAATGCCCTGTAGGGTCAAAGCACAATGGGACCCACCCTTACAGATTTGACTACTAAAATGTGTTTTATTTGACTCGAATCATTTGGGAGTGAGGAGGGAGAGATTGGATCAAACAATGAATCAGCCGTGTGTGTCGCTGTCACAATCGCACCCCCCCTCCTTCCCCAACCGACCCTGGGTGGGGGGCTGATCGAGGGCCATGTGCAAGGGGCAGGGGGGACTCTTCCCTTCTAGAGGACTCCGTCTCACCGCCAGCCTCCCCTGGGTTGACACAGCACCTAGAAGGGAGTGGGGAAAGCACGCGTGGGGGCAAGGACCTGGGCAGAGGGAGTGAGGGAAGGAGCTGGGCTTGAGGAGAGATGAGCGGAGGGAAAGATGCTTGGTAAAAAGGAGGAGTAAGCAAAGGCACGTGTCCGCTGCTCAGGGCACAACAACTTGGTTTTATCTGTGACCAGGGAACATTCTAGCTGCCCAGTGACCCCAGGGAGCCACGTCCTTTCTTCTTCTTGCCTGAGCTACTTTTCACCTTGATCAGCACCGTGCAGCTGCAGAGGCAGGCTTGTGCCCGCACGGCAGAGGGACATGGCCTGGGCAGGGACGAGGGTTTGATCGTACAGCCAGGCAGAGCTGAACACCGCTGAAAGGCACAGTCCCTTGGCAATGCCACAGCCATACCTTTGAGCTGGGCCTTCAGCACAGAGTCCAGCAAAAGGACCTTCACTCCTGGGCCCCAGTGAGATCTTGCCCCCAACCACCGCCCCTCCTGTGCAGAAGTGGAGGGACACCAGCAGGCACACCTGCAGGGGCTGCACGGAGATGCTCTGCCCATGAGGCTGAGAGCACAGTCACTCAGTGTCCCTCCTCTGCTGATTCCTCGTGATTTTGAGCCAAACTGGGCTGGTGTGAGATGAGACCCTGGCTGGTACAGGAGCCTGGCAATGCAACAGCACAGCCTTTGGTCTCTGGCTCCCAGCAGAGCTCAGATCAGGGGATTTATCCAAGTTTACTGACCATGCAAGAGAGGCCACAGCTTCATATCCTTGGAAGATGAACCTTCATCTCCTGGGGTCTGCAGTGTGCCTGAAACACCAGGGCTGGGACATCTGCGCTGCTGCAAGTCACCCAAACACCCAGCTGACACCCCCCTGGCTGGCAAACACTCATGCTGCTCCCAAAGGCCTTTTGGAAGAGATAGGGAGGAGGCTGGGATGTCCTGGCCATCCTGGCATTATCTCCCCCTTCCTCGAAACACTCCACATTTCCCTACATGAGGTGGGACAGCGAGCATGGAGTCCATGCTAGCACCTAGGAATGGGCACCGCAAGGCCACCAGGAGCCCTGAGCTTGCATCCTGGAGACGTTACAGGGAGAGGGTTTGCAGAAGGAAGATTCTCCTATTGCAGCCAAGGCAAGCTGGGAACAAGAGAGGATATTTCATCTGCAGCCTTTCCCAACCTGCTGCCTCCCTGGATTATCCAGTGGAGGTCCAGCCTGCTGTAGGGTCTTCTCAGAAGGACCACGGCTTGAAAGCTGCAGTGGAGCACAGAGGAAATGTCCCCGTGCTCTAAAAAAAATCCTCACCAGGGGCACACGCTGTTTCCAGCCCCAACTTTCCTTCCACCTGGATGTCTGCCCTTGGTCTCGCAGCTCAGCATCTGCCTGTGAAGAGCCGACGTGCTCTCGGGGGATGATCCCCTTCACCCTGCCCCGCACCCCATTGCACACCTGCAGCACCAGGGGTGACTCAGCTGGGTTTCGGCAGCTGTCTGCACGCACACACCGTGCGTTGCCGGAAGGGTTGCCATTGCCTCCGAGGGCAGGCTCCCACCCAAAGCATGGCATCTCCAGTGCCAACGTTTGGGTGAATACAGGCCCACGGACCCCCGGAGGTCAGGGGGATGTGAGCATTGCTGGGGGTGGCACAGGCTGCCAGAGCAAAGCTACTGCCCTGGTCACACCTGCGCAACACTCCCCTGTGCCACTGGCCATGGGGCCAAGCCTGACCACTGGAAAGCTCTGCTTCCAAGCCAGGTTTTGGCAGCTCCCTTGCTTAGATGAGGAACCACTTCACCACAGCGGATGGAGTCAGGGTGGCTCCAAGCCAGTGTTACCTCAGAAGGAGGGAGTAGCGGCTCTGCAACCTGCCCCAGTTCAGAGGGTGATCTGCTTTCCTTGGCTGAGCAGGGAAGGAGGGATGGAGAAGGTGCCAGCCAGGGGAAGATGGTTCCCCAGGCTGTGGCAGAACCTGCCTTGCCTGTGCTTCCCCGCTGGATTTCAAAGCACCCCACCAGGCTGACTCACCAGGCTCCCGTCTCCCTGCCTCCCACGGCCCCTGCCACTCCCAGCGTCTCCCTGTCTTTCTCCACCGATACCTCCGCTTCCTTCCCACTCCCCCCCGCCGGCTTGGCGCTGTCTCTCCAGCCGCCCACTCGCTGCGGCTCTGCTCCCTTGGGGTGCCCGGCGTCACCCCAAGTTGCCCAGCCGCTCCCCACCAAGCCTCCAGTCCTGCTCCCCATGGAAACAGCAGCCAGCCAGACCTGTGAAGCCCGTGCTGGGTGTCAGACCCCGGCAGCATCCCCCGAGCATCCTCCTTGGTGCCAGTCATGGCCCTGTAGCTTGGAGAAAGAGGCTGCCAGAGGATCCGTGCCCTCCACGTCCCCCATACATGGTCCAGCACCGCTCTGGGACGACAGGGTGACCTTCTTGGAGAAGTGTCTGCTCTCATAAGGTGGTCGGTCAGCAGAGCCCTGAGCTCGCACACTCTGCCATAGAAACATGACCACATGAGTATCTGTCTCTGGAGGCCCTCTGAAGCCCCTTCCCCAGCTTTTCCTGCACTACCTAACTTTTTTTTTTTGTTGCTTGGTTTCCTGTGATCCCACTGTCTGCCCAGTGTTTCCTCCTGGGAACTTCGTTGCATTCCTACCAAGCCTGATACAGCAGCAGAGGTTGCAAAGATAGTGAAATCCCAGGATTCTCCTGCAAATCGATAGCTAAATAGAGGACAGAAAGCTACTCCCTCTTCATGTTTCTGCTGTGCTTAAAAATACATCATGCACACAACCTTTATTAAACACCAGTGAATCTACATGGGCTCTAACCTCCAAAAGCCACATTCACGCAAGTCAGAGCCCCTCCAGCAACCCGTCACTGGTGGTGGTGGTGGTCCTCAATCCCCAGGGTTTCTCTGATGTTTTCACAAGAGAGTTCTCTCTACGCACCAAACCCAAGAGCTGCAGAAACAGGGAAGAAATGGGGTGGCAGCCACTCGTCCTTTTTGACTGGTGGTTTGGATTTTGGGTTCTCTCTGGCAGGAGGTCATGGAAAGCTTCGGCCAGGCAGGTCCGGCCAGAGCGGGTGTTGGTACCCATGAAGATGAGCAGTTTCTCTGCCTGAGCCTGATTCCATCTTCTGAGGGGGCCCCAGCTGCTGCTTGAATGCAGTGGGAAGGCTACTGCGGGTGGTCTGCCGAAACCCCACGCCCTGACCGTTATCCTCCAGAGAGATGTTTTCCCTCCCTGCATTATCCCCATGTTCCCATTTCACTGCCTGGCCAGTGCCTGTTTCAGCAGGATGACCCATGCAAACGGAAGGCATCGCCCCAGAAAAGACACATTTTTCCCTGCTGTCGGGATGCGCTGCACATTGGATGTACTGCCGTCGGGATGCGCTGCTGTCAGGATGCACTACCTGTTGGGATGCGCTGCTGTGGGGATGCGTTGCTGTCAGGACGCGCTGCACATCGGGATGCGCCACTGTTGGCATGTCCTGCTGTTGTGATGCGCTGCTGTTGGGATGCACTGAACATCAGGAGCCACTGCCCTTGGGATGTGCTGCTATTGGGATGCACTGCAGTCGGGATGCACTGCACATTAGGATGCGCTGTGCCTGCTCATGGAGGCTGAGAGTTCAAGCAAGGAGTGCGAAGCCCGGCTGATGGGCAAGGCCAGCCTGTCCCGTTAGCTGACTGGGACCACAACCTTTCCTCGGGGGTTAGGGAGCTGGCGGTCGCCCAGCTCGCTTGGGAAAGCTCTCCCCAAAAAGGTGGGCGTTGGCAGGTGCTGGTGGAAAAAAGCTGGATGAACCACAACTGGGGTCTGCCCCAGTCAGTCCCTTCCCAGGCTCCTAAAAATAATGAGAGCGCTTTCAAAGTGCCTTTGAAATACCCGCTTCTCGCAGCTGGCACAGGCTGATAAGCTGCCGCACCACCCGGGGGGCTGTGGTGGGCCCTGCCATCCCCCTCCAAGCTAAAACATCGGTAGTAGAAAATCCCCTGTCCCCTCCCCAAGGACAAATGGCAGCTCTGTGGCCCCTGAGGCTTCCTCATTCCTGTGAGATGACCGCTGCCATAAACCCCATTGTATGCATATTGGGTTTATGCATTTCTTTACCATTTCAAAAACCTCTGAGAGGGGCCGGCAGGGGCCCTAAGTGGTGGCCCTGCCATCCCTCTCCTTTTGGGGGGGAATGGGAAGATTAATAGCGTGAGGGAGCAGTGATAAGGGCATAGAGGGTCAGTGATGAGCTGGTGGAAGGAATAACTGTCTTGGGTTTGGTGCTCGGGGACAGTCCCACCGCTGCCACCCCTGGCCAAGCACCCTTGCAGTGCAGCTCCCTGGGGGCTTTGGCAGCAGTAGAAAGAGAAGATGAGGTCCATCTGCACTCCTCTCAGCTCCTCTCCAACAAGGAGGACCGCCAGGATAGCCTTAGCCATTGGCACTGCTGATGCCAGTTGGAGCACAAGTCTGCTCCAAGCCAGGCCAGGGGACGGGTCGGGATGTCCCAACCCCTGTTCAAACACTGCTGTGTTAGAGATGGACCTTTCCCACTCCCTGTCCTGGTGCCGTGGGTGCTCAGGGAGGGCTGGCTCCCAGTGGGGACTCAGTGCTGCTGCTGGAGAGTCCCTGCTCGTCCCGCCTGCGCTAAGGTAGAGCATGTGCTGCAACACGCCCAGGATGAGTTAAGCATCAGGATATGCACCCGCTGCCTACAAAATCACCCAGGGAGCTCAGTGGTGCCGCTTCCAGCCGGGCTCCTTTCCCTGTGGTTTGACAGCCGGGGGAGACACTCAATGCTGGCTGCAGCACCCATGGGTGTCTCTGCCCCCTCACCACCCACCCAGTTGAGGCCAAACCCTGACGTTAGTCCCCCTCTCCCTGCTCCCCGCACGGCTGCACTGCCGCAGCCCAGGAAGCCCTCCTCCTCCTAGGGGAGCCCCAGGAGGGTGGGAGCTGGGGGGTGCAGCACCCTGTGGGCTCACCCCGCTTTGGGGCCCAGGGACATACACACCTCCCTGCCTTGGAGCAGCCCCGGTGCTGGGGCAGGGTTACGTTTACCATGCAAGCTGCGGGGTGATTGCTTGCAGCGTTACTCCTCCAACGTTGGTTTTTTCTTTTTTTTTTTTGTTTGTTTGGTTTTGTTTTTTTTTTTTTTTGCACAAGGGTTTTTATCTCCCGGTACCTTTTACAATGTTTGCCAGGAAAAAAAAGAAAAACCCAACCCCACAGCCCTAAGCGTCTCTGTTCTCGACTCCCAACAGCGCTGCCGCAATACCTGCCTCCCGCCATCTGCGGGCAAGGGTCTGTGCAATTGCCGCCAATATAATTATAAAGTGCTGGGTTTACATCCTCCCTTCACTGCCACACAGGTAGACTTTGGCCTCCGCCTGCATTTCAACTGCCTGTCCCCGCTCGGGGGAAGCGTGTGCAGGAGGGAGCTGGGGTGCAGGTCCCTGGGTCTGGTACTTGCTGCGGTGCCCCAAAACAAAGGACAAGCCGTGCCCTGGGAAAAGCAGTGCCCCAAAACAAGCCATACCCTGGGAAAAGCGGGGTGACATGTGGGGGCGAGGCAGCATTCAGACCACCCTCCTTGCTTTATCCCGTCCCAGGGATGCCACGGAAGGAGCCCGGGGTGGCTGGGGACATGGGGGGCCCCTTCGCACCCTCTGGCTGGGGCGAAATGAGGCCGCAGTGGGGCAAGTGGCGGCAGCAGAGCCCACACCTTAGTTTATTTACCTGGAGGTGACCCGCTGGCACGGCCAGCCCCGGGGCTGGCTGGCTAACGTGTAACCACACATCATCCGGCTATAAAACCGGCAGGGCTTGCGTAGCGGCTGTCCCAGGTTTCTGCCCTCCTCACTGGAAGGAGGAAGTGCATGGGGAAAGTAACTGTTTTGCAGGCTGCCCTGCAAAGGGAAGGAAAGCTTCCTCGCTCCCTTGCTCACAAGGGAGTAAAGGAAGGGCTCCCCCTCTGCCGTTTTCTCTTTTCTCCATCATTAAAACTTCAGGAGGATCAGAGTCACTTCTCTCCGGCTCCCTGAGAAGACCTGTCGGGGACCCAGGGCTTGTCTGCAAGGGACAAGCAGCAGAATTCATCTGAATTGATGGTGAGAGCAGGTCAGAGTCTCGTGAAGCCCACATACAAACGCTGGGGGTGGGGGGTGAGCGATGGTGGCTTTCACTTCATTCACACCCCGCAGAAAATAAAACTTGCTCAAGTCAGGCATACCTCTGCCTGCCTGGAGAGAAGGCTAATCCGGTCAAAATAAGGCATTTTTTTAATACATATATTTCATTAATTTAAATTATTTTTTTAGTCTCTGTGCACAGAGAAGACCCCAGTGACCCTATCTCTTAATTACAGAGGAGGGACACAAAAACTTTTTACACATTTCCATTTTTTCCTCTGCATTTTTCAAGGTTTTAAATACAAACAACACAATCCCCCCCCCAGCAAATGTGATAGAAACATTTACTGCCTGGCCAGGGTGGCTGCACCTGGACAATCGATGTCTATGCTGCCACAACCAGGTCTGCTACTGTTGGGGGGGAATAATTCCGTTTCTCAAAGTGGAAAAGGCATCACAGTGAGAAAAAAGTGCCTACAACACAGTAATTAAATTTTTTTGCTGCTATTATTAGCACCACCACAAGAAGAAAATCAATGCTAATAACAGCAGGCAGAGCATGCTCCCCTCCTTGGTAGGCTCTCCTGTGTCCTCAGCTCCCTATCTACCCCGAGACCTCTGGCCGATGGCGTGCAGGCGCAGGCACGCACACCTGCACTCGCCAGCCACATGCCCAGACCCTCCCTGGCCTGCGGCCAAGCCTGCGAGAGCGGGTGGCTGGGTGACAGGCACAGCTCCCCTCGCCACACCCGGGGAGGGCTGGGATGGGCTCTCCGGGGTGAATTCCCAATGGCAGCACCGGCAACCTCCTTGGGCAGCTTCATGAACCTGATGGGAATTTGGTTTAGGCTGGGTTTGGACCTGTTTTTGGTCTTCTTTCCAACTGAGGTAGCTGTTGTGTCTCGGTGGAGCACTCCGGGTGCGTGCAAACTCACCCGCATGAGCACGCACGCCTGCACGTGCTTGCCCAGCCGGGAGGGAGGAAGAGCTGGCTCTGCAAAGAGGGAAGGACAGCTAGCTTACCAAAACCCCTGGAAAAAAAAAATAAATGAAAGCTTTGTCAAAATGCACCTTCGGGATTTTTTTTTTTTTTTTGGTATTATTTGTTTGCAATTTGATAAGAGAGATTGGTTCCTCACCTTACACAGGAGAAAAGGAGTGGGATGGGGGCTGTGGTTCTGTCTGTGAACCTGGAAATCAGTTCAGTTCAAACTTTATCTCCATCCTCTGACATATTTTGCAGAGTTTTTCTTAAGCTTTAGTGCTACCGCTAAGGCAAACCATGACTGAGCGTCCTGTTTTGTGGATTCTCTGGTGGCTAATATAGGGTTGAGCTGACACTGCCACCCCTTCCCTTCATGGGCTGCTCCCCTGCTCGGTATAACCACGCGTTATACAAAGCTTAGCCCAAACTCCTCCAGGTTTGTCAAAGCAGTTGGAATGGGCAAATAAACATGGAAGTCTTACTGAGACAGGACCTGCAATGCAACCTTACCAAGGAGGCTGGCAAATGCCCATGTGAAAGCACGGAGGGGAGTGAAGGGGTGGATGAGGCACAGAGGTTGCACAAGCTTCATTTTCTTTGGAAACCAGGATAAAAATGCCCCCCAAGCATTGACTTCAGACACGTTATCCAAGATCACGGTAAAGATCTGAGCTGTTTGCCCAGGGGGAAAATGGCCTTCAGCTTTTCACAGTCTCTTTCACATGTGAGTCAACCTTTCCTTGACTGGTGCTCAGCCCCATCTCCACGAGATGATGCGTGCCACTACGCCTAGGCCAGCAAAGGAGGAACCGAGTCACTGGAAAAAGGGCATCAATGGAAGGTATGGGCATAACACACCAGGAACCAGCTATTGGCAGTCAAGGCATTTGTTTGGGGAAACCTCACATGGAGAGCAACCAGCAGAGCCAGCAAAGAAAGAGGTCCTCCTGAGCTACATTTCCCTCAGCACAAGCTCATCCTCTGCCTCACTCTCTGTTTGAGAGCATCAGCAATGCAGCTTGTCTCGTTGCAAGGAGCTACCATCGCTTTGCCAGTCACACACATGCCATTGGCCCCAGGAGACATCTCTGCAACGGGCCTGGGGTGGTCAAGGTTGCGTTCATTGCGGGGAACTCTGAAATCTCCTTCTTTCTTGTCCTTCTGCCAACCGCCAGCTAAAAAGGCTTTCCCCAGCAGTATCATCGCTGGGCACTCCTGCTTCCCTCCTCCATCCCTCCATGCATGCCTCTGGCCAGGCTTACCCAACCCAGCTGAAAAAGTGTCTCAGAAAAAGGAAAGTGGGCTTTTCCACACTGTTGCTGCTGCAGGGTTTTAAGCCAGACCCAGCTGCTAGTCTGGTCCATACATGGGCTTTCCAGAAGGTTGCCTCCCTGAACAAGCTCACTTTGAGCGTGGGAAGGGGTCAACCACCCAAAGCAGGAGAAGACCAGGGCCACAGCAGGGAAGGTGAGCACTTCAGCAAGCCCTAGCCCTTGGGAAGGAAGAGAGGAAAATGGGAACACCTGAACTACCATGGAAGAAACTCAGGCTGTGAAAGCACAGCCTGAACGTTTCCCGCCTGGGGTTTTAGGCCCTCAAGCGATTAATGCCAGGCTTGGGTAGAGGCGCTTGGCTTCCAACCGGGGTGAGCTGCGCCCTTCCATGGTGCCAAGGGCGCTGCACTGGCTCACATCAGCCGTGCATCTGGCTCGACCCTGTTCTTGGCACTCCAGTGGCCTTGGCCGTGTTACAAGCACTTATGCATAAGCCTTAATAACAGTAAACACACCGATGTGAGCAAAACTATTAGACTCAATTGAAATATTATCATTCCCACTAATTTTGCCTTTCCTTTTAATCACATTCATTCAGCAGACAGATGAAAAAGATTATAATGATGACGGATTGGCTTCACGTTTGGTTTTCCTCTTCCACTCCGGACGGGGCTGAGGATGCGACCCCACCATCCCCTCACAGCTACTGCTCTGTAACTCTTCTAAGCTCTACCTGGAAATATCCGAGCCTGGTTTTGAGACAGGGACTGTGGTACCCTCTGGGGTTGAGATTCCTTACGCCCCACCATCCTGCCTGGCAGCGACCTGTGGCAGATGCTTGGAGAAAAAAGTACAGGAAGGAGTTGGGAATAAACCCACACCTTTCACAATAAACCTCCCACCTTCCCGTTCATTTGTGGTTTAAGGAGTTTATGAGACAAAAGCAGCATCCAGACACCAAGGGCGCTCTAGGAATTTGTCTAGTTCCTTTCTGAATCTGCAGGTAAGTTCAGCTTCTACAGTACCAGGGGCAATGACTTCCACAACTCGCTCACACATGGTGCATCCTTCTTTTTGCTTGGTTTAAGCTTGCTATCCACACACCCACTCATTACCCCTGGACTGTGGGAAAAGGTGCAAGATTGTTCTCTGACCTCCTTCAGGGTTTTATAGACCTCATGTTATATCCCACCTCCCCACCAGACATCCTTTTGTTTGATACATTTGTAGGAGTCACTCTTCTGCGCCTCCGATGTGCTCATTTGGGTGGTAATGCAGCAGATAGGGACTGCTGACAAGCTCCCTGCTTTTCAGAAGCGAGACCTGAGCCTCTGTCTGCTCCACAGTAGCCAGCAGGAAGTTTGCTTTAAAGTGTTATGGGGTGAAAGCGCCCTGAAAGGCTGAAGTCCTCCAGCTGAAGCCTGACGTGCATCTGAACATGGTGGATCAAAGTCATTCACGATAGCCATCTGTTGCCCTCACACAGGAGCACTGGGAACATAAATTATTTTTTGTCTGTAAACCACTCAGATACTCTAGTGAGGAAGTGCCAGGGAAAAGCCCCCAGGGAGAGGATTAATACCGTCTTCAGAGCACGAAAAACTGCCAAACACGAGGCCTAAGGCCACACACTGAACAATGAGAAGAAACCAAACAATTGAAGAGCTGCTTTCTCCAGCTGCTTGTCCTATGCAATTTGGGTTTTCTGGGCAAGGAAAGTGCAGAACTGGAGGTCTTCACGCAATAAAAGCAAAAATCTTTCTTGAACGGAGAAGAAATCTCCTTTTGTTTGTTTTTCAGAGCTGCAACCGCACTGGAAATGCAAGCGCACGCCGGCAGGAAGCTCCAGAATACACCCCCTCCGGAAAGGCACCGGGAGGCACCGCACCAGCTGGCCGGCTCCCCTCCTGCGGGGGTGGGGGGTGGGGGGGCTCTCCCCAGTAGCGGCGTCGATGGGGCAAAGGCCCTTTTTCAGCCGCCCGCCTCGGCGTTTCTGGTCAGAAGGCTGCAAGCGCCCAGCCACGGCAGGGGGACGACCCTGCCACAAAAGCTCCGCCCGCGGCCTGTCAGTACGGGTTAGGCCGGGGCGAGCGCCGGCCGCAGGACGCCGTTCCCGCTGCCGTCCCGCCACGACGAGGACGAGGTGCCGCGCCTCAGGCGCTCGGCACAAGGCCGCGGCCTGTTCCCTGTGGCGGGCCCGGGGCTGGCCCGTGAGGCGCGGGGGCGCCCCAAACCCCGGCAGGAAAGCCGCGGAGCCCCGGGGGGCGGGCGGAGCCCCGGGGGTGAGGGGCGGAGCCGCTCCACGTGCGGGACGAGCGGCC
>VYXH01007090.1:128611-151918 GCA_013397275.1 Burhinus bistriatus | reverse complement strand
CGCCCTGCCCTGCCAGCACCTGAAGACAGGCCTCCCGTGCCCAGCGTCCCGCCACCTTCTGTGAACCTGCCTGAAACTGGGGGCTGCGGGCGCTCGGGTGCGCCCAGCCCGGAGGCCAGAGCCGCGCCCACACGGCGGTGCCCTGCCTGTGCGCTGCCTCCCCTGCTCTGCCCCCGACCGTCTGTCTCTCCTCGAACTACCCCTTCCCCACGTCTCCCAGCCTTGACACCTGCCCTGTCCGTGCTCACAGAGAAAGCTGCACCCCTTCCCTTATCCCGTCCTGCGCATTCGCCTACAGGGGCGAGCAGCAGCTGGGAGCTCCAGGGTGAGGCAGGACAGGCACCAGTGGAGGAGGTTTCCTCAGCCTCTGCAGCAGCTGGGGGTGTTGGGATGCAGGAAGGATGTAATCCTGCACCCTCTAGGCCCAAGGGCACCACCCTGGCAGCATTCCCAGGCTCTCCCCTGTCCTGCCGTGCTGTCCCACTGGTGCTTGTCCTGGCAACGCGAGTGCTCTGCTTTTCCTGAGCTCCAGAAATGCCTCCCGCTAAAGGGCAAACAGCGCTGTTCTGTGCTGTGCAGCCTGCCCCAGCTCCCGTCCTGATCTGACAGCACAGGCAGAGTGCAAGCGAACAGAAATACCATGCGATAATTAAGCAGGGAAGTTTTTCTGTGCTGCCTTTACAAAAATCCTGGCAGGCACCCTGTGTATAAGAGCACCCCACAGCCAAAAGCGTCAGGTCAGATGATGGTGAGTCCCTATACAAAGAAATCCTGCCCGGGACTAAAAGGTGTGTGATTGCAGAGTGGGTAAGTTGTGCGCGGCAGCAGTTTGGGCAATGAGTGTGCACATTTAGACCCTGCTGATGAGCCAAATGGGTACCAATATGAGGGCGCACATCTGATTTTTGCCGCCTTATTTACAAAAAGTCCAGAAAATGCGCACACAAAAAGCTTATGTTAAATGACTACTGTTGAAGATCTGAAGTAGTCAGAAGTTACAAAACATCACAGTTCAAGTGGCTAGTCCATACCCATTTCAGCTACCTGTTGCATGGGCTTTATAATGCAGTCTGTAATTACAGGATTGTATTTTTTCCCTCAAGAGATTGTTTCTGTCAGTGTATGGTGGATCTTGAAGGATGAGACTGATCTGGGTAAGTGAAGAGGCAGGTTAATTTGCTGCGGAAGTTGGAAAACACTGAATGGCTCAGGCAGCAGCAAGACGAGGAAGGCTGGTCTCTTGGAGCGGTGATGGGTAATGGCTGTGCTTCAGCCGGAGCTGACATAGATGCTGGGTAGATCGCTTAAGCTCAGATTTTTCCAGGTGGTTGCCAGTGAATTCAGCATGCCTGCCTTGAGCCACCGAAGGTCTGGCAGGAACCATGCTAAATGCTCCTAAACTACAGCTGAAATAAACGGGAGCTGTACTGTGGGCTGCAGGACAACACGTGCTCTGAAAAAAATCACTCTTGGGTGTTTCGGTGAGACACCTAAACTTAATGGATGTTTTCGACCTTAATCTTCGGCTGATATCTCTCCTTCATCTCATAGTCTATGAAAACAAATTAACATTTGCAAAACATTTATATTCTATAGAGGTAACAGGCATAAAACTGTCCACAAGTAAATGAGGAATGCTACTGTCAGAGTGGGACCTGTGTATCATGAAATAAGTGATGCCTGGGGCAACAGGCTGAAGAAGGAATGTGAAACTAAAAGCTGAGTACCTGGCCAGGATCCGTGCTGAGCACTGAACAGGACAGCGGTCCTGTGGTATGTAGAGGCCATGCTATAACTCATGTGCAAAACACAGGTTAATTAAGGGCACAACAGCAAGTTTACAGCGTGCTTTCTACCAATGTATGAAATATGACTCTAGTAGAAGGAGTGGTAGATCACCAAATAACTCAATATGGTTAATGCGCTCTGCTTGCTTCATATATTTCTGACGATACCAGGGAGAAAATAGGGACTTGCTGCCCTTTGCTTGTTCCTGTTGCTCTACGCTGCAGTTGTTGCTTGGTTTGCAAAATAATGTTAAATTGCTTTGGTTGTTACCCTTGAGGTCGCTGCTGCAAGCTTCTGCCTGAGAAGATCCTAGGTTTCCCAAATGAGACAATGGTGGGCAGCTTTCTCCCCATGGGTTTGGTTTAACTTATTTTTCCACAGTTGGAAGCAGCCGTTGCTGTGGAGGGTATCAGTGTCACTGCCGTCAGGCTGCCGGCAGATAGGCAGTTTTGCTGAGTGTCCTAGAGATGGAGGGGTAAAGGATCCAGTTGGTTAACGACAAAACCTTTTGGGAGTTTTGGGGGACGGGACCAGTGTCTATTCTGTACTATTCATCCTAACACCCAGGTGTGGGCTCAGCCTGGGAACTCTGTGTAGGGAACTCATGAATCCAGAGGTGCCTGACCTCTACGTACAGGAATGGGTTCATAAACCAGTCCTCTAGAATTAGAAGTGATCTCCCCAAAAGCTGAATTTCATGCTAATCTGTATATGTTTGCAGGGATATTAGCATTCCTCAAGATGTTGCTGCTGCAGAAGCAAAGCCAAAATTCTTTTTCTTCCAGCAGTTTAACTCAGTATTCAGAAGTGCTAAGGCCCAAAGCTTATCTTTTATAAATGAAATCTGAGATTTTTTCTTTGTAATTCTTCATCTTCAAGTCAGGGGATAATGGCTTCAGGCTTAAGGAACCCAGATATTTAGATAATGTACTGAAAATAAGTAACATGGATATTCCGCAGTCATGGTGTAGGGATTAATAAACTTTTGACTTTTGTAAATTGATATGCCAGGCCCAACGTGATTTGAGCTTGCGCACGTTTATCTAAACTGATGCAGAAGACAAGCAGGCCTAACTTCTGAGAACAGAGGAAGGTGAGAAGATGAACTTTTTCATAGCTCTTTGTCACCTGCGATACTGAAATTATAAAGGTGTCTTTTGCAAACTGCATTTTCAAAGTAAATACATTCACCATCTGAAAGATTGCAGAATAGCTGTGTTTTGTGAAGGAAAAAGAATCACGTTCTTGATGTAATTGTTCTATTACATTGTATCTCCCCACATAGTTTCTTTATTGTTATTAACTAATAGTAATGAAACAATAAGTTTATGAACTTTGTCTTTAGCGATTACTAATTTGTAACCTGAGTTCAGTTGATTGAAGCCAATGGGAAGGAACTGTTTTTATTAGATTAGTTTCCAGAGAGAGTTTTGATTATTGACTGACATATGTGTCTGTGCATTTTCTTAACAAGATAAAATATTTCTTAAACAAAATCTTTCTATTTTAAACTTGACAGGAGAAATAATTGCCTTTGGAATGTGCAGTTATTGGCATTCTAGATGAAGAATAAAACCCTGTGAGAACTTGTCACATAATAATCACAAACATCTTTGAAAATTACTTCAGGGTCAGCTTTCAAATAAATTATTTGCAGGTGCATTTTGGTGTAATTCAAACAGGTCAAATAAATTGTTAATATTTTTTGCCATTAGGCTAAATAATTTATTCATATCTCCAGTATCCAGTGGCTAACCTTGGTACCTGTGAAACTTTCTCATTCCTGAGTCCAAGCTGAACATGATTTGGTAAATTAGCAGGTGGATAATGCTTTAACTAAAATTAACTTCAGTTAAAATTCTCATCTTTAGTTGGACTAAAATATTACTGCGATCACACAGCTTGATTTAGACATGAGCAAGGATTGGCTCTCAACAATCATTTAATGGGTTTTACTCATTTATAATGTTTCTGTCCTCATGTATCGTATTTTCTGATAAGGTTATGACTATTGCTTTTGATTCTCACAAGCGTCTGAATATCTAAAAGCACATCGCCTACCCCAGGAGTTCAAGCCAAATCACCAAATTGGACAATGCATCCCATGTTCTCTTTTGCACTGGCACTTGTATTTGGTTAGCCAGCTCAGGGAGTTAAACCAGCAAAGTATGACTTGCTTTGTGAAGGAAAGAAAGAGAGAGTTGGTTTTTGCTGGCTCAGCTGTCTGGACTGGCTGAACCTGGGGGGGGAAAAGCAGTGCAGGGAGCGTGGGGTTGGAAGGATGGCAGCAGCACCAGCTTTGGTCAGTCAGAATTGCCAGAGAACTCTCTCTCAGCTGCACTATGTCACATGCACAACCGATTAAATGCTTCACGTGGTCCCCATTTCCTTCCAGAGTTAGTGTCATCCTTGCCATCTCCTCCATCCCGTGTCTGATCTCATCACCCCTCTGCTCCTCACCTGCCTCCAGACCTGCACATCTGGAGTAGAGCAGCTGGGTCCCAGCTAGTCCCTCCCCTCCTTTTCCCCATCCCAATCTATGTCAACAGTTTTGGTTTCACTTATTTTGCATTCCCCTGGTGAGAGGTAAAGGTTAAAAGTTTCACCTAATTGTCAGAGTGAAAAAAACCTTCCAGGTAGCAGAGAGAGAGAAAAGTGAATTGAGGAAACTGAGAAGCTGGGATTTTCTTAGGGCTTTTTACACCCATTAGAGGGCTTACCCACCGCTTTGAAAACTGCTGGTGTGTGTTGCACATTATATTTATAGTGAACATGTTAGGTAAAGGGGATATTTTTTGAATCAAGTGCCTTCCTTTTTCAAGAGCTTTGCATAAGTAGGCTGTGGGACTTTTGTCAGCCTTGCAGCAAGAGTTTACAAGGTATGTTTTTAAGAGGAAGACGTGAGCAGAAAGAAGCAGATGAAGACACATGGCAATTTTTCTTAAAATAATTTCCAATTTGCCACCAAATTCTCTCCGAGCTGAGGAGAAGTTTGGGGGAGATTAGTTCGATTTGGTAAAGATTTAGGACAGAGGTAAAAGGATTTTATAGATCATGTCCATCCTGCATGGCATGGGAGTTATGGGTGTATAGCATTTACTTGCTGGAAAGCTTTGCCACTTAGTAAACCCACCCATCTGAAGTGAGTACAAATAAAGTGCTTTTTGTTGTATTACCATTATCTTATCAATATTGGATATCGGCTCCTGTGGCTACAGGTGGTGGCAGAGGACTTGCAAAGGCAGCATGGTGAACAGCCCTGCAGGAGGGATTACAGCTGGGTGGGGGTTAATCGCATTCAGCATCCAACAGGCTGTGATAAACCCTGTCCCTTGTGTTTTCAGAGGCTGCACAGTGGAGTTCTTAGAGATCTTGAGCGTCAAAAACAGAAAAAGGAGAATATTCGCCTGCTAGAAGAGCAGATTGCTTTGACAAAGCATCTTATGGAAGAAAGAGACAAGGTGCTAATGGATAAAGGATCCCGGCAGTCCTAGGCACAGTCCTGAGTCATTAGAGGTTTGATTAAAGACATTTGGAGATCATTGGTATCTGACTACTTGCAAGTATTTCAGCTAACAGAGGCAATCTGTGAAAGACTGTTTCTTTTGTATAGGTTATAATCCAGTCCCAAAAACTATAGGGCGGACACAAAACATTTCCTCTGTCATCGGTACTTTGACTGTGGAGACTTGACCAGCACATCCAGCCCACGTAGATGGACTTGTCAATGTGGGGAGGAGTAGCTCCTTGTTATGCAAACGCCATCTAGGATGGCTAATAACGTTCACATGAGTGGGCTGCTGAGCCGTCACGATGATGAAGCCACCAGGACCTCCACCTCAGAGGGCTTGGAGGAGGGTGAGGTCGAAGGGGAGACCCTCCTGATAGTCGAGTCTGAGGACCAGGCTTCAGTGGACTTATCGCATGACCAGAGCGGGGACTCTCTGAACAGTGACGAAGGTGACGCGTCGTGGATGGAGGAGATGTCCTATTACTGCGAGAAGTGCCAGAAGTGGATTCCAGCAAGTAAGCCTGCTGGTTGTGTTGTGTCTTGTTTGCATCACTGGGGTTGTTGTTTGCAAGGTGGTTATGCTGTCCTGCATACCTGTTCTGTGGGGCAGCCCTTGTTTAGCTGTATCCCATCCTCTGGTGGAGGCGACGGGCTGTCTCAGCATTGCGTGGAGGCCAGCAGCCCGATGCTAGTAGTGTGCAATTAGGCACTTTGATCCATGAACTGTATGGGTGCCCGAAGCTGGCATTTCATGTAAAGAAATGGGACTGTCTTCTTTAATTGGTAAAGAACAGGGCTATGACTTCAGAAACATGTGCGGCCTCTTCAGTCTTGCTGCTCGTGTGCTTAGGGGACTTTGCCCAAGCAACTTGGCCTCTCTACTCACTCAGATAAATATAACGACCTTTGCTGTAAAGCTCTTCCTGTGGAGGAAAAGGGCTTTGGGATAGTGTTACTTTTTCTTCTTTTTTTTTTTTCCTGGTTAGTTTGTCACATCTGTGGAGCATATGGCTAAATCTCAACCTTAATGGTTTCCTGATAATGTGAATTTAATTTAGCTTTCACAGAAGCGTGTCCAGCCTGTAGCAGCTAGCTTTGGGAGGTATTTGGAGCAAGCTGCAGAACTTGATCCCTCTGCTACTGCTGCTTGACATAAGATCTATGCCGTTAGTAACGTAACAGACTAGACTTTACTTTCTAAATTCTGGATTACTCTATGATTAGATTCAAAAGCTAAGCACTGGTTGGTTTTTGGTGTTGGGTTCTTTTTTATTTTTCTTTTTTGGCTAGAGATAGTGAACTCTTCACGTGGCACCTGCCTTGCAGTATGTCAGAGCTGTCCTTTTTGCCATTTTAGAAGTTGCCAAAAGTTACAAAAATTTCCCCTCAAGGCGTGTTAGTGAGTGTTTTGATGTTAATGTAATGGAACCAGCATCCTACTCTTAAGGTAGTGTGCAGTTAAAGGGACATATTAACTTGAAATGTATTACTAAATAAAAAAAATGGAGCAGAGTTAAAGGTAGCGTGAGATATCTCATCTTAGAGCACTTGATTTAACACTCAATTTGTTTTATTTTACAAAGATATTCCTCTTGTTGCTGTGGAGCAAATCCAAAGAGCAGAAAAAGCCAATCACAAAGCAACAGTAACTAGATATAAATGTGCAAAGTAAGTGAGCTGGAAAAGGGAAATACTGTTCTCTTTGCTAATTGTTCAGTTATATGGATATCAGTTGTCACTTGTGAAAATCACCAACATGCTCAGACAAATGATCACTTTTTACATTGAATTACCATGTGGAAATTCTGTTAATCTACTAACTGGGTTTTTTTTTCCCTCTATCAGACATAGGTGCAACTTTAATAGTTAGATTCTGCAATTCAGTATGGAAGCAGACCATCCATATGTAACAAATGCTTGATCTGGTGTCATTATACAGTAAAAGAGATGTCATACTTTTAGAGAAAGAGCTTTCATATGTGACTTTTCAGAGATGCTGTAGTCTTAACTGTATCCCTGTCCTGTGATTTTTATTTTTTAATTTTTCATATATGTGTAAATTAACCCCCGGTGAGTTTAGAAGTCCTGATTCATATGATGTTTGGTTTTTTTATTTCCTCTGCTGCAGAAGCATAGAATTAGAGCCTGTAACTTTGGATGTGTGGGGGTTTTACAGGTGGCTCTATCCCAGCAGATGACTTCTGTTCAGACAAACTTTTATGCAGGGTTAGCTTTACACAGCAAAGCATATGCTGAAGTGCTTTGCTGATTTGGGATCTAATGCATCAACTGCAGTAAAGAAAAAGTGTTGCCTGATAATGTTGGGCTGTTCTTTTGGTGCTCAGTATCAAGGAAAAGATCTTCCCCTGATAAGAGAAATAAATACCTCAAAGCTTCACACCATGTCTGCTGCAGTGCATCCTAGAGGCTGCTGCAAACAGGGACTGGCAACCTTACTTCAGTAACAATTTGTGGACAGGGAAAGAGAGCACTGTAAAGACATGTAGCAGTGAGTGGAAAGATGATGTAGAAGAGAAAGCTTGAACGTTCTAATAGCCTTTGCAGTAGCATACCTTTTTTTTAACAGGTCAGCTCTTTTTTTTTAAGTACAGTTATTTGTTGAAGTATATAGGTTATCCTGGGGAAGCAAGAAGAATGAGAAATGCAATAGAAACAAGGAAATAGTTGGTTTTGTACCTGCATTCAGATGTTAAGTAGAATGCCCCTTTTTTGTGCCTGTGCTTTTCAGTTGGTCGCTGAGTGCTGCAGCTGTGGAATGAATCTGCATCTTCCATCGCAGGGAGTTCTGATGCTTCCTGGGAACTGACTGGGTCTCTGGACTCTGGGGAAGAAGGCAAAAAGTACTTTTCTGCCCGATGTCACAGGGAATCCAAATCTCCTTTGCAGTATTTTTTCCTATAAAAGGACAAGAAATTGATTTTTGCCTATTTGTTTTAGGTCAACTGAGAGAACAGCTCAGCTACCTCAAAGGAGATAACTTTTTCAGATTTACGTGCTCCGATTGCTCAGAAGATGGGAAGGAGCAATTTGAACGGCTGAGATTAACATGGCAACAAGTAAGTAAAATGTTTGTGCCAGCAGAATAACCACAGGATTTTCTAAAATTGTTGTTTGTTGTGTATGTGCTACATAGAAATGGAGAATTGGTATAGGTAACAAAGCAGCATATGCATGAACTTTAGAAATTAATTAGCTAAGGATTGCCTGTGTATTAGAACTCGGGCATTTGGTGGGTAAATCAAGATAATCATACAAACCGCATTCCTTTTTTTTTTTTTNCTTTCTTTTTTTTCCTTCTTCCCCTTATGTTGCTCATGAATTCATAGCTTCAGGCAGGTTTGGAAAAGCAAATGGAATGCAATTTGGCTGCTAGGTATGAACAGTTTTTTGTGTTTAAGAGTGAACATAAAACTAGTGAGGTGGCAACATACAAACAGAAAGCTTGCCAGCTCCTTGAACGCAAAGCTTCAACCGGGCTGCTTACTCACTAGCAATAGTCTTTGCTGGAATTTGCTGTTTCAGTCACCTGTACACCTGAGCGATCAAAATAATTTGCGTTATACAGCAGTGACCATATGGGTAAACTGATGCACACCATCTTCCTCTAAGCAGGGCGCTGCAGGGGCAGGCAGGCAGTGCTGGCTGTCTCTGCATAAAATGGATTTGATCAAGCAGTAGCTTAAGTGTTTCCACATGTTGAGCATTGGGCAGTATGTGTGAGACATCTATTTGCACCCTTTGGGGCAGTGGTGGTGTGCTGTCTCAAAACAGATCATTTAAAACCTCAGTTGTATCTCCTACAGTGCTTTCTCATGGTGCCCAGTGCAGGGCTGCGCAGGAGAAAATGTTGGCGTAGCAGTCTGTGGCTAACAGACTGGCAGAGTTTCAGCAAATTACAGATCTGGAGAGCAAAGGCTGCTAGCATTACACCCAGGTCTCTTCAGAGTGACATGGGGAAGGGACAGGCAAAATCAAAATGGGTGAGGAAGAAAGTTCACTAGTGAAGAAACTATCTTCCTAGGCTTCCAGCAGCCAGAGCTGCTGCTGCTTCTGGGTAAGCTGAATAGAGGGCAGCAGTCAAACTTATCTGAAGTAGGAAAAATGGGAACAGTGGTTTCTGGATTTTTTTTCAGAGTAAGTGGCCTCAACAGATCCTTATCTTTAGTCAGTTGAAAAGACAATTGGTTTTGAAGTCCTGAGACACTGTCCCATGTAAGTTATAAAACACAAAATCCTAGATAAATAGTTATCAAAGAGGGGTTGAGAAGCAGAAGTAGGGTACAGGGGACATTAAAGCTGTCTATATGTCTGTGTTTTGGTGTCTTCAACAATGCATTCCAGAAGGCTATGGCCCACTGTGAGAAGATCCATCTCCCTTGGAAAAATACATTTCAAGCTCCTCTGACAGTGAAGAATAAATCCCTATTGGAAGTAGCATCCAGCCGAGGCTGTGTGATTGTTGAAAGATGGTCCCAGCCCAGCTGTACGATTTCAGTTGTATTCAAATGAATTGGATAAACTTAATTAACAGTTAGTCACCTAGCATTTACTTACAAAGAGGTGTGATATTTTTCAAACCTGCCCTTTAGTTTAGGCATGCAATATGTCAGACTGAATTTGGTTGTGAAGCACGTGAATGAGCTGTTAATGGGTTGTCTTTAATGAAGATCACTGGGAGACAAACTTAATTCTTGTATACCCAGAAAAATTAGGAGTTATCATGTAACTTTACAGAGAGTTTACTGTGTGTTCAGTTTGAAATGTAACAGTAAGTATTTAGAAGGACCGTTGTCACTAGATAGATTAGATCGTGGGATTACTTGTGACCATTTTTTTTTTTCTTAAAGATCTTTTTTCCCCTACCTCCATGCTACATTGAGACCCCAGTTGTGATATAATTCATTTATACAACCATTGCAAAAGCTTGTATCTCAGCATAAACCTGCATAACTAGGCAGCTTGTTATTCCCTTGGGATGGAGAAATCTCTGGGAGAATGTGCATCTAACAATAGAAAGACAAGAATGGGCAGCATGAAAGCAGGAAGAAGATGGATTGCAGAAGTTGCCTACAAGATGTTGCAAAAATAAGATATTTATGAGGGAGCAAAGATTTGTGTGTGTGTGGTGGCTGTGAGAGGCAGTTCAGCAGATGAAATAGAAAAGGCTCACTTGTATCCAACACTTTCTGTTCCAGGTTGTCATGCTGGCAATGTACAATTTGTCTCTGGAAGGAACGGGCCGTCAGGGGTACTTCAGATGGAAAGAAGATATTTGTGCTTTTATTGAGAAACACTGGACTTTCTTATTAGGGAACAGGTAAAGACATGATGTTTCCCTGAAGGTCTGGCTGGTGAGCCAAAGGAATTAAAACCTGTTATAAAGATGGACAAGATTCCTGGTTAATTTAGTGATGTCTCTGTTGAGCTTCACTAGTGACAAAATTGGAGGATTTAATATTGAGACCTGAGCATAAGCATGAGGGTTACTCTTGAGAAAGAATAAGCATTTCGTAGTGGGGAAAAAACAACTCCAAGAATGTCACACAAAAGCAATGTAAATGCATGTATTTTGGGTTATTTCTTATCTTCCTATAGGTAGCGTATGAACCTGCAAAGCCTTGGAGTATTTCTAAATAGACACAATGGGCAGGCTAGTGTTGATGTCACTGGGCTTTAAAGAAAAATAAAAAACAAAAAAGAGGAGGTCCAGCAAAGTACCATGTTACTTGGCTATAAAGCTTGCATGGACCCAGTTCTCCAAAAAGTAAAATTGTGCCTTGTCTGTTAGCTTGTTTTGGATCTTAATAAAATAACTTTTACGTAGCAGGCATTACAAACCACTGAAATGTTTTTCAGTGTGTGTAAAGAAAAAGCTGTCAGAGTAAGAACCCTTCTTACTAAGGGCAGCCTTTGCAGCACAATGAGTTGTGTGCTATATACGCAAACAGTACGCTTTTTTTGAGCGTACTGAAGCTGTCAAACCCAAGTCTCACTGTTAATGCATGTGCTGCGGAGGTAGGAAAGGAACTGAGCAAGCCTTCGAACTTGCAGATTTGATTGACTTCACAGTTTCTTTTCTTCCCCAGGGATTTCTGTGTTGTAAGATCTGGTCTTTCTCCCTAACCAGATTTGCTCTTTGGCTTTGCTGTCGTTTCTTGTCTGTGCCTCCTTGCTGTGTTCTCAGAAACGTTAGTATTTGTCCCCTCTGGAAACCAGGGAGACGCTGACAGGAAGGGAGCTGATGGCCTATTGTCCCTCGCTTGGGGGGCCATCACCTCCCAGGGTTTGCTGCTGCCTTTTGAGACCTGCCCTGGGAACTGGGCACTCCTTGCTCTGATTAAATTCAGATGAAGCGATTACTGGCCTCAGATGCAGTCTCCCCGCTTGGCTGGACAAGACACTGATGGAGTGGGGACAGCTGAACCATGTGTGTAGCGGTTCAAGGCGTGCCATGCTTTACTTCCTTGGCATATTAAAGTACAGCTTATCCAAACTTACTGTAATGGTCCTGATTCTGATCTGGGGCACCTGAGTTTAATCCCCCCAGCTGAGGGTCAGTACCCCAAGGTGTTTAATTGGCAACACTCAGACAGCAGCAAATACCAGCTTGGCCAAGCCTTGCCTGAGTACTGAATTTTGCCAGTGAAGGTGTGCAAAGGCAAGGAGGAATCCCAAGGTCCTGTGCAAATAAGGGTTTAGACTCTACACCGTGAACCTGATTCTCCAGTAGCCAAGGGAGTTATTGGCTACAGGGCAATGTTTTAATATTTCTTAATATTTCTTCTTGCTTCTTCCCTAAACAGTATTTTAGTTAGCCCTGTGACCAGTTCTTAGAGGAACAGGAAGTGCT
Source organism: Burhinus bistriatus (assembly GCA_013397275.1). NCBI lineage: Eukaryota > Metazoa > Chordata > Aves > Charadriiformes > Burhinidae > Burhinus > Burhinus bistriatus. The sequence goes on along the minus strand of VYXH01007090.1, from coordinate 139,748 downwards.
CAGATGCCCAGTAGAGTACACTGCCCTGCAGAGTGAAAGGCTTAAATGCAGCTCTCTGCCTCGAAGTGGCCAAAAAGGTGCTACAAAAATGGTTCAGTGAGTGTGGCTGGCTGGTGTGTTGACTCGTAGGGATCCTCTTCCCCATGCTGCAGAAGTTTTATGGCAGAAATCTCCAAGCAGAGATAGGGCTCCAGTATATATCGCATGGATGTGTCTGTGGGACAAGCATACGTACTCTGTTACCTTGCTGCTTCCTGCAGCTCCGTTGTCCTTGGGGATTTATTTCTCTGACCCCTAACTCCGCTTCTTTGCGGTGCCTGAAAGGCTGCAGCTCTGGAGGGCAGAGTGGTCAGATCCCAAGTCCCTTTCTGAATTCAGCCTTAGGGGTCCTGTCCTACAGCTCTGAGAGCTAAATGAAATCTCAAAGTAGTCAAGGCAGGCATTTAAATTAAGTTTGTCTTTCCTTCTGTGTGAAGTGACACCTTTATCACTACCTTTCGCTTGCCTCTCCCATCCTGTACACCCAGCGTCCTGTTTGCCGTCTTCAGTAATGGAATATGGCTCTGCAATGTCAGGTCTACACAGCTATCGCAAGAATGGGAACAGGATCCTAGCATCATCAAATTGTTAACAAAGGTAGCAACATCAGCATTTAAAAGCTGGGGGTTCCAGTGGCAGGGTAGACCTCTTCTCTGTAGGCTCGGCTTGTGGCAGCTCATTGAGAAAAGAAAAATTGCATCTTGCCATGCTGCATTTGCATGGCATTTATGGAGTGTATGTAGGCAGCGCTTTGTGCATCAGAGCCCACCAGTACATTGTAGCTTGCCCTTCAGAGTGGTTCGCTGTTTGAGAAGAAATTAATTAATCTTAGCCTCTTTGAGGTTGGGGGTGTAGGGAGTATGTCATCCCCCTGCATCAGTGGCAGAAGCACTCTGCCCTTTCCATCCTGGCGGAGGGAGGAGGCTTCAGGATGAATGCACAGCTGGCAAGTGGGGTCCTAACACTTGTTTTCCACTCTCCCACTGTAGGAAAAAGACTTCAACATGGTGGAGCACAGTCGCTGGCTGTCTCTCTGTGGGGAGCCCCTTGTTTTTCCGCTCAGGGGCACAGGAATTTGGAGAACCGGGGTGGTGGAAACTGGTTCATAATAAACCCCCAACCATGAAACCTGAAGGAGAGAAGTTGTCTGCATCTGCACTAAAGGCAAAAGGTAACCCTTTCCCTGATGGTGTGTAGGTTCCTAGGTAGGGCCAGAGCTGACAGAGCTGGAAGACATGGTAAGAATTTATTTAAAACAATGTGTTTGTGTGTATGGACAGTTACAGGGCATGATTTTCTTTTTTATTAGTTTGGCTCTGCTGTAATTCTTGATTTAAGAGGACTCTGTTGCATATGTTCTAGTATGAGAAGCTTGTTACATTTTACTGCCTTTTTGCATTGTGCATTAAAGGCTTTTGAAATTTGTTCAGGTTTTTTTAGCTGAAATCTGCAATTTCTCTGCTCCTCTTTACCCTGGGGAGGGTTTTTTTGTTTTGTGCACACTAGATGCAAATTCCCATCTGTGCAGAGGAGCAAAATTGGGGCTTAAATGAGACTTTAGTCGTGCGTTGGCTACATGTCCCAGAGTGACCTTCTGGTATATTTTGAAAATATATCTTCTAAGATTTGTAGTCAATGTGGATTTTTGACTGTATAGTATGTATCCAGTGACTGCAGGAGCTCAGTATCTGTTAGAATAAACAAACTACTACTTTAGCAGCTTCAAAGCCACCTCTGGATCCTATCATTACTGTGGAAGGACTCAGGAAGCGGGTAAGCCGCAATCCAGTTGAATCAGCCATGGAACTGAAGGAGAAGAGATCCCGCACTCAGGAAGCCAAGGATATTCGGAGAGCCCAGAAGGAGGCAGCTGGCTTCCTAGACCGGAGTACTTCCTCCACTCCCGTTAAATTCACCAGTCGAGGCCGTCGTCCTGATATTGTCCTTGAGAAAGGAGAGGTGATTGACTTCTCCTCCTTGAGCTCTTCAGATCGCACCCCTCTGACAAGCCCTTCTCCTTCCCCATCTCTGGACTTCTCTGCTCCTGGCACTCCGGCCTCGCATTCAGCTACTCCCAGCCTTCTCTCAGAAGCAGATCTCATCCCAGATGTCATGCCACCACAGGCTCTGTTTCATGGTAAGAGATGCCATGTTTTTTCTTTAATAATAAGCCATACATAGTTGTCAAGGAAGATGTTAAAACAAAAAACAAACTCAAAAAACAACAAAAAAACCCCCTAAACTTCCAGTGAGCTGCAGGATCTTTTCAAGATGAGATGGAAAGCAACTGGTAAACTTCTGTTTGTTTTAGTTTTGTGTAAATCTTGATTAGTTTTCCATAGTTGTAGTGCCAGCTTCTAAGGCCAGAAGGAACCACTATTATGGCCTTCTGAGGGATCCTGAATAAACAATGGGTAGAAGATTTCACCTAGGAACTGCTGCACCACTCAGCGTAAGCAACACAGATTACGCTGTTAGATAGCAACTTGAATTTTGCCTCAACTGTTTCTTAAATGGGAGAAATTTTAATTCTTGTGGTAATGTTCCAGTAGTTCCATAAGTTCAAATATCCCAATTAACAAACATTATGTTTCAGTCAGGTTGCAAAGCAGTGATGCACGCTGAATGCTTTTAGGAGGCAGACCTCAATCTAAAGCACTTGTTGGAAGGAAGGATAGTAAAGTTCTGTAGAGGGACAAATCCTACGTTTCTATGACTCCTAACTCTTCCCTCAGTTGAAACAGAACTCTTCCAGGGTATGCTGGCTGAAGATACAGCTCACCAACCAACCAATTTGATCCCCAATCTTCAGGAATTTTCAAAAATGTAACACTTGTCTAAGAGCATGAGCTTGCAGCTCAGGAGTGCCATGTTTTTGGATGCCAAAACGCAAGGCACCTTAGGAGCAGGATTGATTCTGTGTCCTGAAATTGGACTCCTTACAGTGTCTCCTGTCCAAAATCAGGAGGTCCAGAAGTATATAGAAAATGGAGTGTGTTGGGTAAACCTGCATTATTTCTCCTTAGCAGAAAAGTCCTGTGACAACCTTTTTTGAAATGGGGCTTTGATGTTTATGTTTTTTTCCTGCATTATTTTGATCTCTTGAACAGATGATGAGGAGATGGAAGGAGATGGAGTCATAGACCCAGGAATAGAGTATGTACCTCCTCCCAGTGGGACAGCCGGTACTGGCACTGTGATAGCAAGCAGAAAAAAAGTGAAGACAGCTGAGCAGATCAAGCAAGAGGTGGAGAGTGAAGAAGAAAAAACAGAAAGGATGGAAGGTGATAGCGAAGATCCTGAAGAGTCAAATGCATCGCTGCAGGTGAGGGGGCGAGACAAGAGGAAGCCACAGCTGGAGAAGGAGGCTAAACCCAGAGCTCCCAAGCATACCTCTGTTAGCATCTATGAGGAAAAGCTGCTGCTAAAGAGACTGGAAGCCTGTCCCAATGCCATGAGCATGACCCCAGAGGCCCGGAGACTGAGGCGCAAGCTGATAGTCAGGCAGGCCAAGAGGGAAAGGGGACTGCCACTCTTTGACTTGGACCAAGTTGTGAACGCCGCACTGCTCTTGGTTGATGGGATTTACGGAGCTAAAGAAGGAAGTGTTTCCAGGTCCCCAGTAGGGCAAGCAACATACAGAACTACTAGCCAGGACTTCAGGATCTTGGACAGATACCAGGTGAGTGTTTCCAAATCTAAGTGAGCTTTTGACACTGCTTATTTTAGAGCTTTTGCTGCAGACAACGGTGTCACCTTGAGGTTATCTGACTCCCAAAGTGAAAAGGATTATGTGAACAAGACTCATTTTGACCTGAGGCTGTGTCCCCACCAATGCTTTCACAAGCCCCTTTCTTCCTGGGACGTGCTCGTACAACACAGGTGTCTATCAGTGTCAGCACCACAAATGTCTATGTATTTATACTTCAGCCCTGCCCAAACACTTGATGGTGGAGGCCTCGAGGTACCCAAACAGGCAGTTGCTCTTTTATGTTGTGTAGGAGGGAGATCACTTGTGACGCTTTCAGAGTGATGTACGCGGCTCATAGTTTCGGGTGCTAAACCTGAGAGGGCACAGCAAAGTCCTGCGAGGTGTGACCATCATGCTGTGGGTCCAGTCTATTCTGTCAAATTGAAAGGCCCTTATTCTCCCTCTGTTGATATGATTCCCCTGTGTTGTCATTGATTAATCTTCCTGAAATGTTGTGTGTTTTTTTGTACATACAGACAATGCTGCCTGCCATGAAGGGATATCGACACCAGACAACAAAGTTTCTGTATCGACTGGTAGGCTCAGAAGACCTGCTGACAGACCACAGTATTGTCAGTCCTTACACCTCCCGCGTCCTGAAACCTTACATCAGGTACAGATGGTCAGAGGTTGAATTTGCTCTTGGCTTCTGAACCGACAGCCCACAGAGAGGACACGTTTCTTGGGCAGTGTTCCTCACTCATCCCTGGAGTACAACCCAGTATACTATGGTAACCCTGAAAGGATAGTGTTTAAATTATTTAGCTGAGTAGTTAAGCTGGCTTTGCATTGGAAGTGGAATCTCCAAGAGAAGACAGGGCAGAGGGGGAATCACCGTAGTCGTTCACTGCAAGTTGCACCTGCTCTTAGGTCAGAACTGTGGTTTCCTTGCTCCTGCTATAAGGAGTGGCTGGCTTGGTGTGCTGTGGATCCGGGAAGCGTCCTGGCCTCTGACACAAGGGTGTTTTTGCTGAGCTGGGTGCTGTTTTCCCATGTGAATGGAAGACTCTGTTCTTTTGTTCCAAGTTGAGCCTGTCAGAAAATATTTTATGGGCAGTACCCGTTCAGCTGCAGTGGCAGTTATTGTTGCTCACTCGCCTTTTGTGTTTGCTTTTCATGTTACTGGCAGGCGCGATTATGAGACAAAGCCCCCAAAACTCAGGCTACTGGCAGAAATCCGGGCGTATCCACACAGGAATGATCTCAACTGGAGGGCTGAGCCAGAAGCACCCATTGATTACTGCTACGTTCGCCCTAATCACATCCCCACTATAAACTCCATGTGCCACGAATTCTTCTGGCCTGGTAAGATTCCTTCAGCGCTTGGTTGTCTAAGAAGGAAGTGTTTTTTTCAGAAAAAAATATTCTTGGACCAAACTTTTCTTCAGTTGGTGTCTGGCTGGGTTCTTAGAAAACCATTATCTGATGTCATAAGAATGCAATTGAGATGGAGACATGGGTTTGGTGTCTTTGTCTTTTGAGATCATTTAGAACTGGGCAATTAGGCTCAAATTGTCCCAGCACTTAAAAAAATGGGTTGTTTTGGGTGACACCATTGATGCCAATAGGAGTAGTCAGTTACTAAAATTAAGCATCCAATGAAACGTTTTGCAGAATCTGGGGCTGAAGTAAACAGTTTTATAGCAGGGATCTACTGCTCATTAGCTTCATAAGAAAGTTTCTTCCTAGCAACTGGATGTGTTGGAGTGAAATTGGGAATTGCACTCACAACTGCAAGATTCACTGCGATGTCCTTTATTTCTTCAAGCCACAGTATTTGCAAGGTATGGGAAAGCTTGGGTATTGATATTTGTGTCATTTCTTGAACCGTAGGCTCTTTGGGACAGCAGCTGCCCTTTATTGGGGCAGTTACAACACTGTAGTCTCTAGTTCTTCTGAAATAATAATTGTGATGTTCATCTACTGCATGGATCAACTTCTGATCAGTAAACAACGTGGAAGACTAATTTAGAAAAGCCCAGTACAAACAGTACACACCTTTATTCCAAGTAACTGTTTGCTTTACGTTTTGATTTGCAGATAGTGATTCAACAAGGTTTGTAGTTCAGCAGTGCTTATACACTACAGTCAGGATCACAGCTGTTTGTGCTACTCACTGTCCAAATTGTACAATTCAGGGGGAGATAACATGGCATACCTTCCCTTTCACAAGCTGTTTTGAAGCTCATGAGAGACACTTGCAATCCTAACAGAGGCTGAGCTCCTTTGTCATTGTCTCTCCTCTTCTGATAATGCATTTGAAGTTCTGGCCAAGTTGGGTCGCACCTTCATTAAGTTCTTCAGGACTCATCCTGTTTTATTTAACATAAGGAGCGTAGGTGTGTTCCACCCGACTGTGAACTGTTCATTATTAAATCAGAAAGCTGACACTCCCATTGGTCTCCAAACAGGAATCAAAATCTCTTCCATGGTGTAAATTTTCTGAGGCTGGGATTATACAATTATTGCACCTTGGTTCTGTTTTAGCAGGAGAGGTAAGCAGTGATACTTCAGGAGATAAAGCACAGTGGTTTTGTGGATGTGAAGGGTTTAGCTTCACAACAGGCTGGTGCAGGTCTGGGGGTGGTGGGATCTGCAGCTGGGAGGGCCCACCTCGCACTGTTGTCCGGAGAAACAGCTGTAATTGCACCTTAAATTTAGGCATCCAAAGCATGTGTGCTTGGGGGATGCTATCATCAGTAAATGGTATCTTAGGTGTGCTCAGTTGCTTTCTAATAGTGATGCTCTTAACTGAGTGAGTTCTGAAGCTTTAGGCACTTCACCAGGTGGGGTAAGCCCAGGCCTTAGTTCTTCCACCTCTCCATATCCTTCCCGGCAGAGCTCTTCTTGTTTCTCACAAGACAGAAACAAGTTTGCAGGTAGTTACCGCAAATGAGCTGATGTGAAGCAAGATTCCTCCTTCTTGTCTCTCATGGTATCTTGTGCCTTCATGTCCTAACGGGAAACATCTCCTGAGCAGAGGAGTGGTAAACCATACTGAGCTAAGCATCTTCCTACAGGAATAACTGCGTGCTGAGGGGACGGCACCATTTCATCGACGCCAGTGTGCTCAGGGCAATGTAGCATTCCTGTACAGACATGCTGTAAGGCACTTCACAGTCATTTGCAGCCTTGAGATAATTAAAGCGGCTCCCTATTGCCAATCGATTCCTCCCACGTCTTACTCCACCCAGCTTACTCTCGAGCAAGAAAATAATTCACCCGCTTATTTGTTCCTGGCGCCTTATGAAGTCTTGCATCTCATCAAGAGTGATAAACATTACTGGAAAACATACTCTGCTATTTTGTTATCCCACAGTCCAAATATATCTGTGATTGCCAGTTTGAGGCTGAAACTAACATTTACGGCACAGCTCCGCTATGTCTTGCACCTCAATTAGGGCCTGTCCACACAAATTACCAGTCTTCCGTGCTGTGAACTGCACTGCTTGGCCCTAACATGCTGCGTGGATGCTTTTAGGCTGCAGCAGCCATGTGATTAGGCAAGGTAACAAACTCCACTCAGAAGTCACCAGCTTCAGGCGTTTCTGTCCAGCCTCTGACTCACAGAAACACCACTGCCTGAGAGGCTGCTTCACACCCTGGATTAGAGAATTTGCATGCTAAAAGCAAATGTTTTGATAGCGTTGAAAGCTGTGGTCAGGTTCACAGTGCAGCTCCACAAACAGCTGAGTATGCACAACAGAGGAAGGAGCAGGAGCTCAAGACCAGGTGGAGAAAAGAGATAAGAACCTTAGGCAGGTAATGCTACCAAAGCTGAAGCCTGGTTTGGTGTCCACTGTGTCTGGAGAGAGTTTGCAGGAAGAAGTGGATGGCTCACTCAGTGTATCTGGCTGATACACCCTAAATCCTCCCCCTTTTGCTTGTCTGCAGGCAGGTCTTTCAGCGTTTGCTGACTGGAATAGGAATGGTGTACACCAACCTGGTGCTAGCCTGGAATTCCCAGGTGAAATGAAGAAGTATATCCTTATCCATTAACGTTACTGCTAGGAGCCCTAGGCAAGGGGCACAAACTTACTAGGACCCAATCCAGCAAACATTTGCACATGCAAGTATCTTTATTCATACGCATATTTAGAACTGGGTCCTTAGCAGAGTCGTCTGATATGGCTGAGAATACAAACCAAGGAAATATTAGTTGGGTGCTGACATTGTGTGATTTTTATTTTTTTTTAATTACTTTTTATTTTTAAAACCATTCTGGTTTAGAGAACCTGCTTTTTGAGTTTTATTTTCATCCTCGGGTCATTTGGGAGGAAATCAGCTTTGTTAATTTCTCCATGCAAGAATCCCCAGTAGTAAGTAGGTCTTGTTTTGGTTTGTTGGTTGAAGCAGATTTGGTTCAATCTCAGAGCTTTGAAATTACGGCAAAAGGAAGGGATCAAGTGAGTGTTTCTAAAAGGACTTAAAACTCTGAATTTCCATGCAAGTGTGACACAGTATAGTCTGCTTTTCTTTTGGTTTGCAATGCTTTCAGCTGCTGTTTCTCTCTTTCTCTGTAGGAATTGATTTGTCAGAATGCCTGCAGTATCCAGACTTCAGCGTTGTCGTCCTTTACAAGAAAGTTATCATTGCCTTTGGCTTTATGGTGCCAGATGTCAAATATAATGAAGCTTACATCTCTTTTCTGTTAGTTCACCCTGAGTGGAGAAGAGCTGGGATTGCAACCTTCATGATTTACCATCTTATCCAGGTAATGAAAAAGTCCCACGTCTCTGCTAAAGAACTAGCTTTCCCTTTCCCCTTGCCCTTTCTCTGCTTACACACCTGCACAGATTGTCACCAGCCCGTGTGAACATTTATAGGGGGAAATCACTTCAAAAGCAGAAACTAAAATGTATTTAGAAGAATAACCATACTGGTCAGGTCCTCAGAATTAGTGAGATGTTGTAGAATTTAACTGTCTTGGGATTAACTTTGTGTTCTTCAGTGGTCAATAGTTCACATAACAGTAATACCGTAAATTCGGGGTTTAAAGGAGAAGATGAGATAATAGTGGGGAGGTTCAGTAAGAATCTATTGCAGCTTTCTTGGCTATACCTGCAGGTTTATTCTGTGACCAGGGCCGTTGCATTAAATCACTTACTGATCTTAATAATTCTCTTTCACTTCTAGTATGCTGGTTCAAATCCAGCTGGGCTTGAAGATAAAGAATAAGTGTTTGCAGCCTCATTCAAATTTGTTCAAACTAGCTTGAACTGGGCTTTGTTCCACAGGGACACTTGGGAAAATTAATCTGCGCTAACTAAACAGGTGGTATTAAAGTAGTTAAACTTCATTAAATCTCTGAATGAATACTGTTATTCAGGTGGCCTTAATTCCATTCACTTTCTTGAAATAAATTGCAGGAAAGACAGGTTAATTTTGAGTGAGGATGCAGACAGATGGCATTTTTAGAGCCTGACTGTGCTTCGTTAGGGCCCACAGTTTTACCACTCCCTGAAGTCTCTTGGCAGAGCTGGTGATGTGAAACATTCCTTAACTTGTTTTAGTCCAGATGAGCTGCACTAGCAAAAACTCGCCATTGAAACTGTTTTTCTTCATACTTATTTGGCTGAAGAGCGGTATAGGGAGTGCTGGCAGAGCCCTGGGAACCATGATCTGTACCTTGGAAAAGCAGTTTCCACTGACGGTAGCTCTTCTGGACTGCCCGAGGGTAACTCTTCTACCTACCCAGCTCTCTGCAGTGTCCACCTCTCTTTGCTTTACGTGTTGACACAGGCTGCTAACCAGTCTACTTAAATTCACCTCATACATTTTCAGAGCATCTCTGTGTAAAGTGTTTAAGTAAATTGCCCTCAACTGTAGTCTGCTGATGTGAGATGTCAACACCTAGTGAGAACAGGCGCGAGCAATGCGCCAAGGTTTGCAGGGATCCAGCAGCTGGACTCGTGTGTCTCAAGCAGAGCTGGGATGTGTTGGCAAGTCAGCTGTGGAAAATCATCACAGCTTCTCGTAGGATGTATCACAGCCAATTAACCTAATTCTGCTTGCAGGTAGACTAGCATAAAATTGTCATGTTGAGGAGAGCCAGGCAGGTTTGAGGCTGATTAGGCTTGCTAGCAATGAGAGATCACCATTTTATGTTCAGTACACATTAGATTTATTTTTCCATTGCTGACTATTTGTCAGTGGTAGAAGAGATTTAGTCATGTAGGAGAGGAAATGGTGGTTGTGAACTTCTATTCCTCAGTCACCAGATTGTATGTGCTGCTTTGCAGTTTGCTTGGGCTGACACAGGGGTCTGCTCTCTGTGGTTAGAGCCACTTTCATACACTGTTTGGATTAAGGGTAATTCTCTGTCTCTTGGATCGGCATGCTGAGCTTGGGGATGGATTCTTGGGAACGGCATAACCTAACTGAAAATGCATTGATGCAAATAGTGCCTTGACGATGGGTTTGTTGTCAGAAGTTACACTCTAATGCATCAAGCCAAGAGCAATAAAATGCATCTTCTCACTCCAACTACCTTTTCCCAAAAGTGAATCCTGACTATTTTTCTTTTTTTTTTTTTTTTTTTTTTTAAATCCCTGTGAGAGCTTTCCCTTTGAATGATCTGCCTTGGGAATTTCCTAAAGGGTGTTACTGTTCCCACTTAAGAGTTACAATGCATTTGATATACATAGAATGCTATTAACACACTAGATGAAAGCAGGAAAAAATTATTATATCACCATCTTTATCAGAGAGCTGCTGGTTAGAATAATCTGGGACCTTTAAGGTAACTTCAGCCATGCCATTTGCTGTCTGAACTGAATTCCCTGCCTTCTCAGGAGAAGAGTGCTGTGCCCTGAAGGATGGGAGAGGAGCTGGGTGGGATAGACAGGAATTCCAGCGTGACAGCCCAGAGGTGCGCTGGGGCTGCTTGCGTGGTCCCAGAGAGCTCAGCTCTGTTTGCTGATGGGGAGGAGCGCGGCGCCTGATCCTCTGGCATGTTTTGTCTTTTCTTCAGGCAGTTGTTAATAAGTATTTGAGATCAGTGCTGTACACTGAGATTATTTTTAATTAACAATTACTTAGCAATTGACAATGGAAAGCTGACAAATTATAATCCAGAACCTGCTTTCATTGTCAGAGAGTTCACCTTTCCCAGAAACAAAGGCTCTGAGAAAGAGCAGCGCTCTCTTCACCTTTCAGCTGTTGCTATGTGTGGTAACTTCTGTGTCGAGGCCTGCGATTTTCTCACATTTCTTCAGGAACTTGAATACCTGAACTGATGAATCTCTTCACCTCCGCATTCCCCCAGAGGCTGTCTCATTCTCTTTCGGTGATTTTTTTTTTTTTTTTTTCCCCTCTGCTCCCTGCCCCCCCCCCCCCCCGCCCTCT
>VYXH01007090.1:113619-128593 GCA_013397275.1 Burhinus bistriatus | reverse complement strand
CCCCCCCCCACCTCTTGGCAGACCTGCATGGGCAAAGACGTAACCCTTCACGTCTCTGCAAGCAACCCTGCTATGCTGCTCTACCAAAAATTTGGATTTAAGACAGAAGAATATATTTTGGATTTTTATGACAAGTACTATCCCTTGGACAGCAAGGAGTGCAAGCATGCGTTCTTTCTCAGGCTGCGGCGCTGATCTGTTGGAGCTGTCTCAGGGTCTGCAAAAAGCCCAATTTGTCAAGCAAAGACCTACCACGGCTTTCAGCAGAGGACATTGGCTGCCACGTGAGAGCTGGAATGGACCAATGCCTTTATCCCTAGGACTTCAAATGTCAACAGTACTATGTTGTGTGCTGAAAGTACAATCCAAGAGGATTGATTCCTACGCTCCAAGGGGAGAGGCCTGAAAATGCCAACTGGGACGTGCTGAAACCAGTGGAAGACTGAAATTCTTTATGGGGAGTTTTCCTGGCACTGTTACTTCGAAGAGCCTCATTGACAAACAAAAAAAGCCCCCCCCAAAAAAAATACTTGTCACTTCAGAGGGGCCCAACGGATTTCAAATTTTGAAACCTATCCAAAAAAAGTTGCAGGTTTTTTGTTTCTGTTTTTATTTATGGGAAATGAACCTCTAAGCTTAAATCATCCACAGTGTTTCTGTGATTTGATTGCTTTGTTAGGAACCATGTCTTGAATCTGTGAAGGGAAATAAGATATTGCTGCATCTAGCGGGTTGCTAACTTCAGGAAAGCTCTACACATGCCAGAACAGCAATACTGGAACCATGTTTTAGGAAAAATGAAGAGCCTGTGAACTAATATGATCCCGAATCCAAGGCTCAGAGGAGATGTCTTTCTTCCGCTCCTTCCCTACTGCCTGCCTTTCCCCTCATTGACCTTGTGCTCAGTGTGAAGTTCCTGTAGTGCGCAGTGTTTTGTGTTCAGAAACAAGATGTCAAGCAAGTTTGTAGCTAGGCAAGGTAGGGCACAACAGCTGCCAAATCAGCTCTTTGAAATCTTACAACCTACCTGCCAGTTGTTGATCCTGCAGATCAGCCCTTTGGGCACACCTCTAACCACAGAGCGAGCCTCACAGGCTCCAGCATCCACCTCCTCCTGCTACAGATGCTCTGGCTAGAAGAAACCTAGAACAAAAGTCAGTGGTGACGTTTGAAATGCAGGCTCTGGTTTGTAGAAGCAAGCTGTTTGCAGCTTGGAGGGAGGACAGGGTAGAGGTGGGCCAGTTCCAGTTCTTGGAAGCATCTAGGCTGTGATTTCATGGCTCTAAGTATAAGTAAAGAGGAGAGCAAAGAGTAAATAGAAATAACCAAGAATTAAAAAAAAGTACAAACCCTAAACAGTTAATCTGATACTGGGGTCTAGTTCTTTTGCACAGTTAGCAGCTTCTCTCTCTCCCTGACTTCTATTGCAGATGAACAGTAAGTTGGCAGATTGCTCTGCTGCCTGACCGAAGGTCAGTCCGTGCATTTTAAACACAAATCACATCCACTGTGCTGTTCCTTACACATCAAGCCCCACACAGCTCTACACAACGAATGTGACTTCTTTGTTCTTAATCCGCTGTGTATACCTACTGGGTGCCTGGCTATAGTATAGTTGCCTTAATGGAGTCTTCACTTTGGTAACAACAGAGAGATGGACACAAAGTATGTTTTTGTGTAGCCAATGTATATCATCACCAAAACAAAAACAGTTTTAGTGGGAGGGAAAAAGAACCCATCCAAGCATTGTGTGCCCTAACATCCATGCACATTTCTGCCTGCTTTATGACTACGTGAAAATTTTCAATGTTACAGATGTTATGAGTTTGTGGAAAGAAAAAAAGTATCTGTCTTTATGAATGGAATTAAAGCCCTTCCCTTGGAAAAGCCTATCTGTAGTCATACTCTTTGTTAAGCTGTCTCTCCATCATCATATTTCATTGAAATCTAGCAAACTCGAGTATGGCCGATGCAGGATGCAAGGCGTGTGTGTGGGCAGTGGAGCAAGACAAGAAACTCTTCTCTGCTGGTCATCCACACACAAGCCGCACACGTGCAGGCCCTAGCGGGCTGTTTCCTTGCCAGCCAGAATTAGGAGATAAAAGGTAATCTGAAGAAGATGACTAGTTCTGCATCATGTTCTCAAAGGTGACCATGAAGATTTTTGAGGACCGTCTTGTTCTGTGCTTGCACCTCTGTGGCTTTGTCCCTCAGAGGGAGAATGCCAAGTGAAGAAGGTGTTAGAACAGCCCTGGGATTCCCACTGTGCTGCAGACCGCTTGTTTTATCCACGCAGTTCATTTACCCCCAGATCCTCAAAGGCAAGGAAGTGCCTTTGCACCTCAGCCATTTTGGATCTGTCACTTGGAAAAGTAGAAATATCAACATTTGCCTTCTTCAGGGAGACGGGTAAGAATGACCTCATTAAAGGTTACAGGGGATGGAGATCAATATTGCTTTGCATTTATGTGGATGTGGCTTGTTTCTTGCTAATTTGCCCCTATTTCTTGGAAAATCAGCCAGTTAACTGCTATACCTATTATATCCTACACTCCCAGCACTATAGGCTTAAGTTTTGATCCCTTGGTGTTACCTTACGTAGGGGATGCTCCCCACCCTGTTCCTTAGTGCTGCCTATGAAAATCTGGCATGGCTTTGAGCTGCTTACCATGATCCTTCCCTGTTGATCCTAACAGCTTTGGTGAGAACAGGGTGTAAGCGTGGCTGGCTCGAGGATCACTTTGTTGATGGTTTGGGCAAAGATGAATAGCTGTGACCCAAGAAGACCTTCCTGACTTGCAAAGGGATCCCAGCAAATCAGATCCCAAGGACACTGGTGAAGCCTGCGGTATTTGTGCGTTATTTCCTCTCAGCAACTCAAGCTGTCTCTGAGAGACAGTTTCTTTTACTCCGCTGGCTATATGGGAGAGCACGGAGGCACTGTTTGGTGAGCAGGAGTTCACCCCCCACTTTCAGCAAGTCTTCTGAGGACAGGAGGTTGAGGCCAGCCTCCTAACAGGCACTATGTGAAATCAAGTGTGCAATCTGATAGGGGCTGGCAGCCCTGGGGAAATACACCAGGGTTGCCAGGGAGCTCTACCTGCCCTCACTAGGTCAGCACCAGAATTAGGCAGCCTTTGAAGTAGCTATAAAATAGCTGCTGCAGCTCTATCTCTCTTTTGTGGCTGCACAGGGACCATTTCCAGCCTCCTCTCAAGAGAGCATTTCCACCCCAAAATGTTGAGTAATAAGAAGCCCGAATGGCTCTTAAGCTTAGCAGCTTAAGGCCACGGCTTGAATGGTCAGGCGCAGCTGGCTTTCTCTGCAACGGATGAGGGCTCTCTAAGGCTTGCAATGAAAGAAACTGTGTGCTCTTAGCCCTCTGCTTGCCTCTTTGCATCTTGGAGACCAGCATGATGAGTTACGTTAGCTGTGATTAGAAAGCCAGCATCCACCCCGCTTAATGACATGATTAGATTACTCCACGCTTCCCTGAGCTGCGCAGTGACTGTAGCGGTGATTGCGGTTGCCAAATGCAGCCCAGTTTAACATAACAAAGTTTTCCTGGAGAATAAAGGTGGATGGAACCTCACCCTCTCCTAACGGGGCAGCAAAGCCCAAACCTTTCCACGCGCTTCTCTGAGCTTTGGTACTTCACAACCAGGAAGCTACCTGCTGTGGTCGACTTATCATGCCTGTTGATCTACAGTGGCTGAGCTGGGTAAACACTGGAATCATTTTGCATAGTAGTCAGTAATTTTGTAGAAGTAATGCTTTGCAGTTTACTTTGAAAGAGAAGTTTTGTTCCTGAGAGTCCTGATGTTGCACATGTATGTGCTGAATGCTTCTTTTCAGGTTTCAGATCCTGCCTGGTCCATTTGTTGCCACCTATGGCATGAGGATGTGTTTCTTTGCAGACCCACCTGCTTGTGCTGGTAAGCTTAGTGAGCTGTTGAGCTAAGCCATCTTTATCCCTTGTCTCTCTCTGCTTTGCGTACATCAGCTTGCTCCAGGAGGTAACCTGGTCCACGGGGTTGCTTCCTTCTAGTCCTTGCGTTTTTTCTGGAGGAGACTTCTTCTGAGCAAGCACCGCCTGCTGCATCAGACACTGCAGGAAACTGAGCCGCTGCTGCTGTGATGGAGGAGAAGCTGGTTCTTCCCCACAAAACCAGCTACCTCCTGCCCCTGTGGCAGCGAGCCAGATGGCAGGGTCCTGCTTCCTTCTGCAGGCAGGCAATGTTAGTCAGGCAGAGAGGGTGAGTTCAGCCGCTCCTGCTGCCTGCGGGAGGGGAAGGACAGTTGCCTGGGGCAAGAACAGGCAGCCGCTGCCACAGAGCAGTGGGAGCATCTCCATGCGGGTCCTGCCTCAACAGGACCCTTCCCGCCGTGCTTCTCTACCCGCTTTGTCAACAAGGAAACCCACGGCACCTTCTTATGGGTGTAATTTAAAAAAAAAAAAAATCAAACTGGCCAACTAGTCCTCCTTCCCCTTGGATTGGTGCTGGAGGCTTCAAAAAACGCATCCTCTTTCCTGCTGGGCTCACGCCGTATCTCAGGCTCCTCAGGAATCCCAAGGGTGCTTCTTGCCTGCCCTCGCCAGCCCTGCTGCCAGGGCGGTGCCCCGGCCAGAGCCCTTTCATGCGGGGTGCTGTGTGGCGGCGAGGCTCGGTCCTCCCTTCACAGGGAGGGAAGGGGAGCCCAGGGGTGCCGAGAGCGGGGCTCACACATCAGACCCCGGGTCCGGCGGCGGCTTGGGCTGGGGCGGTGCAAGGGAGGCGCGGCTGGGCTGGGGACGGCTGGCGCTGCGCCGGTCCCGCGGCTCTGGCAGCAGGTCCTGCCCTCACCCAGCCCCGGTACCGCCTGCCCGGAGCACCGGCAGCCCGGGACGTGAGGGGAGGGCCGCGGCCTGGGCAGCGGGACTACAGCTCCCGCCGGCCCGCGCGGCTGCCCCCTTCCCGCCCTGCCCCGCGCGCCCAACCGCCGCCGTTTGAAACCAGCCATGGCGGCCGACGCGGAGATGGCGATGGCGGTGCCGCTGCCAGAGGAATGGCGGCTCTACTTCGTCCTCACCCGCGCCAACACCTTCCGCAGCTGGCCCTTCACTGAGGGCTGCGCCTGCACGCCCGAGCAGGTGAGCCCGGCGGGGGAGCGGGGAGCGGGGCCGGCGGGAGCGCGGCCGGCGCTGACGGGCCCTCACGCCCTCCCTCTGCCCGCAGATGGCGGCGGCGGGTTTCCTCCACTGCCCTAGCGAGAACGGCCCCGACGTGGCGCAGTGCTTCTTCTGCCTCAAGGAGCTGGAGGGCTGGGAGCCCGACGACGACCCCCTGTGAGTAGCGGCGGGGTTGGCCTCGCCCCCCCTCCCCCGCGATCAGCGCCTCCGGTGGCAGCTCCGCTCCAGTCGGGAGGGGGAACAACGGCTGGGCAACGGCGGAACCGCTGCTGGGCGCTGAGATGCCTGGCAGGGAAGAACGGCTGCGTGTGTCTTATTGTGAGCTGCCTCACTCTCCCTCTCCCTCTCTCTTTCTTTTTTTCCTTTTCTTTTCAGGAAGGAACACAAGAAACACTCTGCGGGCTGTGCTTTACTCTCCCTTCAGAAAGTTCCTACTAACCTGACGCTGCAGGAGTTCTTGAAGCTGGACAGAGAACGAATGAAAAATGCAATGGTACGTACGTATTGGTACTGTGATGTTTTTCTACACCCCTGTGATGCTGGAAGAGTTATTTAGTTTCTAGTCTTGGGATTGTTTACCTGGCCTCGTGGTTCCTCATCACAGTGAGCAAAAAGTGGCTTGTTGCTTCCTGACTCGTGCCGGATCAGATGGTGTGTCCTTTCCTGGTTCTCGGCCTTTGCCTTATGGAAGATGTGGCCCACTTTCCCCTTGAAGCTGAACAATGCTCAATTTAGTGGTAGACAGTAATGTATTATTTTCATTCTTTTCAGAAAAAAGAGATTTCTCAGAAGGTGGCCGAGGTTGAGGATGTAGCCAAGACCGTGCGTCGTGAAATAGAGAATCTGGGCTCCTAGGCTACTGTAGTTTCTCACTTGCCAGTGATACCTGTCTTGTATGCGTGCTCTGGCACTGCCACTTTGACTGAACAACTGCGTTTCCCGAGACTGCTTTCAGAGTGGCCTTCTCTGTGAGAAGCGGACTGAACTCTCCTTCGCTCATCTGAGTCTGTTTGGGGAATTAACTGGGGTTCGATGCACTGCATACATAATCTTTTTCTGCAGGCATTCTCCTATTCTTCCTGTTGGTTTAATTAAGGAATACTACTTGTGGTTTTATTTGTTCTGGTTTTTTTTTTTTTTTTTTTTTTTTTTTTTTAAAACCCAGCTGTTTCCATTTTGGAGATGCTGGTAGCTCTGGTGCAAAAACCTGTGTTTCTTGCCAGAGCTGACAGGCACTTCCATTTTTATGCTTAATATATCAACGTTTTTGGATACTTTTGGAAATAAAAAGGGGAAGGAGTTTTAAAACTTCTTCAGAGACTTAGGATTGTGGCTAATAATGTCTAATTATACTAAATCTTAGTGTGCCTGGTATCCTTGTAAACTTCTGTTTGTAGTTGGCTGCTGCCTCGTGTTGATGCATTTATAAATAAAGGTTGAAGGCAAAACAGCAAAGTCATTTTTCTCAGTTTCTTGGAGGAAAAGAACCTGACCTTTAATGCAATGAGCTGCGCTGAATGCAGTTTTAACTTCAAAATGGAAAATAAGCTAATCAAAGTACAGCTTGCAGTGCTATTCCTCAAGTGTCAAACTGTCTTAAGCAGTGTTCATCAGGTCTCCTTAAAATGTCCTTGTGCCTTGAAAGGTTTGGTTGGTCTCTCTCCTGCACAAGTTTGGAAAGGAAAAGAAATCTTACAGAACAGAGCGCAGACAGTGAAGAATTGTGCTCTGAACTGCTGGGAAGGAATGGGGGAATCTAGTATAAAATAGTTGGCTCTTACAGGGCCTGAGTTGATTGTACGGGGCTGTGAAGTCTGCAGACAGAAACGGACGTGTGCATTTAGGTGCTCCCAAACTCAAAGAACCTCCAGCTCCATCTTGGGGAAAAGGCGGCTGCAATCATGCACTGATGAGACCAATGCTCCTAGGTTTCGTAAGTTTGTCCAATGTTCCCTGTCCAAGCTTACTTGCAAACAATGAAATAACTTCATCATTTCCAGCTGTAACAGCCAAATCATATGCCGATTGCCCTTTTGCATTCTTCTTTTCTATGCTTGCGTTGCAGCTGTAAATAAAGAACAGATTGTTTTAAGCTACTTAAATTCATTCCAAGTTACTGGAATTACTGAAGTGGCTTGTAGGTAAATGTTGATGCGGAGTCACTTCAGAATTTCTGAATGCCTCTTCCTGCAGGGACACAGCTGTGAGATAAGAGCGCTGAGCCTCAGCCAGGCTCTGGCCTTTCAGTATTGCAGACCAGGTCTGTGCAGGTAGACTGTGGGCTGAGCTAGAGGCCCAGCTGCAGTACTTACTGTAACAGGACTCGGATGCACTCCTCTCCCTCCGATCCAAGCAGAACTGCCTCATGGAGAGCAGTGGTGTTGTGCCTGCACAGGAGGAATGAGCAATGTACTTATTACCTAAGGAAACTGCCCTGGTACATGGAGAAATGGTCTAGCAAATTAAACTAAGGAAAGTGAATATGAAGATAGAGAGTACACTAGGAGTCACGGTGATTTTTTTGGGGTAGGCTTTAGTGTGGCTTATCGTATTAAGTTGAAGTGGAGGAAGTTGATGGGGGAAGCAATTGCATAGAACAGCAGCTTTTGTAACAGAAATTATGAGAAATCTTCAAAACTGGTAACTGAAAGAAGGACTGTGAATACTATTATCTTTGCTCATTTGCAGGTTGTGTTGTTTGGGTTTTTTTTTAATTTGGCTTTGAAAGTAGCTTGACTACAGATTTTTGGAGGAGGGGTGGGAGGTTAATCCTCTCTGAAATTGGAGCACAAGTGCTTTTTTGGTAAAACGTCAAAAGAGACCCAAGGCAGAGAACCAGTGCTCACTTACAGTCCTGACTGCTGGTCAATGTCAGCACCTTTCTGCACGAGAAGGGAGATTGCTTCCGCGCGCTTGTTAAGGACAGCAACTGTGAGAGCAGGTCGGTCCTCATCGCTGGTGCAGTTCGGGTCAGCTCCCTAGAACGCACAGGAGAGGCAAGGTGAGTAGTTAAAGCCACAAAGATTCTTCAGCTTCCACCTTGCTTGAATATTATGCCAATTTAAGTGGGCAAATGGTCTTTGTGCTCAAGACAGAGAAACGTTGAAATTGTGGTATTGATTTTAACGTTTCTTCTGAAAATGTTTGTCCTAGCTCAAAACCAGAGTAGATGTGTGTAAGAAGGGTAGTCAAACTAGATTTCACAGTCAGGATGGACCTACACAGCAAAAAGGTAGAGGTCATGCTTTCGTTTGCTATACAGAGGACTTGACCTGGAACTATAAAACTAATATATTTTTCTTTATATATGGCCCTGACAAACCTGAATAAGAATACCTTACACACCAGCCAAATAGAAATTTGAGGAGAACATATATAAACAGAAAACAGGCTATTTCTTCTCCAAAATGCTCTTTCAACCTGAAGACAGTTGCATTGCAAGGATGTTGCCTCCTAAGCATGAAGTTAGTCGCATAGCAGGCTAGTATTCATGCAGTAAATGGTCAAAGAGTTGGAAAGGGAAACTTCAGCAAGCAATAACTTACTTCACTGAGCAATTGTTTTACCAAGGTGATTCTTCCTTTCCCATTTGGACCCAATTCGTCCAGTAGTTGTCTGGACTCTGGCTGTGCAAACACAGAAAACAGCCAGTAACATTTCACATAGTGAAAATACAAGTAGGTGGGCCATATTCTGCAGTTGAGTAAAGGTGAAAAATACACACAGTCGCATGAGGGAAGAATGCAATGTCGCTGAGCCTCAGCATTACTAACTCATGACCCTTCTGTGGGAATTTCTTCCTGAATCTGAGCACGGGTGAACATCACTACTGAGGTCTTGATTCAGCAAACGTCTGCAAGTGACTGGCTTTACATTAGTGCAGCTCTCCAGGACTGTACAAAGATCTGCTCACCGCAGTAAACGGCACAAGTCCTTTACTATAAAGTTTGAAGCTTCCAGAACTTGTGGAAGTATTTTATTTAGAAAATGAGTATGTTTTGCCTTGCAGAAATTTGATAACTAAATCTTGAAACAAACAAACCAACAAACTCCAAAACCACCTTCTTTTATTTCTTCCCACCTTTCAACCTCCTTCCTCTCCCCTTTCAAAAGCCCAATCACTGGACCAAGCATTTTTATCTCTGGACTCCTATCACAAAGCTCTGTATCTTATTCCACCCATTTTGTTGGCTAAGTGATCCAACCTGAGGTTAACACGTTTCCCTTTTGAAGTTTTCTGTGCTATTACCGATGATCCATTTAGTAGGCAGTGCTTCCAGGATATTTCTGTAGTGGAAGTAAAGCCTTGCTTCTTGCATTAAGCCTGCCCTCAGTTGTGCTGACGTCTCAGCTTTATGGGAAAACTGAGTTGACTTAAAAGCTTGTTGCGTAGATCATCTTCCCCTGTATAGTTCACAGTCTGGCTGTGCAAACAGTAGTTTTAGCACAGGCAAGGGTATGTCCTATGGAGTCAAACCAGGTAGCAAGGGTCAAGGCAAGATAATAATGCCTCCATCTGATGTTGTTGCTGAGAAAAACCTGTAACAAAATCAGTCTGCAACAGTCTTTAGGCCTAATGCTGTGTCAGTAAAACAGAATGGGTCCAAAAATGAAAGCAGCAATATAATTAAGCTCTTAGTAGGAACAAAGTTTGGTTATTTCCAGTTCTGTAATAAAAGTCAGCTACCAATTTTCAGGTTTTATATTCAGTTGGACTTTTGTCCCTGTTCTTCCCCCCAACCCCAGTCAGCATTAAAAGCTCTCTGTTTTTAGCCTTGGATGCCCTCCTTCACGTTAATGCTGCTCTATAGGTAGTTTTTCCTGTACTGGCAGAAGATACGTACGGAGAGCCTATCTTCTTTTTCTGTAAGTGTTCTTGACTTTGTTCTCTTCATTTTGCCTCTTGAATGGAAAATATTATGATCATCTTTGCCTACCAGAAAGGGAAACAAGTGTTAATTCAAAGCAAAGTCAGTATCCTAACAAGAACTTGGGGGAGAGATCTGGAAATAATTTATCCACAAAAATATTTTATTTTGTGTTGAAATGAAAGCAATATTTATCAGTTTTCTACAAGAGAAAGTGATGAAATATTTGTTGCAGATCAGACTGGTTTTAACAAAAGGTTTACACTCAGGCAGACTTAAAAACTTGCTATTTTGAAATGAAGATTCAATGAAATGTGGAGTTTGGGGGGTTTGAGTCTTTTTTTAACTAGCTGCAGCTATTCAACAGGCCTGACTCAGATTCATTAATTGTATTGACCAAAAACATTACAACTTTTCAATGCTGTTTAGCTCCCAAGTACTTAAGAACAAGACTAGAGGACATTGAGTAGATATGTACGTCCATTATTTTTAAGAGACGTAATCCACCAGTGTGCAGGAGAGTTGCTAAGGAAATCATGCAGCATGTGGAGACCCTTTGAGCTGGTGCTACTAGAGTGCCTGGAATCACAGTCACACCATTGACACTCCAGAAAACCAGCTTCAAGTGCTGTGGCTGCCACTTGCCAAGTCGCAGATTAGAAGCACAAACTGGCTGAAATTTATACATGAGTTGAAGTATGTCAAATTATACTACAGGAATTTCTGAATTCTAATGCTGACTTTACAAGTAGTTGATTTAATGAAAACCTAAGTCCAATATGTGATGCCTAAAATGCTGAGCTGTTACTGACACCAATGGGAGATGCAAGTTAAGCATCTCTGAAAACTAGGTCAAGAATTAACGTACTTCATAATTTCTTATCTTTGCCAAATGTGCCGAAGCTGGAATCCCTGGCACAGCTCAAAATTAGAGATAATACTGACATTTATAGCTCCTATTTTAACAGAATATGCAAAGCATATTTATCACTATAAGAAAGACACTGCTATGAGCTGTGGCTGCAGTTTACTGGCCTCTCCTGCTGTCCTCTAGGGATGAAGCATTCCCATGAGCTTTTTACAGAGTCTGTACATTGCTTAAATCTCAACTCAGCCACATTTTGAGACTTAAGGGAAAACTTAAGTAAGCGCAGAATGTGCCAATATATTCATTTGCCTATCTCAGTGTCTAACCTCCCAAGCATTCCTTCTGTATTCTTGACTACTATATTTATGGTCTACCATAAAGACGGGGGGGTGGGGAAATCTCACCAAAACTAATCTGACCGCCATCCTGTCCACCTCTGACTTCTGTTACAGTATTCAGGTAATGACTGCTGAACTTCACTGGTTTATTAGCATGAATATTCTGTAGAATCATAAAATGCAGGCAATTAATCAGATTATCATGTAATCCTGTTACAATCTTAGTAGCACAAAACAGTGCTGTTGCATATGAAAAAATATATAGGCTTTTAATATCAGTCTCAAATTAGCACAAGACAAATTATTATACATAATTAAACTCTGTTTCAAGGCAAAATAATGTAGCATTTTTTTCTAAACCTTGTGTTAGGTATTTGTTTTGATTTAAAAAAAGAAAAAAGTGACACAACCTCGCTTAATGAAATGAAGATTCTCATCCAAATGAAAGTGTGTCTACTACTTGAGAGATCCGATAAACTCCTCACTTGTGAAATGATGTGATAGACCTTTTCAGGTACCCCTTGGCAAGGTAAGCTTTTAAAGATTCTACACAAGAGATACAGTGTGAATTTTGGATCTTTGAAATGGTAGATTTTAATCTTTGAAAAGCTGGAAATGAATATGTGGGTGGTTTTTGGAACATGGTAATTCTGGAGGTAGGGATTTTGAGTGTTTGAATACAATTAACAGGAGCTCTGGCAAACGTTATCTCCAAACTTGAAAATTACTAAGCTTGTTTCTTAAGAGGACAATATGCAGACTGAAGAAAAGGAGTCTCTAAGATCAAGAGCTAAGGGGTGCTAGAATGATCAAACAACATCAGCTGAAAGAAGAATGTTAATATTAATAACAAACTAATGAAATGCAAAATGATAGCAACGTGGCCATGAAGTATGGCTTAATCAGATAAAGATACCTGTTCAGCTAGCACCAACAGAAAAAGAAAAAGATTCCTTTCTCTGAAGTGATGAGTTAACACCCTCTGAACGAAAGAATTTCTTGTTTAGACCTGAATTTAAAATATATCAGCGTTACACTGACTGGCCTAGCAACAGCTTTAGACCAGCTGCCTAACAACGGTTCTCATCCCCACAAACTGACCTTGTTAATAGCAAGAGCGTAATTCAATGTAATAGTGACTTCATAGTCATCCTCATGGATGGCAGCAGAGTTAATCTAGAGGGAAAGAGCAACCATTAGTATCTCTTAGAAAAAGTACACAGAAATAATTTTAGGAATAAGTCTTGCTGATGTTTATTATGGAGCCAATACACAAAATCACACGTGGCCTTTGCCTACTTGTGATATTGTACCAACACTTCCCATGTAACTGCGCAAGGGACATGTGGTATCTTGATTAACTGGAAATATCAGAATGACTGAAATGCCAAATGAATCCAAAAGATGTAATAATGCTACGTTTCATGAAAGTTCAGTCATTCTCCACCCAGATTTTGCAGCTGCATGAAAGGCTGTGTTGTCCTTAGGACTCCCTATTCTAGGAGAGCTGGTTGCCGCTTCAGTTGTACCAGTCTGTAGAAGCACAGTCTGGAGTAAAATATGGGCAACTTTCTATATCAATTCATTGAGACAGTACTGCTGGCAAGAAGACTATTGAAGTTACACATAAATAAGTGAACAGGGGATTATAAAGAAGTGGAATGAAGCTGAGAAGTTATATTGCAGCAGGTTGAGAATTTTGAGATATAGTTGATTATATTTCTAATCCGCATGAAACCTGAAAAAGCGGTATTAAACCCAGATAATTGGCATCTACTTTGAATCAATTCTGTTACTTTTGGGGGCAGTGGTTTCAAGACAATAGGATGACAAAAGGCCAAGAAGCAGCAGGAATAGCCTTTTCTAGGCAATTTAATATTTTTCAGGCATATCCTTTTGAATCCTCTAGCAAAGGAAACAAGTTGCAGTGGACCTATACTTCATCTCCGCCAAGCAGATATCTTTTATATTTATACTTGTACTACAACTTCTGAACATACTGGTGGACCCAATAGGTCTCAGTGGGTATAGAATTTAGATGCAAAGTATCCGATGGAGAGTCATACCTCCCAAAAGTGTAATCTGACAAATGACAATTAGATTTCTGAACCCCAGTATTCATGAACTTTCCTGTAGTTGTTTCTATGTGCTAAAATTGGGGTTTTTTGACTGCTATGTCATATCAGTCAGGACAGGCTAAGAAATAGTGAGCTTGAACTGTAACAAGGGATACTTAAGTCAGACACTGGGAAAAGTTTCCCAGTAGCTATGCCAGTTCAGTAAGTTCCCAACCCTACTTCCGCCTGCATCCCACTTCCAGCTGCTCGCTGCCAACCTAGTTTTGTACTAGCACTGATGCCCTTTTTTTCCCTCCAGAGCTATTTTTAGCCTGGGTCAGTCGCTGATCCAGTCCACAGGCCATTGCCACAAGCAGTTGTGCTGGCAGTACCTGGCAATCAGGGTGAGGGGATGCAACTCCTTCACCCAGCAGGGCTGCCAAAGAAAGCAATACAGTACTGCAGCTGAACAGCAAGGATAATTGAGTGCAGAAATGGACTGCCTGGGGCAATTGTGAAATCTCCATTGTTGGTGAGTTTGAAAAGCTTCAGGACAAACATCTGTCAGGAACAGTTTAGGCAGAGTTGATCCTCCCTCAGGACAGGGACCAAATGACCTCTGTCATACCAGCCCTGTCTTCTAGGACTATTTAGGAAGAACCTCCAGTTTCCACTTTCTTGCTATCACCCCTTTAATCATTTTAATGCAGTTTGGTGACATCCTGGAGACTACATCTCCAGTAAGAAAAACAATACCCTGTTCCTATAATTCTGGTATAGTTTATACTAGAAGTAGACTACGTATGTAGCCAAAGACAATTGCTGCTATCTGCTGGTATAATCCAGTCCGGAGCAGAGGCAAGCATATCATTACATCCCATTTCTATCAGGGCTTATTTAACTGACCAACTACATAGATGTCAATGATCTCTTCTTTTTCTTGATTGCCTGCTGTGGGATACTATAAAAGCAGCTGAGCAAGGGCTTTCTGGCTTCTATCACTTCTCTTATAGCTGTGAGGTGAGAGACGAATAGAAACTGCCATAGGAAAGAAAGCAGAAAAAAATCTTCAGTAAAAGACTGAACAAAAAATGGAATGACAAAACAAAACAAATTACACACACAAACAGCTCAAGGTATAAAGAAAAGGGAGACATCTATTTTCCCAGTGTTTATCTAGCAGCTACAATAATCTTTTCATGAGGCAGCACAGGAAGATATTACTCACAAGCTCCTTCCTACCTTTCCCATTCGAGGTTCTCCAATCAGTGCTCTGAATTCAAGGTTGTTCTGAGCGTAGCTTCTAAGGTGAGCACAGACATGATCCAGCTGTTTTCTCCAGTAACCTGATCAGAGAGAGTTAAGCAGGAGGAAAATCCCTGAAATTGTGATTAACATTTCTTCTACTCATGCGATGGATGATTTAAAAGACAGCGCATTTTCACTGAGATGAAAATATTTGAATTTTTCTTTAGAAAATTCATCTAATCAAGAAAAGGAGAAGCAAGTTATACCCTAAAAAGAGGTGAAATGCTTTCTTATCCATAGGTTATAATTCATTCTTGGGGCACTTCTCATCACAACAAAACCATGTCTTGGAATTGTCCTTTGGAATCAAAACTGGCCCTGTGTGAAGGAGAATCTGACACTACTCCAGATCATTAAAAAAAAAA
>VYXH01007090.1:98745-113575 GCA_013397275.1 Burhinus bistriatus | reverse complement strand
AAAAAAAAAAAAAAGGACAATATTGCAACTAAGCCATTGTGCATTACTGATCTGATTTTTCTTTGGTTTGAGATCACTGACAGGTAACAATACGCCAAATCTGAAAACTGCAGATTTAGTAACTCAACTTATACAGCATTCTGGTCTATGTAAATTATTCCCCAAATACATGCCTTTCCGTTATATATGGGAGAGCATATTAAAAGCTTAAGCATTCCTGCTCTTTCGCCTGTGAGGAGCTCTGGGAGAGAGTCAGCATTCCTTTATGCTGGTACAGGGCATGAAACATGAGGGGCTGAATGCGCCTGGATTCAAAACTCATCTTAAGCCATTTAGAGTTTTTGCAGTATTTCCAAAGCAATGTTCTATTTTCATGAGAGAAAGAAACAAAAGGACTTGTTCTCATTCTTAAGTGATTGTTTTCAGCATTTGGCTAATTTTATTTTTGAGCGTACTTATGGAAAGCACAGAGTATGATTTATTTTGTTGTAAATAAATTGTGTAGGCTTGGTAACCTTGTTTAACTTACAGTGAAGTTGCTCTGACCTTATCCTTCCCTTCATGTTAAGAGAAGTTCAAAAGAGTGAAAAGAAGCCAAGTCAGAAGAAAAGTGCTGCTCTGACTTTTACAAGAAAAGGCAAGTGGACAAGGATTTTTGTGCTTGGAGGACTCTTCCAAGATCAAACTGGTAGGAACTATGACAAACTAAAACAGCCAGTCTTATTTGTTAGGCAGCTTTAAAGGAATATAAAAAGAAGGATCCACAGAGCAACATAAATTGTTCCCTGCTGTGGTCTCACACGCAAAAACTAATACAAGTTGAAAATAGTAATTAAAAAATCTAAGCTAGACTACTACTTGGTGAGTGATCCCTCTGGAGAAGTCAGTATTATATGCAATAAACTGATTCATAACTAGCCTAGATCCCCAGATTTTATTTCAAAAAATCCAGATGGCTGGGAACATATTCTTGCATGTTTGACATTTTATTACATCTAAAAGGATTTTTGGCAGCACTGATAGAATTCATGCTGTCAATAGTTGATTACACCTATATCACACTGATTTACTGTTTGTTACAGTAGAAAAGGGGAGGCTTCTTTATCAAGTTTACCTGGTAAATGACTTGGTTCCTGTTCAAAACAGACTGAAAGTGCTATGAAAAAAGAAATACAGTACACATCAGAAGATCAGTGTTTTGACACTACTGTTATTTACCCCTGCCCTAACTGTTGGTTTTTTTCATCTTCACAAAAGAAAAGAAGGTTAGTTAATGGCTGATAGGTCAAGAAATGAAAAAAACCCCAACTTATTTAATCACTTGTGTTTTAAAACTTTAATATCAAATGTCTGATACTATTTGAACTGAAGAAATAATGGATGTATTTGGCATATATAAACAAAATTTTCCTGGGTCATAGTGTATGGTCTTGTTGATACATGTTGTTTCAAGCCATATATACAGCTCAGCATCAAGGGAAGGGAACAGCATGAAAGACTTGACTGCAACAGACATTTATTGATTTATAGAATGAATTATGTTCCTCAGTCCTTGGCAGGGTCTAAAGCAGAATGCATTACACAGTGCAACTTCAACAGTTACCTCTGCTAAACGGATAAAAATTAACATAGTTCAAAAGCAGCTCAGAATTTCTTCCCAACCTTCCCCAGTGAAAGGAGTTCTCACTCACAAGTCAAGAGCTGTACTTCTGATAAGGATATATGAATGTTCAGTGTTACTTTTTTTTCTTTCTTTTTTTTTTTCTCTCAGCGGTATTCTGGGCCAATCCTTTATTATCTCTGACTAAACTAAGCTCCCTGACATGTTGAGTCAAGTTTTGTATTTCCTGCAGTGATGTCTATGAGAACACACCACATTTCAGAGCAAAGGAGCAGGAAAACAGATTTCCCTAGTGATAATTTTCAAAATAAAAGTGCATCACTGGATATTTATAGACTGAGTCAAAAAAGGAAATTCTAACATTCATTAATGACCTTTTTCTACCCAATAGATAAATAACTCTGATAACAGCCTGAGGGGTTGACTCTCTGATTGTAGAAAAGAGCTATAGAGATGGGAAAGTCGATCAAAACAAGTAACCGTGGTTTGATGCTGTAGTGATTTAACATTAACTTATTCTCTGGACTGCACAGCTGGACTGCCCTGTGAGATTAAAGAAACTTTGCAAACTGGGCCATTTATTAGGTCCCTAATTAATACTGATGGACTGTCTTCAAGGGTTTGGGATCTGGAAAGCTGAAGTTGGAGTTTTCCCAGGATAGTAAAACTAAAATCTCTAAAAACTGAAAACTTTTTAATGACAGCAAGCAGTGAAGTGATTCCACAAAGAACTAACTGAGCAAACCAGGGCCTGTGAAACAAAATTGTTTGCAGCACTGATACAGTAGTCTGTGCATGGACGATCTCTGCAATGAGCCATGTAGATGTCCCGATACCTTTGCGGGGCTGGAAGATGGGGCCTACAAAAGCTCTCAAGGTTTCTACCAACCCTGTTTTTTGTAATGCTGTTAAGAATCCCTTTCTCTAGTTTAGTTTCCTTTCCTTCCAAAACTTCTATAATGTATTCTGCAACAGCACCCCAAACAAATTCTTCACGTAGGCAAGCCTCATCATATTTTCAAGAGCTACGATCCCCTGTGTCTCAGAGTTTTGTTTAACAATACTCCCAGCAAGCGCTATGGCAGTAGTAACTGAACTTCACCTTGTGGGGGGTGGGCTGGTTGTTCAGTGGTTTCCAATTCTATATAGGACACCTGTCCCTGATCTTGTAGGATATGAGGAAATCAAAATACTAGCAAATTAGTAAGGCTGCGCAGGGGTCAATAACCGTAATATTGATAGTGCTGATAGGCTTTCTTTTAGCTGCTGATGGAGATCAGTGATCTGAATTCTAACGCACTGCATTTACAAGTGACTGGCAGAAAGACCAACTTGTCAAGATGCAAATCCGTGTCCTACTGATGCCACATTCCATAGACTATAATCTTTTCAAGAAAAAGCAAGGTCATACATTGCATCTTTGTTTAGAAAACATAAAACCAAAACTCCTAACCTTTTCCAGGACTAATGGCTGTCAGGAGAGGCTTATGATCACTCATCTTTTCCAGCTTTTCTTTTTGTGAAATCAGTTCAAACTCCTTCTTTTCCAACAGCTTGCTAGATGGGTAAAAAAGTCCAATGGTTTGGGTTCCTTTATCTTCTCTTTCTTTTAGTTCTGCCTTTGATTTGGGCAAGGAAATAGGAAGAGGCTGCCAGGCAACTTGAACTTGAAATCGTTTAGCCTGTGGGGAGTGGAGGGGAAGGAAAAGTGTAAGTAATATAATTAGATATAATTAAATGGCTTACAAGCAGAAATTAACTAGAATAAAATACAAAATTTTAAAGGAATGAAAAAGCTAGCGAGAAGAGTCAGTAACAATTCTTGATTTTAATTGCCATTCTGTAACAATGAAGCAACTTATCACAAATTCAAGCAAAAGCAAAACTCTTCATGATTGCCAGCCGAACAACATGTATGCTTTTGTAGGACAAAAGCTGGCCCTGCTAAGTATTAAGGTCTTTCTTAAAACAGAGTTTTCAAAGCACTGTTACATATTCATGAAAGAATACCTTGTATCAGCAGGATGCAAATAATTCACAAGTAATAAGATAAAAGCACTTAAAGAGCTAACACTTTTGAAAAGCTGATTGTTTCTCACCTTCCTATTTAGAATAAGGCTGTATGAAGGCCTTTGGCTAACGGTACTTTTTGTCAGAAAGCAGTTCTCAGAATAAACATATGCTCGGTTTTGCCCTCAGCATGCTCACAGATCACAATGCTGTCGCGAAGAGGAAACGAATGGGTGTTGTGCTGATCTATACCCACCGTGGACTAGCCTTTTAGCTGTGTTCAAGCCCAGCTTCGTAAGACTGTGTGTCTTACCTCAGAAAACCCCAGTGAGTCCCCAGCATCCATAAGACTCCCGTTCTGAGAAGCCACCCTTGATGGGGGCTCAATGTAAACACCGCAGGACCCACAGAAGCGAGCATATGGACGGTTGCTTGTACCACACTTGGAACAAGTAAAGTAGGATGGAGGAGGTCCAGGCTGGAGAGTTAAATGAAACACTTGTCACTACAGAAACATATGATGCATGGCTCAGAAACGATGAATTAAAAGGAATTAAAGTAGCACTACCTAAAGCTATTAGATTAGAAATATTAACCAGGATACCAGGCTGCTAACACACTGGCAGATGCAAGACAGTAAATCTTCAGCTATCTCAGCACAGTGCTATGGAGGCAAACATTTTTTCAGACCGATCTAGCATTTTGGCATGCTATTTTTTTAATATACACTTTCAAAAACATTTATTTTCTTTCACAAAGCCCTGTCATTACCAGTGTGTGCTCTGATATTGAATATTGACTGCAATTCTTTCCTGTTCAATTCTAACACTACCCCCACCACCTCAAGTCCCCTGGTACAGTATAGGACCAATGGTTATGTATGCATATAGGGGAGTGTTTAAAATTTTATGTAGAACCAGCTCACAGGAAGAAAAATATTCTCCGCAAGTATGATCTTAGCTTGAAATACTATACTTATAAAAATGTATGCCAGACGAAATTGTTTACATTGATTGTACCATGCAAAAGCTCTACTGAGCAGCAGTTAAGAGAAAGTACTTGTCTTCAGTGAAGTTAATGAGGCCTTCAGCCAAAAAAAATTGCACGCATCGTCTCCTCTCTGGTGATTACCTGTATAGGTAACCATAGCCCAGAGTACATACAGGAAAACTTGCATTAGGTTAGCCTATACTTTAACCTTTGATGGATAAGTTACTTTGGCAGAGCACACACCTATTGCATCTCAACTGATGCAATGAGCTAATGCTCATTGACCCATGGTAATTAGTTTATATATCTGTACCCTTAAGTCACTGACTGACATGGGGTCAGGATGTCATCTAAGCCTGTAATTTTTCTTTCTATCATCCTATGTGCTCTAAGCAAGTATTTTGATAATAATAAGCTATGTACTAACTGACAAGTGTTTTGCAAAGATAAGTTCGAAATTGCTGCAGGTCACAGATGAGTAAAAACAGATTTGTCAACACAAACGCCGAGAACACGTGCCTTGGCTCCACACCAGTCACAGAAACGGGCATCACATTGGTTAACACGATTGCATTTTGAGCACGAAACTGTCTTCCTTTGCTGGCTGGGATAAGGCGGGGGAATGTCTCCTCCGAACATGGGCTAATAAAACAAAAGAAGCATTAGGGAGAAAATACTTCTTATGAAGAAAAGTTCACAGGATAAGTAAGGTGAAAGAGGAAAGCAAGCTACTTTGATAACATCAAGTAATATTCAGCCTAAAAGAATTATTTCAACTTAGAATAAGCAACAGACTGACTTGGATCTAACTTGTAATTTTTTTCATTAAAAAAACACAGTAAAATGTGGCATTAATTAATTTTTAAATATTTTTAGCAGAATTGAGTGCAAAAAAAAAAAATCCCTATCAATCGTGTCCTTTTACACTGAGTATTTATTAATATGGCCCCGTGTACAAGTATGCTTGAAGTTAAGAGGGAGGTTTCTCTGCTGATAAACTTATATTTTCAAATCTAGAACACAACAGCTATTTTTCTTCGTACCTTTCTTTGTAGTAGTGTAGCAGGGAGAGTAAGTTCAGACAATGAGTTTTCTCTCAGTTTGATATTTGCTACATAAATATTCTTTTGCTCCCTTTTACCTCATGTGAGTTACGTATTACCTAGCTTTCCTACTACAATTAACTTATATGGGTATGCAAAAGAAAACAGATTTTGAAGCTGAAACTTCTAGAGGTTGATTATAGATCCTGACTAGGACAAATAGGTCTTAAAATGTTTTGTTAGGTTTTGTCTTAGGGCTTATGCAGTTTATTTTATCTGTGAGTCAGGAATATGGATAAGGAAGAGAACCAGAGGAAAATTATTTTAATTACAGACACCACAACAGCAAGTAAGCAAACATGAAATAGCCCTGTTTACATCTGTGGCCTGCATTGCAATTTGAACGACGTAACTTGGAGTAGGTTCATTCAGAAGATAAAATTTACAAAATCACAAGTCTAAACATGTTCTAAATCTAAATTATTTAATAACCATTGATAGTAATATCAGCATTATTACTAATTATTAATTATTTGGGAATTATTATTTTTATTACTAATTAATCACTATTATTAGTGAAATCTCTGATTACTATTAATAATAATTCCATAGGCATTTAACTTCCTCTCTTAGCTACTACAGGTCTCACCATTCAAGTCATATGCCCATCTACATACGCAGCTACATATTAATATCTACATTCAGTGAAGTAGTTAAACATATATTTATCTTAGGTAAGTACAGATTCCCGCTGAAATTCACTTTGAAATGACACTTCAGTGGCTATACAAGAGACCTTTGCCTCTAGCTAGTGACAGTTTTAGAAATCAGGACGTTGCCAATATAATCAGAAGATTTTAACTTGCAAATCATTATTCTTCTCTCATTTCTGTATTTATTACAACCTGGAGAAGTGAAATGTACCATAAGGTTTGCATACAAGACTTTTCTCTTCAGAAGTGAAAGTAAAATTCTTCTAAGGAACCAAATGAGCAAGCTAAATGGGGAGTTGAAACAGCCAGCCATTTTAGGGGGAACATTTATTGTTGCTTTTCTCACCTCTGTGCAGAGTCACAGCCAAATACAAGCATAGTAGCTCTATGCACGTAGGGGAAGCAGCAAATGGAGATAATAATGTAAAAGAGAAAAATAATGTAAAAGAATATTTTATTTTCACAAAATAATTGAAATCAACGAGAATGATCTTCGTCATGTATATACTAAAGTTTTCTATTGCAATTGAAAATAATCTGAACGTAAACAAGACTTCCTTAGAGCCAAGACTACCCATTTTCTAAGAGTCTTCTGAGCTTTCACAACAGCATTTACAATCCTGGTCCCCACAGGAGAAATGTGAAGGTATACGATACACTTATGTTTAGCTGCACATTTGTGATGGAGCATCCATGGGAGCACTGGGCTTGAATACGGCACGGGGGAGGGATTCTTTGCTTTTGTAACATAGGCACACAGGGACAGGACTTCAATTTTCCAAAGAAAAAGAATGTTATTCTTTGATTTGATTAACCCTAGTGTGATTGCTGCAAGAAGCCTTACCGTCTGTATTTCAGGCAGTTTGCTTTCACAAGTCACACAGTGTTTATGGTGAAGAGGATTTCCTGTGCCACACGCCTGACAAATTACTTTACCCTTTTAAACAGAGAAAGAGTATATTTCACATGGTATTTGAAAACTAAGAACAACAATAATAACAAGAGGAGGTGATCTTACAAAGTGCTGTAGTTATTCAGCTCTGCAGATGGAAGAGATCCTTTAATTCTGTGCTGTGAGCTTCAGACTTCAGTTAGGCCATATTGCGTGGTCATCACAAATCTACATATCTTGATGACAATTTTTTTTAAACTATGGTACAATTCCCTCAGGAGATCCAGCATCAATACCTCCAGATCTTTTTATGTGTTAGTGTCAGTTTGCTTAGTTTTACTGCACTCACACAAACCAGATAGTTCAATATCTGCAAGGAAAATTAATAATAACATTCCATGAGGGTGCCTTAAAAGATCTTAGCACGGTCACCCTCAACAAGTGAGTTTCCACCAGGGCTAAGAATAATGAATCTGATATTTTGAGTCTTGGCACCAATTAGTTCAGGTTTGTCTTTGCACCTACATGAAGGTTGTCATAAAACATTAAATTTGGGCCAAATTTAATTGTCTATAATCTCCTATGACATCAAACTGAGAACTGCCTCAGATTATGAAACTCCTTTGTTATCTGACAGTCTTCAGTCAATAGTTTCCTTTCAGCATCCTCCTCTTTCCAAAAATGTTCCCTTGCAATTATCACAGAACCACAGAATAGTTGAGGTTGGAAAGGACCTCTGGAGGTCCAACCCTACCCTGCTCAAGCAGGGCCACCCAGAGCAGGTTTCCCAGGACCATGTCCAGATGGCTTTTGAGTATCTCCAAGGATGGAGACTCCACAACCTCTCCAGGCAACCTGTGCCCATGCTCAGTCACTCTCACAGTAAAAAAGTGTTTCTTGATGTTCAGAGGGAATCTCCTGTGTTTCAGTTTGTGCCCATTGTCTCTGGTCCTGTCACTGGGCACCACTGAAAAGAGCCTGGCTCTGTCTTCTGTACACCCTCCCTTCAGATATTTATATACAGCGACGACATTCCCCCAAGCCTTCTCTTTCCTACACTAAACAGTCCCAGCTCTCATGGTCTTTCTTCCAGATGCTCCAGTTCCTTAATCATCTTAGTGGCTCTCTGTTGGGCTCTCTCTAGTGTGTCCATGTCTCTCTTGTACTGGGGAGCTCAGAACTGGACACTGTACTCCAGAAACAGCCTCACTAGTGCTGAGTAGAGGGGAGGGATCACCTCCCTTTACCTGCTGGCACCGCACTTCCTAAATGCAGCCCAGGATATCATTAGACTTTTTCAAGCATACCCCTGAAGAGGCCTAAGTCTGCTCTCCTAAAGTCCAGTGCCCCTGCTTTTTGCCCCTGCTTCTTCCTCTTAGAGTCCTGAACTCCACCATCTTGTGCTCATTGCAGCCAAGGCTGTCTTTGACCTTCATATTCCCCAAGAAGCCCTTCTCCCTTCTCTGTAAGTATGAGACCCAGCAAAGGACCCTTCCTCACTGGCTCCTCTATCACTTGTATCAAGCAGTTGTCATCAATGCTTTCCAGGAACCTCTGGATTGCTTATGCTCTGCTGCGTTGTTCCTCCAGCAAATACCAGGGTGCTTAAAGTCCCCCATGAGGACCAGGACCTGCAAATGTGAGCCTACTTCTAGCTGTCCGTAGAAGGCCTCATCCACTAGTTCTTCCTGGTTAGGTGGTCTACAGCAGACACCCACTACGATGTCACCTGTATAGTCAAGCGAGCCATCCTTCCACATCTCTGTGGTCCCATCAAGATCACAGCTCTGCAACTGCACACAGATCTCTAATTCCTTGAGTTTACTCCCCATACTGCTTTCATTAGTGTACAGGCGCTTCAGAAAGGGGCCCCAGCATGCTGATTTCACAAAGAGTCTGGGGGAATTTCCCCCTCATGCTACCTTACAGGCACGTCCTTGCTTATGTGCAAATGCTTGAGACAATCTCACTTAAGCCCTGTTTTGTTGATTAAGTGTTCTCTTTTGTCCACATCACCCAAGACCCTTTACGCTCTCCTGCTGGCAAAGACACTTTTGCCCTGTGAGGCAGATCCCATCTCTCCTAAGGAGATGTTGATCCACAAACAGGGTCCCATTATTATAGAAACTGAAACCTTGTTGCCGACACCAGCTCTGCAACCAATTGTGGATGTGCAGTATCAGTCCTCTCACACCCTTTCCCTGACAGGGGGGATCAAGGAGGGGCCCTACTTGGGTCCCCATACCCTTCGGTAGGGAGTATTTTGTAGGGCAAATTTTGTCTGGTTAAGACCACCAGCACTTTTGGATCACTGATCAAGACTGTGGTCTAACGTTTTGGGCATATTCTCGCTGCCCCAGTCCTGCCAGCCCATCTGTGCTAAGCACTTAGAATCATAGAATCATTTAGGTTGGAAAAGACCTTTAAGATCATCTAGTCCAACCATTGACCCTACTCTACCAGGTTCGCCACTAAACCGTATCTCTAAGCACCACATCTACACAACTTTTAAACACATCTAGGGATGGTGACTCAACCACCTCCCTGGGCAGCCTGTTCCAATGTTTGCTAACTCTTTCAGTGAAAAAAATTTTCCACTTACAATCAAATGAGGTAAGCAGAGTAATGAGGATATAATTAATAAACTTAAAATGCTTAGTAATACTAAAGCCATAAATCATAGAATCATAGAATATCTCTCTACTGAACACAAGTGCATGCATTCCTGTCATTCAGACTGCTACACCATGTGCTCTTCAGCACGTCTTCCTCAACTTATGTGGTTTACCTTTAATGATTATTTCTATTCAAGCTGTTTTTAATCCTACTAACTCTTAAAGCTGTCATAATGTAATTACACAAACCCAAGTTGGATCAAAATTTTTGTAATGAAGTCATCCATTAGAATAATGCATGCCAGGAGGTAAACTGCTATTTTGTTATATTTATTCTCAAGTACCTTTACACAGTTGTTGGTTTGGGGCTGCAGCTGTGGAGCTATTGGCGACTCACATACAATGCAAGTGGGTGTATTCATTGGCACAAGATGTCCGCATTCAAGACATGGTGCCATCTGAAGAAAAAGCCACATCACAGCATGTTAAGGACCCTAATGAGATTATTGAGATTATAATGAGATTTTCAATATTTTCCTGGTTAGAGTTTACATCAGCAGTAAAGTCACTGCAAACATAGCAACTGACAGCAGTAGATGCTGATATTGATCCCTAAAGATCAAAGGCTATTGAGAAAATAAGAAGACAACTGTAAAGAGAATGTTTTACTGACTAATAAAAATATGCCAGAAAGGTACTAAGTTAATTTTCAGTGAATTTAAAATGCTACTATAAAACGTGTGCAGGTAGTTCAAATCCTCCTAATTATGAACCTAATCTAAAGAGGTGCTGAATATCCTCAGTCATCACTTGAAACTACGGCATTGCCTCAGACAAGACAATGATGATACAGGAAAAAAAAAATACACCATTGACTTGTTAGATCAGGTTATTATCTCTTGGAAAGAGCTTAGAGAAGATAGTTACAGGCATTACAGTAAAAACTCAGTGCTCTTACATATGCCCACACATGCCACCGTTTAAGGTTTCAGGCATATTAGATGGATCTTCTACAGCTATGACATAGGCACTAGTTACTAACTAACTGCACGAGTTAGCACTGCAATAAGATGCACATGCAGGTCCTGAAGATGCAGCAGTTGTTGTTGTAGGATGGTGAGGAATCTGAATTTGGTGATGTTTCCTGGCACAAGTGAATAAAACACAATTTAATTTTTCATTGTTATCCTTATTAAAATATATGGAGCTTGAACCAATCTATGGTTAATTTTGCCCATTATTTAAGAATTACATCAGGTCTGCTGCTAAAGGTATTGAATAAAATAAAACAATCGGAACAGAGCTTTCCAAATGAAAGTGTGACTAAATAATGGTTTTGCCAGCATTAAATGTGTAATTTACTGAGGAAGTTGGTTTCTTCAAAGAGGATTTGTTGATTGTTATGATGTTTTGCTGACCTGCGCTCCTTCAGGGGGTGGGAAGCGATGTACTGGCACAGGTGGGATAGGAGATCCACATTCCTGACAGAAGTGAGCCAAGGGGTCAGACAGGCGAGGTGCAGAACAGTGCGCACATCTGAAAATAAGAGCAAACTGGCTGAACTTGTTTTGGTATTGTACTGCTGCATAATAATGATTAATCTGGAACCTGTTGTGACAGGACTTAGGCCACTGTTTTCTCAGTTGTGGTTTCCAAGCTATGGTGGTCCACCAGGGCATGCCCCAGTGTCCATGATATGAGGTTCTGAACTCTAAACAGCTTTGCAAGGTAGAAAGCTCTCTGGCTGCTATGGAGTTTCATGCTTTCTTCCTCACCATATGAGGTAAACAAGTCTCCTGACACGCAATCTGTATCAGGCCTCAGTGGTGCAAACACAGGGAACCACTGGTGTAGATCACACAACCCTTTCAATACTGATAAGCACTAAAGTTCTGTGAGACTACTCCAGTGAGCAGTTTTGACCTACAGCAGTGAGGGCTGTACTCTAATTTGAAAAGAAGCTTTTCCTCTGATTCTACAGGTGTTAGGAATTTTTTTTAAAGGATGGTAAGATAGTTGATAACTGTGTGTGGTGAGATGTAAATAACACTACATGTAAGAAAAAGAATTGTCAAAGCCCTACCTAGACCACATTCTCCACTTATGAGCCAGTGTCTGTCTTTGTTTTCCTTGGTTTTATAGACCCCCATAGTATTAGGGGTCGGTACCAGGACCAGTACTATTTAACATCTTTGTTGGTGACATGGATGTAGGGACTGAGTGCACCCTCAGCAAGTTTGCCAACGACACGAAGCTGTGTAGAGCAGTCGACACGCTGGAGGGAAGGGATGCCGTTCAGAGGGACCTGGACAGGCTTGAGAGGGGGGGCCTGTGCCAACCTCATGAAGTTCAACAAGGCAAAGTGCAAGGTCCTGCACGGGGGTTGGGGCAATCCCATGCACAAATACAGGCTGGGCGGAGAGTGGATCGAGAGCAGCCCTGAGGAGAAGGACTTGGGGGTGTTGGTGGATGAGAAGCTCAACATGAGCCAGCAATGTGCACTTGCAGCCCAGAAGGCCAACTGCATCCTGGGCTGCATCCAAAGAAGCGTGGCCAGCAGGTCAAGGCAGGTGATTCTGCCCCTCTACTCGTCTCTTGTGAGACCCCACCTGGAATACTGTGTCCAGCTCTGGAGCTCCCAGCATAAAAAGGACATGGACCTGTTGGAGCAGGTCCAGAGGAGGGCCACGAAGATGATCAGCGGGTTAGAGCACCTCTGCTGTGAGGACAGGCTGAGAGAGTTGGGGTTGTTCAGCCTGGACAAGAGAAGGGTCTCGGAAGACCTTCTAGCAGCCTTCCAGTATCTGAAAGGGGTCAACAAGAAATCTGGAGAGGGACATTTTACAAGGGCATGTCGTGATAGGACGAGGGGTAATGGCTTCAAACTGGAAGAGGGTAGATTTAGAGTAGATATTAGGAAGAAATTTTTCACTCTGAGGGTGGTGAGGCACTAGAACAGGTTGCCCAGGGAAGCTGTGGAGGCGCCATTCCTGGAAGTGTTCAAGGCCAGGTTGGATGGGGCTTTGAGCAATCTGGTCTAGTAGGAGGTGTCCTTGCCTATGGCAGGGGCTTGGAACTAGATGATCTTTAAGGTCCCTTCTAACCTAAACCATCCTATGATTCTATGATTATCAACTTGGTTGCAAAAGGCAATTGCTCAGTTACTTTCCAAGGACAAATATGTTAAAAGGAGAAGTCACTTACTTGAGGAAATCTGTTTCCCTCTGGATCCTTGCCACCTGAGTGCTTGCTAAGCTTTTCCGGGTAGTCCCTGCAGAAGAACTAGCAAACTGAAATAAAAGTAATTCTTTAGTCTTAGTAAGCAAATATTTGCAAAATGCATATAAGAGTAGCAAAATCTATTGAAGATGTTATTTGAGACAAACTGCACTGAAATGCATTGCTTTAAGGAATATCTACTATGCTTGATTCCCCCATTAGCTGCACTAAGGACCCACAGCTTCTTCCAACAAAAATATATCAATGTCTTGCTATTTACTTCCAAGACAGCATTACTGAATATTAAACTTTAAATATCAACTTGCTGATGTATAGCAATAATTATTTGCTAATTACAGGTTCAGTAATGTATTAGAAGAGAATTAGTAGGAATGCAGGCATTGTTAATTTGCTTTGCCTGGTTTTGTCCTTACCGATAACTGCGTGCTGCTTTGGGCATGCCTATTCCAGTGTGTCCTTACCAGTAAACTTAAATTAGTACTGTATAATACAAAGGCATTAATTTCTGAGAGATTATACGAGAATGATTACAAATCTTCACATCTTTATATTTTTGGAGCTCGGTTCTGATGACAGCCTTTTACAGTTTTCCTCAACACTCCTTTGCTTACCTGTAATGACGCTATTGGTAGTGCTGAGATGGATTCCTCTCTGTACTCTGCTGTTTCCAAATGACTGGCAGGGAGCTGTGGCCCTTGCAGGGACCTGTGAGCAGTTTTTCTTTCTGTTTCCAAGTCTAAAATTACAACCCTATTATTCCACTGTCATTCACTTCATGCAGTTAACATATATCTTAACATGAATATTACATAATCTTGCTTTAAATTCCAGTAGCTAAGCATATTTAAAAATGTATTTGACATCCAGATTTTGTGTTCAAATAAACTGCATGGAATTACAGGAAATTAAACTAGAAGAAACCTCATGCCTCTCTGAAAGAGCTTACTTTTCTATTTTTATCTATTTAGTTTTCTCCTTTCCTGCATGCTCAAAAATACATCAGCTCCTAAGAGTAAATTACTAAGTAAACATTAATAGGATTCCCTGCTCTTAAACAGTCCCATTGCTGTTACTGTGGAATAACAGGCTTTATCTATAAAGAAAATGTGAGTTAAGCTTTCATTTCTGCTTTGTGTATTTATTTTGGAATCTTACTGCAAGCAAACATCAGTAAAGAACTCCATAAAGGATTTGCAGTCCCATCAATTTAACAGCATTTTCTGGCATAAAAGGAAATATAGGCTGGGCCCTGTTATGTGTTGAGAAATGAGTAACATTTTAACATGTTTTTAAGAGGTAATGTGAAATGTATGGAAGGTAATTTTTGTTCTCTATTTGCAGTGTTGAGCAATTGAAATTGGAATTTCCAGAGGATGTTCAGTCTTCTGTGATGGTTTTTATTTTAACAGTGATATAAGAGGAAAACTACACTATTTTCAGCTAAGACAAAAGTCTATTTCAATTTTATGAAGTAACATCATACCTTGAAAATCTTGAGGTGTTTCACTCCAAGCAGGCTTGATGTCCACATTCATTCCATTCTTCTTTGGTTTTGTAGTAATCATAGAATCATAGAATCATTTAGGTTGGAAAAGACCTTTAAGATCATCCAGTCTAACCATTGACCCTACTCTACCAGGTCTGCCACTAAACTGTGTCTCTAAGCACCACATCTACACGACTTTTAAACACATCTAGGGATGGTG
>VYXH01007090.1:70846-93205 GCA_013397275.1 Burhinus bistriatus | reverse complement strand
AGGAGAGGTTTGCTGTTGTTGGGGGCACTGTGTGTTTTGTGCGGGGGCTGGGAGGTGCTTAGGTGGCAGTGAGGGGTGGGGTCAGGTTCCCTTCGGCTGCCCTGGTGTCTTTCTGTTCTTGGAAAGGGGAATTATGGCTTTTCTGTATTAAGTAAGTAATCAGTATTTGTGTTCTCTGACTAGCTAGCAATTCCTTCCCGTCAGAACCTTTTGTGTAATGAAACTCTACAGGGAGCTCTAAATCCATGTTGTTAATGATGAGAGTAACATAAAAGTAAAATGGAGCACCAAGTTCAGTGTTGTCACAAAGAGCGAAGGTAGTTCACCCAGCAGCTGCAAAAGCATATTTGTCAGCACAGGGAGTAGATGCTAAGTTCCCTCAACAGATATGAGCAAGAGGCAGTTCATGGGTACTTTTCTCATGAGTTGTTCTTTTCTCTCTCTTCCGTTCTGACTCTCATACTGTTTGGATTTGGGTTTGGATGCAATAGAACATGTTTTTGAACTTGCTTTTGTTCTCCCCCAGGATTATTGAGCTGTGTCATCAGTTCCCTCATGGTATCACAGACCAGGTGATTCAAAATGATATGCCTCACATGGAAGCCCAGCAGCGAGCCATGGCCATCAACAGGCTGCTCTCAATGGTAGGGTGATCTCGCCTTCCTTGCGTTAATTCAGCCAACCTGGAGCACTCTTCCTACACGCAGGCTGTGTGGTAGCAACCTGTTGGGCTGGGCTAGTAAATTAATCCCAGCACTTGCCATAACATACAGTTACCATAACTTACTTATGGTTGCCATAACATACCTCAAAACTTACTCTTACCGTTCTGTAATATGAAGTTAACATGAATGTGTATATCCATGTGGATTTCTAGGTGAGGAAGCTACCCTTGACAAGTACCACAGTTGTTTTTTGATGTGTCTAAAGTTCTTTGGTCGTCTTTTCCTTGTGTGTTACTTTGTAAAGCAGAATGTGATACAATGGTCTAATGTAACACTTGGGTGCAAGTGTGGTTGCAGTGGTTCCGCAGGTGATAACCGCAAGACCAGCTCGCTAACGGTCTGGAATGAATTAGCTAGAAATACAAGAATGAATGTTAGCCCATGCTCTTACATGTGAAGATCTTTTCCAAACCCCTCACAAAATCCTGAAGTTGTGGATTACTCTGATAATATACAGGTGAAACATCTCAAGGGATTTTTTTTTCATCTTCTATAAATTTCCTGTATCTCACTGGGTATTTCCCTTTACTGTCTGAGCAGTCAGCCTATGACAGGAGCGAGGATCGCTCTCAGCTACTTCTGCCATGTGTTCAGGAACAGATAGTAGCTGTTTAGTCTTGTTGGTTTGGTGTGACGTAAACTTTTGAGTATCAGCTAAATGTTCAATGTCTTTAAAGATCAAGATTTCTTTTGGTTCCTTAGCTGCTGCTTCATGGGTGTGTGAAGTCAGGAAATAGAGCAAACTGAGTGGTGCAGTCAAGAGAGCACTGTTGAGAAGAGGGGCGCTTGCTTTCTCGGAAAGGGGGTGTTGGGAAGTATGCAAACTGAGCAAGATGTGGTTTGTTTGTTTTAGTTTTGTTCTTTTTAATAACCAAAACTTCCTAGCTTGGACCATACTAGGTGGCCCTGGAAGTAATCTAATCTTTCTCTTTTTGGTCTTTCTGTTCTAGATATAAGGTTTATCAGCACATTGGATGTGAGCTTGTGTGTTTTGACTGAGTTGTCCAAATTTCACAATGAGGCTGCAAAGATTGTCAAGTCTCTAGAATTTGTTTAAAATAGATATCTGGGGAGATCTAGTAAGTACCTCAAGCATGGGGAAAAACTGCAGTGAGAGCTCAGCCTTAATAAGCATCAGGTACTTCACTTGAGATAAGCTGGAAGTACTTCATCTGTAGAAAAGCATTGAAGAGGGATCATCCTGAGGTGTGAGCTTCAATTGACCACATAATGCAAATCTGTAAGAAACAAGGCTGTAACTATGGGGAAAGGATTAGATGGCAATGACAGAGTGAATGTTAGTTAATGCTATTATACACAGTTATGGTCTTGGACTTGTCTGATTGTTTGCCCCTTCAAAATAGGAAATAAGAATTTGCCTGGCCTAGGCACAAGCGTCAAGGGCAGCACAAATGTTTCGTGTGTGAGAGATGCCAGTAATTTGCCTCTGAGAGGCACTGTCAATCCTGACTGGCAGTTTTCCAGTGATCTCTACTTAATGAAAAATAGAACTTTGCTACTGGAACTCAGTCTTATTCAGAACTTGTGCAGTAGAGCTCCAAGGTGATTTCTGGGTAGCCAGGCAAACGAGTGTTTTAGTGGAAAGCCAGAGCAAAGTATACGAGAACTTGATATCCCTTGTCCAATGGTGAAAGTAGGAGAAATAACAGGAAGCGCATAGATGTCGTGGGAAGGGTTGGGAACTGTATTTGTTATTTCTGATAGCTGATGATAAATGGATACTTGTAGGGGAAAAATACATCCTCAAAGGTATTATTGTACTTGTATGGAAAAAATATCCTCAAGGGTATTATTGTTACCAGTGGTTAGAAATGTTATTTTCCCTTTGCTTTATTTGGTTGATGTGAAATAAGGTTTTTAATTTAGAATATTAGAAGATTCTTGCCCTGTTCTGAAACAAGCTATTTGAAGGAAAGTAAATGCATTGTGTCCACGTCTCCTAGGGGCAACTGGACCTTCTCAGGAGCAATGCAGGCCTCCTGTATAGAATCAAGGAGTCTCAAAATGCAAGGTAAGCCTTCTGTTTGCTGGGTAAATATATTTGGAACAGAATTCTGCAACTCACATGCAGCATTGCTGAGAAGACACTCAGCGATGTAATATGGATTCTGTAACATGGATGTTACAGAACATAACTGCTTGTTGCTGGAGGGTAGGCTTAAATCCCCTGAGCTGATCCTGGGGCCACTTGAACTCATAGTCTTTGATTTATTAAAATGAACCTTCAAACCATGTCTTGTGATGCCTATGTAAATCTGAGTGAAAGATGCCTAGACACACTTCTGGAAAGAAATATCCTTCAAAATTATCCGCAGTGCAGGCATGTCATCCTCTCTTTCAAATGCTTTAGAAAAAGATTGCTGAGTTCAGGCTTTCTCAGACTGGTGAAAAGGCATGTTTTAGAGTTGGGAGCATGCTATTACCCTTTCTAAGACATTCTGTCTAGAGATAGATTATCCTAAATTATGCTCTGTGCTGTGTTAAAATGTGACTCCAAATTCCCCATTGTTATGACAAGCGGAGTGACTCCTGCTTAGTCACTTTTCTTTCATACTGTGCTCTTTTTCTCTTCACTGTGGCTTCTCACTGGCAAGCTTGGTTTAGTGCTGTGTATTATATTTGCCAATGACTGGCTTATTGTGTAGGGTTTTTTCTTTGTGCATTGTTTTTTTTCATAGTACTTGTTTTCGGTTTAAAACAAATCCTACTTCTTTCAAATTTCGGACCTTTCAAAAATCCTGATGTCTGTCTTAT
The DNA here is from genome assembly GCA_013397275.1 of Burhinus bistriatus. Lineage (NCBI taxonomy): Eukaryota > Metazoa > Chordata > Aves > Charadriiformes > Burhinidae > Burhinus > Burhinus bistriatus. The sequence continues at coordinate 89,705 of VYXH01007090.1, read as the reverse complement.
TTTACAGTAAAATGAAAGGCTCTGACAATCAAGAGAAACTGGTTTACCAAATTATAGAAGACGCAGGCAACAAAGGTAGTTTAAATAAATTGTAATTGTGAATAGTACTAGGTCTGTTTACTTATGGAACCGTTCCTGTCCAAACTTTTAAATGCTTGTCCAGACAATAAAATCTGGAGTCCCCATACCAGGTCTGTAGCTAATGTTCCACGTGCCCACTTTTTAAAAATAAACAAGAAGATGACATATTTCTCTACTAAAATAACAATCTGTCCTGGTTGACTTTGCGGGGGGGGAAACCTCTTTCAGAGCATTTGGAATATTAATTACAAGTTATCTATGGGACTGTCAAGCTGAGGAATCCACAGAACACTCGCTGCTTAAAAGAAAATGTGGTATCTGTATTGGATTTAACAGGCGTACTGCCAGCAGAAACCACTGCTAGTGACTAGGCTTTCTCAGCAGTCACTGCACACTATGGTTGAGAGATGGCAGGTAGAACTGTCTGTCATATTTTTGTTGAAGCAAACACTAGTTACCTAAAAATGCAAGAACATCTGTGATGTATTCATGTTGATAGTGAAATGGGGTCCACTTGTAAGAGCTCCCAGAGGAGAGGTAAAGGGCAGAAGGACAGTGTGGTGGTGGTATGCATTTCTTGGTTTTGTCAGTTGTTTTCTTTGTTCCATCCCCTTCTGTCCCTTCCTTCCCTTTTGTTGGGAGTGGTAGGATCGAGGATACATCCTGTGGTTGGCAAGCGAGTCAAGCAATGCTATGCTGTGATTTTTGGTTTGTGAGTATGTACAGAAACAAATAGTTTCTTCTATTTGTTTCCATTCACTTCTCTGTTTTTAAACAGGTATATGGAGCAGGGACATTAGATACAAAAGTAATTTGCCTTTAACAGAGATCAACAAGATACTGAAAAACTTGGAAAGCAAGAAACTAATTAAAGCAGTTAAATCTGTGGCAGTGAGTATTTTGTGACTTCTTTTTTTAACTATTTCAAATGTTTGCTGCATGCTGTGTATGTCAGTGAGAAAGCTGAAGGCAGAATGAGGTTTCTCTGCTCCCAGTGTGGTTCCTCTCCCCTGGAGATCGCAAAACTCCCTTCAGTTATCTGGTTCATACTGGATTTGTGTTGTTTACTTCCTCTACTTTGTTCCAGTTACTCAAGTACTTTCTTACCTCACGCGCAAACAGTCCACATACTAGAGTAGGGCTTATTCTTTTCCATGCTTTTTCTCACACTGTTATAGTGCTTATGGAGCATCCTGCTCTCCCTTACCTGCTTAATTACAAATCATTGGTATTAGCATCTTTTTGGACATTCCCCTAGTTTCCCTCGTTGCAGGGCCTGGTACACCAGGAAGACCACTTGTTTGTGAACTCTTGGAGGTTTTATGTTGTATGCCTTTTCTATGTGCCAGTCTCATCTGCACCATGGAGGCAACACCTTGCCTTGAGTGTGTGCATTTTGGTTTTTTTGGGGGGGAGGAAGTGAGATGTGAGGGTGACTTCCTAAGTAGAAATAAAGTGGAGGTAAAGAAGTTGGACATATAGAAGCTGTAGGTTTTTCATGTTCTTGTGAGAGATGCTGGCTTCATCTAGTCATACAGGAGATGTAATGCTGCTAAAATTGCTTCAGTGGTTGCTGAGTGGTCCTTTGGACAACCATTGCCCTTTAACTGACTACTAATATCAGGACTGAAGCAGCATTCCCATTCATCCTGTCTAGGTGTGGCAGGAAGGAGTGGGCTTCCAAGGGCTAACATTAGCTGCAGGGTTTAATCATGTAAGGGTCCTCCTGTCATTAGTGCCTGGGTCGAATCCTGCAGAAACAGTTGAAAGCTTCTCCGTTAAGTTTGTCTTTGTCTTCTAAAGACACTTTCCTGCCCTCCTTTGACTGTGGAGGGGGATTAGAGTCAATAGGCTAAAATTAAACCCTGAGATCTTCAGTGAGGTTTGTATTGCATGCACATTGTTAGTAGGCTTCTCTCTTCTAACCCTATGTTATAAAGTGATTAGGAATCTAAATGTATTGATCTTCTCTTTATCTCCATGTTATCTGAGAGTCAAACATGTTAAGGATGGCTGGATTGCTGTGCCCCAGGTTTTAGAAGTAATGAACTATCTCTTTTGCAAGTATCTTCTTAAATCTTCCGTTCTTATGGAAGACTCAGCTGTTAAGAGCTGTGCGCTTTTCTCTAACAGGCATCCAAGAAGAAGGTGTATATGCTATATAACCTGCAGCCTGACCGGTCAGTGACTGGTGGGGCTTGGTACAGTGACCAAGACTTTGAGTCTGAATTTGTGGAGGTGTTAAATCAACAGTGTTTTAAATTTCTACAGAGTAAGGTGAGTGCCACTACTAAAGTCACCCGTTTTGTGCAAGTACTTATTTTCTTTATAAAACCAGTGGCAGGCAAAGCTTGAGTTTTCCATAGTGTTTTCCGTAAGTATTGGCCATTGTTATAACTGGATTGGCAATTCTGTACTGGATTGTGTTTTTCGCAGCAAATGTGATGGTCTTGCACTTTAATAATACATATTTTCACACCCTGTACAGGGAATGAAGCCTTCCGTCTCTAACGTCCAATGACAAGCTAGGCAGCAAAGAACACAGGACCAAAAAACCTAGCAAAAGTCACGATTTTCCCTGCAGAGTTCCTAATTTTTGAGAGGGTGAAAGGCACTAGTCAGTCAGCTCTGCCTAGAAGACAATTTTCTCTAGTGTAACTGCAGGAGAATCCTGCTTTCCATTAAATAAGTCCTATGCAGATTGCAACATTTCTCTGTTCCATTGAAATATATTTTAACTGACACTAGGTACAGCAGAAACTTCTTTTGTGTCAAAAAAATGCCAGATGCTGATATTCCTTCATATTAATCTAAATAATTGTGTAAATTTTGTGTCATATTTACTGTAAAATTATGTTTTCTTGTGCACTGTATTGTGTCACGTACATCAGTCTTAAGGACATAGCTTTTAATCCTAAATAAAAAACATATCCCAGAAATGGCTTGGAAATCAACTTTTATACTTCAGTCTGCCTGAAACTGAACCACGAAGGAGGCTTTTGGCAGTGACTACTGACTATAACTCATCTTTGCTTTTTTCCTCAGGCAGAAGCAGCTCGAGAGAGCAAACAGAACCCCATGATACAGAGGAACAGCTCATTTGCCTCATCCCATGAGGTGTGGAAATACATCTGTGAACTGGGTATCAGTAAGGTCAGAATAGATTCATTTTATTACTGTCAAATTTCTCAGTGCATGACTAGCTGCAGGAGTTGGGTCCTGCAAATTTGGGGTCCGATAAGTGCTTCAGTACTCTACGTAGTTACTGTATTGGAAGTGGGCTTTGCTGCTTTATTGCTTTTTGAGGAGGGTCATTGGTGCTGCATGGGATTCCAGGGTAGTTTGTACATGTAGGTTTTCAAAGATGTATAAAAGAATTTGCATCCACATACTTGTTAATGGGAACTGGTCCTTTAACAATCTCAACCAGTTTATATTTTATAATTTCTCTTAAGTTTGCCTATGCACTTCAAGCAGTTTAGAGGAGGAAAAAAAAAAGGAGGAAAAAACCCCCACAAGTATTGGTCACTATCAACAGGCATATCTTTAGTAGTCTGTCTGTCTTTCACAATAGTTTTCCTGTAAAACTGGAAATGTATCATGCTAGGATGATGTAGACACTTGAGGTGCATAGGACAGTTCTTTTTGGTAAGCCAAGGGTAGTGTAATCCAAAAGTGCTTGGGATATAGGAGGTATTGGTATTTGCTTTCTTTTGTGTCTGCACAACCCTATAAAGTGCCTAGCGAGAGCAGTTCCTTTATCTGGGCTAGGTTAGAATTCTAAGGATTTGTAACTTATGGTACTTGATCGTTTCCTCCTTGCAGGACTTACTGGCATGCGTCTTTACTAATATTTATTTCACAAATTATTTCTTAGGTAGAGTTGTCAATGGAAGACATTGAAACCATTTTAAATACACTAATATATGATGGAAAAGTGGAGATGACTATTATTGCTGCAAAGGAAGGGACAGTAGGCAGTGTGGATGGACAGATGAAGTTGTACAGGGCTGTTAGTCCTCTTATACAACCAACTGGATTAGTCAGGACACCCTGTGGACTCTGTCCCGTAAGTAACTAATTCTGTATATGAATATGTGGCTGCATGTAAATTTTGGATGAGATCCTGCAAATGGCCAGCCAGCACATTGCAAAGTTCTGCCCGTGAGTGATCCTCGTGGCTTTCTAAGCCAACTATGGTTATGAGTGTTACCTGTGATGCCTTGGCTATGGCATAAGAGGCGGGTTCTTTAGTTTAGACCAGGATGTTTCCCACTTATATGTTGTCTCTTTATTGTACTGTATGTGAAAGAGTGCTGTCAAGTGTAGCCCATTCCAAATCACATTATTATATTTTCTGATCCCAAATTTGCCTCTTTATGTTTTTTAACAAGGTAACTTATTTCTGGCTGACTTTTGGTCCCTTGGATTGTAAACTGATATGTGGGTAAAACTTGCCAGTGTGTCTGTTTGCATCATTTACTACAGTGGTGTCTGTTTTGCTTTGTTGTGCTCTCATTATTCTTTCTCAGAGCTGGAATTGGACTTCCTAGATTTTGGCCTCCGTCAGATTGCTGCTTTTCTACTGGGGAAGGAGCAGAAAACATGCAAGCATGTTACTTCCAGTTAGATCATGCTTGCTGTAAATAATTACTCTACTGACACAGGGCTTGCTTTTGCAGGTTTTTGATGATTGCCATGAAGGTGGTGAGATTTCTCCATCAAACTGTATTTATATGACAGAGTGGCTGGAGTTTTAAAGTGAAAGAAAACTGTAAACTGGATTTCTGCTTCACAGACAAAGCAGCTTGCTTTTTTAAAAGTGGACTTCTAAATTTGTGAGCAACTTCAGGACATGGAGTGACTGTTTTTAATGAGCCATAAGGCAGCAACATACCAGTTGCATGACCAGTCCTGTAAGTGGACTGGAAATGGAATTGGCACTGAAGATCAAGGCTGAAGTGGAAACGTAGATCCATTCTTGTACCAAAAAATTGGTTGTGGGACTTGAAAAGTGCCATAGAACAGCTGATGGTGGTGGTGCATCGCTTCCAAGGATTGTGTCAAGTACTCCATTGACACTCTGAATGAGAGGGGGGGAAAAAAAAAAAAAGAAAAGTCATCAGCTGATCTGAAAAACTTCCTAATGAGCGTTGCCAAGAATGAGAACCCAAACTTTGCTTTCAGACTAATGTTACTGGTGGGTGCTTAAGTCCTAAAGCTGACACTTTTCTCCCATGATAGCTACCATCTAATTGAAGACTAAGACTCTGACGTGGGAAGGATCCTAAATATGTCAAACAGAACTCACTGATTCTTTATTATCTTTCTTACCTGCTAATTTATCATTAAAACCCTGATTTTTCTCATATACATCTGTCCTTCATTTCCTTCATTGCTGCTGTTGCCTGGTGATGCATCTGTTGTATTTATTCCTTCATCTGACAGCTACAGGATTATGGTCAAATCTGTGTTTGTGTGTTCTGGCAGCTACATCATGTATATGGATATGTCAGCTGAAATTTTGAGTAGAAGTATTCTGGGAAGATGTGTTTTCTAGAAGAGAAAGAGTTCCTCTGGCCTGATGGTACAGGGAAAATTTTTATAGATTATCTGAGTACCCTCAGGGTTGAAAAAGATTCCAATGACAGTTGTTTGTACATAAATATGGCCTCTGGCCTTGGTTTGTGATCTGGGAGAGGCATGATACCAGCATATAGTCAAAAAGCACAATCTTCCTGTGATGTGGAGCCAATTTGTGTTTCTTTTAAGTTTGACCTCTCTGTCTGCTCTGTGCAACTCTGGCCTGATGAACTGGCAATAACATATAGACTGTGGTGGTGTTGTAAGCCTCATGCCCAGGGTACGCCGGGCCATGGACCTCTTGAGAGAGCTGTGTCTAGTACCCTCTGGATATCGCTGTCCATCTGGCAGTATTAGAGGGGCGATATGGTCTTTGGAAAATGTACGTTCAAATCTCACTTGGTAAGTAAACAGATTTTTGTACCAACTATGTTATGCTAATTAGTTACTGCACCTCTTCCTTAACCTATAATAAAGCAACTTCTAGGGGGGGGAAAAAAAGTCAGGTCCTTTTTCATAAATGAGAATATTGTGCATATATGGTGCAGTCAGCTCTTCCACCAGCCAGAATAACAGAGGGCTCAGATGAAGTACTAGCAGGCAGGGCAGTGTAGAGACACATGAACTGTGCAGACAGTCTGGTCCCAGTACCACTTGCTACCGGTCACTTAATCTTGCTGCATCCAGGCTGGATCTCTACACAAGTATTCAGTATCTTCAGGATAGCTTCCCAGCACTGGGAAACAGTGGATCGAGCACAACACTGGACCTGTCACATCTAGCTATTTTCAAAATTGCCTGTCTGAAAATAAGCCCTCCTGGACACAGTTAGGAGGGCAATGGTCAAGCACCTCTACAACTGAGTTATCGGTATGCCAGGTAATCTAAGTGCCATGAGTAGTAAATGGTGGGCTAACATAGATTTTGGAAGACAGACTAAGACTCTGATGTGTCTCCTAATAAGGGTAGGAGACTTTACATCAGCTATTTCAATACTGTCGAGGAGTTTACACCTTCTAAAAGCAGTCTGTATCCCACAGAAGTGTTCAAATCTTGCTCGACTCCCATTTTTCTACTTATAGCATGGGTTGTGGACAGAATGCTAACAGTGGGAAGTGCTGCACAAAGAATTTTAAAAAAAAAAAAGTTCCTGTCCTATGCGGTGGCGGTACAGATACAGAGGCAAAGGCTTCTTGTTTGCGAGTAAGCATGCTGTCTCTGACTGGAACAAACATCCTAGTACTGATAAGCTGGCATGTCCATGGAAGGAGTTTGATTGTGTTAGCTAGTGTGAGCACCCACAGCAGGCTCTTTCTGTGCTGTCTCGAGGTGACAGGGATGCATATCTCTACAGAGGCAGAAGAGCTCTTACAAAAGACATGTGGGGGTGAAATGATTAGATGTTTGCTCTTTTTCTGCCCCCTTCAACCACTCAGCACGCTGAAGTCTGAGGAAAATGCTGCTCACTTCACCAGAGAGAGCCTTAACCTCAGCTTCAGACATCGTTTTTGGCCAAAGGTAATTTCATTGAGGTGTGGGACTGGGATTGCCTTTGTCTTCCTGCCTTCAAAGAGGACCTAACACAATGGGGTCCTGAATCCTGCTGCTGCAGAGATAACATGTTGTTTGTGCTCTGCTGCAGCTAGAAGATAGCTTTCAGGGAAACAACGCGTCTTTTATCATGCAGGTATGTCACTTTATGCAGTATGACCATACTCACTGGCAATAAGAAAAAGGAGAGAGAGCTTGTCATCAGTGAATAGCTTTAGGAAGCAGAGAGCTGGTTTATTAAGCTCTCTAAATTCTTGGTCATTTGTATTGGGTTTATCTGGTTTAGATGACCTTTGTGGTCTCTGAAGTTTCTTAGTGTTGCAGCTGTAACAAGACTTCTTAAATTTTGAAAAAACCAGGCCTGTAGAGAAAAGTAAAGCAATTTCACTTTCCTATCTGCAAAATAGGAATCTGTCTCATCTATTTCTAAATGAATTAGAGGAATGATCTGTCACTCTGGTTCTTTGTCAACCTGGCTAATCTATCAGCCTGTAATTCTTTTTTAAAAAGGGAGTAAATGCTAAAAGATAACATTAATAGTTTAGGGTTTTTTTCCTCCCAGAGTTCCTTCAGTCTTCTCTTCTACCTAGCAAAACTGTCCCCTTTACAAACTGGTATGAAATGTAACGTTTTGAGGAAGCTACAATGATAGCTCCAGTACTTAATATGAAAACACTTATGTGTAGAAAGCTGAGAGCTAAAGTTAACCCTCAAATCACGGATGAACACTTGGAAGCATGATCTGCTCATTTCTCTAAGCAAGCCTCATACAAGAGGTCACAGTTCAGCTGCTGTAGGACCACGAGAGACCTCTGGGGTCGGACAGCTCAGCCCTGTTATCTTGGTCCCTGGAGCGCGCAGACCCTGCTGGGAACCTACCAGGCTGTTCTGAGTGGTTTCCTTGCTAATGGTAACTGACTGTACAAAAGCAAGTTGGAGGGTGGGCACACCCAAACGCCATTTTCACATGGAATCAAGTGCATGACTGTTTTTTATTTCCAAGAGAAACATTAACAACAGTACCAGGCTGTATTGTGAACTGAGGGAGAGGACAGCTAGCGGGTACTGTTTAACATGTCTAGCCTTTACAGTCCAAAGTTTAAAATATTAACATTAATGGCAAACTTGAAGCTTTGATAGTGAAAACATTTCCCCTGTGGCTGAGTTGCTGTTCGGTTTTTCCTTTTTTTTTTTTTTTTAAAAAAAAAAAAATACAAACTTTGGTCCTAACTCCCCCCCCTTTTGGGGNGGGTGAGTTGTTGTTTTGTTTTTTCTTTTTTTTTTTTTTTAAAAAAAAAAAAATACATACTCTGATCCTAACTCCCACCGCTGTTGGAGGTGTTAAGCGTGATGGCTGTTCATCTGGTGCTGTTCGAGTGCCATCTTCTGTCTCGTCCTGGTATGGCAACCCTAGGGCTCAAAAAAGAACAGAAAAACTGGTTTCCTGTTTTGTCTCCACGTGCAGAGCAGTTTTTAGGAACAAACAACAGCGAGTGGGGACAGCTGGGTCTCCTATTGCCGCCAAGCACTTCATGCTTTGAAACAGGGTACAGACACCTTAAACAGGGTTGTCCTCCACCACCCAGAGGCCACCTTCCCCTCTTGCTTCACATGGCTGGCACATTCTGTCATTTCATCTGTGAGAAATGGTTAGCCAGGCCCTCAGCTGCGCTGACCCCAGCTCGGCCTGGGGAGGACAAAAAGGTACTGCAAGAAGCTCCACAGATGGTGTCCAAGTTCTTGTTGAAAATGTTCACTTCCTCCCTGAGAAAGTTAATTACTGCACTTTGCTCACTCTTCAGGAGATCCTAAGGGGACTGGGGAGGAGGGGAAGCAGAGCTCAAAGCATTCTCCTCTTTCAGTTGTTAAAACAAGTTGCGGCTTATGTATTTAGGTTGTGTTTTTTCCCCTCTCTCTCACTTTTTCAGCAAGCTTGTGATTCTTACAGGAAAACAGAAGAACGGGAAAGCGTTTACTTTAGTTATTTGGTCTAGAAACAGAGGGCTTTAGGATTTTGCTCCTCTTGTAAATTCACAAGAGTTTTTCAACATTTTAATTAATCTAATGCACGCAGGGTGGGTGCAGCATGGCCTTGAAGCCCTGGGTCCCAGTAAGGTGCTGGGCTTTGCTTTTGAGACATGGCAATGTGAGGATGATATAAAATGAAGGATAAAGTAGCAACTCCAGAAGAGCAGAGTTGCTTTGCCTGTTACTGATACGGCTTGGAGAGCAAGTCCTGAGTCTGAGGACATTAACAATAGTAGTAATTTGAATGTTACAGACTTTAGCATATAAGCATAGGTAGCATTCTTCTACTTTTTTATTCCCACTGAATATGTGATCTTTCTGCTCGTGTTCAGATTTTACACAAGCGAATTAAGCCCTGCAGAGCACACAACTTGTCTTATGTTAGGAAGCTGGGAAGGCAGTATTAATGTTCAGCTCAGGATCTTGTTCTGGTTTGTTTTCAACCTGAAACATTCCTGTCCAGTGTTAGATGCTTCAGTAGAAAGTGTACCTTTTTTGCCCTGGGAAGAAGGAATGAATGGCTCTTGGTTAAGGCAGTTTTCCTCAAGCGTTCCCTGGATAATGCAAATCTTCCTGAGGAATCCAGTGTTCTGAAAATGGCCCCTGTCTGTGTATTTACACAGTTCTGCTCTATATCTGTCAGCTAACTCCTTCTGTCCTTTCCAGGGAAGGGAAGAAGGACTGCTGATGGATCCAAACTCTACAATAGATTAGATTAGATCTCAGGAAGAAATTCTTTACCGTGAGGGTAGTGAAGCACTGGCACAGGTTGCCCAGGGAAGCTGTGGATGCCCCATGCCTGAAAGTGTTCAAGGCCAGGTTGGATGAGGCTTTGAGCAATCTGGTCTAGTAGGAGATGTCCTTGCCCATGGCAAGGGGGTTGGAACTAGATGATCTTTAAGGTCCCTTCCAACCTAAACCATTCTATGAATAGCCCAATGGCAGTTTCATTGGATCTTCTTCCACTGCCAGGGTCTGTTGAATTATCTTGGGGGGTGCAGAGAACAGAGTTGAAAACCTTGTCCTTCTCTCCTCAATGGTTTGCTTACTTTCTTGCTATTTCTAGTGTAAACAAACCCTTAGCATAGACTGTGAACTGGGAGCTGGGAGCAGTCACAGTTTTGTACAGGTGCTTGAAGGCAGAGAAGAGATTGCCCCCCCCCCTTTTTTTTTTTCTTATAGCCAAGCATTCCATTGTAGATTGTGCACCAATGTTTAAAACATTGATATTCCTAATTGCTTATTAGATGTCAAAGTTGGCCACATTTCCTACGCGTGGTTTTACCAAAACCTTCATCTAGCTAAGAGAAGTGTAAGGTATGTCTCACACAGCCCACAGAGCAGAAAGAAAGAACATCACCTTGTGGTTGGTCACAACAGAGAGCCTCTACAGGCAATGTAAGCTCCACAGTTTGGCCAGCTTTAATTTTCTTGTGCTAGTTAACAGGTAGGAGGCAATGTCACCTGTATCAGTAGATCTCCATAGCACTGGCTTTCTTGTGTTTTGTTCATCTGCCATATCAGAGGTGTAGGCAGACACCAACATGATAACTTGGTGAGTTTTGACATACCTGAGAAAAATGGGAGCCTGGTGATCAAACCTGCATGGAGGACCACACTGCTGCCCAGCATTTCAATCATGTTGCTCCTTTTGTTTCAATCTGAGTGTTACCAAGCAACTTCAGAATGAACTTTGGTCTTTCTTCTAATCAATGACTTTAAGAAAAATATGAAATATTCAAAACATAGATTTCTGTTGCATTTAAAAGAGAGAAAACAGAAAAAACCCAAAGCTTGACAGTGCATGCATGAGCGAACTTGATCGCAGGGCATCAATTTCCTTTAAGCAATGATGGAGTGATGCTATTTATAGACTGACCACTACATGAATTTAAGGCAAGCACCCAAGCTATTAGAAGCAAGTCAAGATGTTTAGATGTTTTTCTACAACACCTTTGCCGTTAGAAGTATGTGTGAAAGTTTACAGTGTTCAGCAATGGATTTAGGTGCATACGTTAAGATAGGACAAATCCCACTTACATGGCATTATACGAAGCTGCAGCGGAGGATTCATGTCATCGGTCCCACTAGGAACAGGCTTTGCCTCTTTGGCTTCAGAAGAGACTGTGGGAAGCAACAAGAGAGGGAAGCAATGAAAGAGGGAACATATTTGCTCAGATTCAAGGCACAGACAAGTTTCTGGGGCGAGTTAGACTTGGTCAAACCTCTTCCACACGTCCACAGGCAGCATGTTGCATTTCTGGATATGGTGGCCATCCCCGGATCTCTCCTCAGAGAGGGTCTGGGAACTGGGGTTTTCCCAGCAGGCTGGCGTACAGGTTTCCTCATGGATTCATGAACCACTGCGGCCTCAAGCCAGCTGTGAGGGTAAAGCTGGCTCCCACGTCTTTTCTGGGAACAGCGAGGGAGGAAAATCCAATTTACCCAGGTCAGGCATATTTGAAAGCAAACACCAGCAACCAGGTATGTGAATGGCGGGACATCTGCTGTTGAAGGGTGTGCGTCCTTAGGGCAAACAGAAAAAAAAGGCCTTTTTCATTTTCCAGCCATGCCTGCTCCCGGATCGGCCGCCCCAGCTAGCCCTGTAGCTTGCCGGCCTGTGCTGGTGCGGGACGGCGACGGCCCCCCCTCTCCCCCCCCATATTTAGTAGGGGCACCCCGTTTGCCTCCATTGCAGAGCCGCACCTGGCACCCTTAGTCAAGATGGCCTCCCTGACGCCACCGCCTCGCCATGTTTGGTAGGGTCACGCCGTTTCCCCTCCTTTAGAACGGCCCCCAGCGTGCCCTTAGCCAAGATGTCGGTGCAGCCTCGCCGGTGGAGGGCGGGGCGTGCTGCTGCCGCCATCTTACCTACGGGCACCCCATACGGCTGAGCTGGCCTTGCCGGCCGCGCGGGGCCTGCCGGGAGAGAGCAGCGGCGGGGAGCGGCGCGGCGTGGGCAGGTAAGGGCTGCGGGGGGGTCCCTGTCCCCTGTGGCCGGTGGTGTCCCCTGTAGCTGAGGNTACTGGGGAGGCTCAGTGGTGTCCTCTACAGCAGTGTTTGCGTGGGGATCGGCAGTCCCACAGAGCAGCGCAGGGGCTCAGCGGCATCTCCTGTAGCTTTCCCTGGGCTGGGGATTGGCAGTGTCCCCCGGGGCTGTGCTGGGGGTGCTGGGGCCTGGCAGTGTCCCCAGGGGCTGTGCTGGGGCCAGCCGTGTCCCCTGGGGCTGTGCTAGGGGTCAGCAATGCCACCTGTAGCAGTGCAGGGGGTCAGTGCTTTACCCTTACGGTAGTGCTGGGGACCAGTAGCGTAGGGGTCAGAGGTGGCCCCTGTGGCTTCGCTAGAGATCTATGGCGTCCTCTATATACTTCCTGGTGAAGGGCTGGGGATCTGTGGCGTCCCCTATAGCTGTGCCGAGCACAGCAGCTGTGCCATCTGTGGCATTCCCTATAGCACTGCTAGGCAGCATCAGCATTGTCTGTAGCTTTGCTGGGAGGGGTGGGTCAGCAGTGTACCCTATAGCAGATCCCATACAGAAACTGCAATACTACCGCCACTCATCTGCTGAGGCTTTGGAAAGGTCTGTCCTCTCCTGGACAGGGGCTTTGGGACCCTTCCCCACCACCTGGACAGGCCCTGGAGGTTGCTGCGGAACTGGGGCTGGAGGGCCCTGTGTTGGTGGTGGGGCTGGCAGATTGGGCAGGCGCCCAGACCTAAAATGGCCCTACATAGCTCTCGTTGGGGTGGGGGCGCTGCCCCTCCTGCTGTCCTGACCCCAAAGCAGGGCCACAGCCTGTGCCAAACCCAGCCGGGCAATCAGGGCTCAGCCTGGGGCAGGAGAGTGGTGCTGGGCTGCAGCTGGAGGACCATGGAGGAAATTTGCACTGTGGTTGTGCTGCATACCTGAGATGTCAGGTGTTTATCTTGCTGTTCTGATGTGCAGGATCTTTTACAGGGAGGCTTAGCTCTGACTTTTGCCCTGACAGACACATTTGTGGCAGGGATGTGTTGGTGAAACCTTCTGTTTGTCTGTCCAGAGGTGAGGGTGGCAATGCAGGGCAATGCCCATGAGCTTGATTTACATCCTTAATAACAAAGACAAAGAAAACAGTGATAAGTTTGGAGGTCTGTAGGAAAACGTTACATCAAAATTTCTCCTCCTTTGGAGGAGGTGAGGCTTCTGATTTCTCACACCTATGGCCCTCCTGAATCTCCCACCTGCAGTGAGGACGAGTAAGGTAATCCTGAAGCATCTGCAGGTGAATGTCTGAGTCTCCTTGGCCAGAGTGGGTCATGGTGCTGCTACTCTTGGCTCTGTGAGTTGCCGCCAGTGCTGTGTGGTGTTTGTGGGCTGGGTTCAACTAGTGAGTTTTTCAGTAGGCTTGTCCTTCCCTTCAAAGATAACAATGGCCTGGGAGGTCTTGTTCGCGTCTTACTCTGAAGGCAGTACAGAGAGTAACTTCTCTGGTGTGTTGGAGATATCCCTCCTTGAACAGTATGTCTTTTCTGAAGTCTACTGAGCTCCCTTACTGGGAGTGGGACACAGTGCCATGCACAGAGGGTGTCTAAGATCACCAAAGACCTTTTTTGACCATTTTGTCATGTGCCATCTGTAAGCAGGGCAGGCTGGCAACCAGATGGCATTTGTGATGAGTGTTTTGGTCTCAGACTTGGCCTCCTTTTCTCCCCCTAAGGTTTTAGCCAAAGGCTTCAGGATATGTTGCAAATCTGACCTGTTTTCCTTTACTGACCTGAGTCAGGCAGGATTGACTTGAGGCCAGCCTGAGGCTGAGCAGGTATTGGGATGTTAAATGTGGATCACAAGAAAAAAAACTTGCATTCTGGCTTGGAGTGTCAGATTTTCTTGTTTCTTCATTGGATTTGGTGGGGTTTTAATTGTCTGGGATGTTGATGAGAGCACTGGACGGAAGAGATTAATGTAGTCACATGGTTCATTTGATAATGGGATTAACTTATTAGAACGTATTGGCTTTGTCCTGCAATGTCGTGTGCCTCCTGTAGTTGATCTGCTGACCTCCTTTGCAGGACTGTTGTCCAAACAGGTGATTGCTGCCTTAACATGTGTTGCTTATGTCCTTTCAGAGCTTCTGCAGTCCCATGGCGACTTACCTGGAGTTCATCCAGCAAAATGAGGAGCGTGACGGAGTGCGTTTCAGCTGGAATGTGTGGCCGTCCAGCAGGCTGGAGGCCACAAGGATGGTTGTCCCCCTGGCCTGTCTTCTGACCCCACTGAAAGAGCGTCTTGACCTGCCGCCTGTGCAGTATGAACCAGTGCTTTGTAGCAGGCCAACTTGCAAAGCAGTGCTCAACCCACTCTGGTATGAATTTCTTGACTGGGGATGTTAGGAGAGGCTGGATGGTACCTAGTTTTTATCTGAACTTCACTACTTCCTTATTCCCCTTTTTCTCTCCTCTGTGCCTGGCAGCCTCATTGGTTTAGATGTAGTGAATTTCATAAAATCCATGCGTGCCTAATGAGATCTGTTGAATACCAGCCCATTACTACTGCTGCCAGAAACAGAGGAGAGAGGAGTGCCTTTGGGGAGGCTATTAATGCAGACGTGGTATGGAAATGGCTAATCCTCTTACCATCCCACACGATTTTGTGGTGAATGATGAAACTTTTAACAAAGATGCCGATTATACTGATATTGTCCTCTGGGCTGTGATATTCACTTGGTTTCCTGCTTCCTACGCATCCTACTGCTTATAGGTCAGTTCCAGTATGAGCATCAAGGTTTTCTTTGAAGTTTTGCTGAGAATTTAAGAGGAATAATCTCGGTCCCAAAATCATGTGATGATTTATAGGTAGTGTGATTTATACAATGTGATGATTTATATGATTCATATATAGTTGGATCATAGCATTGGGCTGAGAAAAAGCAGGGAAGGCCAGTAAGAGGAAGTAAGAAGAGATCAAGCCCATGAAATAAGAATATGGCCAGGCTTTACTGCACCAGCAGTTACGGATGTTGTAATGGTCTGAGCAGAGTAAACTCTTTGGGGCAGGGAACAGCCTATTTGTTCAGTGCTTGCACAGGATCTGGGTGAATGGCTCCTGCTGCTCTGTGACGGGAGTACTTGTGTGCTACAGCTGTACAAACAATAAGAAGACTGAGATAAGCCCAGGTGTAGTGAAAGAATGATTAGAACCAAGTCTTTGTCTGCCAAAGGCTAAGCTCTGGAGAGCTGTCAGTGGTCTGTCAGGCTGACAAACCTGGAAGTGGCAGGGCTGGATGAGCTAATGGACTTTCTGGCAATAGAACGAGAGTCTGAATCCCTAAAACTGTTGTCATTCAAGTTGCAGTGTGTGATATTCTGTTTCTTCCTCAGTGGTGTGAACCAGCAGAGATAATTGTGAAGCAGTGATGTAAAATTATTGCTATAGTTATAGTAACACCTCATCTTTCCCTTGCAGCCAAGTTGACTATCGGGCCAAGCTCTGGGCTTGTAACTTCTGTTTCCAGAGAAATCAGGTAAGTTGGAAAAAGCGTCAGCCCTTCCATCTTTTCAGTGAACATTTTACTGATGGAATCCCCTGGCAAAGGACGTTAAGCATAAATTCCACTTTTCTAGATTGCTTCCCTTGGCGTTTTTCTCTTGCTGAACCCAGGCCTGAGCACTTGTTAATGGGTCTGTTTTACCTGACATCTTGTCTATTTTCAGTTCCATTTTTCCAGTGATTTTACCAGGATGCAGGGCATAGGAAGGAGATAAAAAATGCTATTTTGTCCCATGTGTTTCCAGTGTGTTTTTTGCACTTGTTGTTTACTGTTTCTGTCGAGTATGAAATTCATTAGATTTGAGTAGACTTTTGCCATCAGAAACTGTTGTGTGGCTAAATGAATTTCAGCTAATGCATAGTTGCTGCTTTAGTCCTACCTTTTATTTACACTGGATTGAGCAGCTGTCCATACTTCTGGCCACTTGTTGTCTGTGCTTAGGAAAACAGCAGTACGGGTCTCTTGTCATGACTTAATCAGGTTGGTGCAATGACAGTAAATAAAGATCTCGATAACAACATCATGAGCAGTGCAGCCTCTGTACTGCAGAGCAGGGCCCTAAATTTCTGTGCTGAAACTTCCTTGTCCTATTTTTTTGTTCTCTTTTTCAGTTCCCTCCAGCATATGCAGGCATATCTGAAGTCAATCAACCAGCAGAGCTTATGCCTCAGTTTTCAACGATTGAATATATAGTGCAGGTAAATGAATCATAGGCAAGTTTGAAGCCCCCAGAATTCTTATTTATGACAGCTTATGTATTTATTAGATTTACTTAGGATAATGTAAATAAGTAACATTTCTGCAAGGTGCTCATTTTATTCCTTGGCTGGAGGCAATAAAATGTCACCTGGCATATGCATGCGCCTAGTAAATCCATCTCTTTCCACATCAGCGAGGTCCACAGACGCCATTGATCTTCCTGTATGTTGTCGACACGTGCTTGGAAGAGGAAGACTTGCAGGCGCTGAAGGAGTCCCTCCAGATGTCCCTAAGTCTGCTGCCTGCCGATGCTCTGGTGGGGCTTATCACTTTTGGCAGAATGGTCCAGGTTCATGAGCTGAGCTGCGAAGGGATTTCCAAGAGCTATGTCTTTAGGGGCACAAAGGACCTGACAGCTAAGCAAATACAGGTATGTTTGGTCATCTCTTAGGCCAGTGCCTTGTTCCTGTTCGCTCTGTTGACACCACTGCCAGTCTTTCAAGCTCTGGGCTCTTCGGGAGGAAGGAGGGTTCATTGCTCTTAACTGTTATCTTGTTTCCCTCCCAATATCTGTCCCGTCGTTTTGCTTTTGTAAGTTCCTTGGAAGCTTGTCTAAGGTAGAGTTTGTGTATCTTGCATAATGGATCCACTGATCCATTCCTAATGGGAGTGCAAAGATTAATAATTTCACAGATTTTAATGTATTTAATGCTACAGTATTGCAGGCCTCAGGGTGTATTGCTTGACAGCAAATAATGTGTTTAGTGTTTGAATAGTACATCTGCTCTGCCTCTTTTTTTCTATTCTCTAGGATATGCTTGGGCTTTCAAGGCCAGCTGTCCCCATCCAACAGGGAAGACCTCTTCAGGCTCCAGAGCAACCTGTTATTTCAAGCAGGTAAGCTGCACCAGCACAGCAGAAGAGCAGGGCAGATGTTTTGTGCCCCTTTGGGATCACACTTCTAAACCTGCGTTTCCCAAGAGGAGTCTGTAAGAAGATCTAAATGGTATTGTCTTGTTACAGTTATTTCCCTACATCAAGTGATACATATGGATGGGATTTACTAGGGCTGCAGGCATTGTATTAGATTTCTATACTATCTTGATTTTGTGGTTGCAAGAACATGATTGTCATTCAGGCTAGAGTTCTACTTGAAAAACATAGAGCATATTGCTCAGGAGTCGTTTGCAGCAAGGGCCTGTCTTTCTCATTGACCAGCCAATGGAGGGTCTTGTCTATGCATAACAATCCCACATACCGCCTCCTACCCCCTGACCCAGCAAGTCCAAAAAATGATTGACAGGCAAGCAGTGACCACTGAACAGTAAAGCTGTATTTGCCTCTGTTCAACACAGTTTCCTCTTTCTCAGCCCCTCTTTTTCAGTGGCAGCTCTTTTGCGTTTTGGTAGACTAAATCACCATTGAAGTTCTTTCCTGTGCTTTATGTGCCTTCTTGTCAGTTCCTGATGTCTTGCTTTGATCAAATTTTTCATTTTGCAGAGGCCTGTTCTCTTAGAAAGTTTGGATGTAAGGGAACGTGCCATGTGATTTTTTGCTTCTGATAACTGTCTCGGTGCAATTTATGTGTGCTAGGAACAAAGAGGCACTTTCTTTCTTCGCTAAACTGAAAGGACTTATAAGCAGGAAAACATTTCATTTGAATTTTTGTAGGTTTCTGCAGCCAGTACATAAGATTGACATGAATTTAACAGACCTGCTTGGAGAACTGCAAAGGGACCCATGGCCAGTGACCCAGGGAAAGAGGCCTTTACGTTCCACTGGAGTAGCTCTTTCGATTGCTGTTGGCTTATTGGAGGTACTCTTAGTGCTGTTGTTTTTTCGAGATGAGCTGGTCACAGTAAGCAGCTGGCAGTCTTTGCTGAGACATGCGCAGGTGTCAGTCCAGCTTGGTCTGTGGCCCAGTTACCTTGGACTGCAGAGGTGCAATTTGTCTCTACTGATGCTTGACATGAATTAGCACCAGCTGGTGCAGAGTGGGCTGCGAGTTTACATCTAAATGGTAAAATATGCAGGTGTTTAAAGGTCTCTGATTCTTGTGTGTATCGCCATGTGGAGGTGATACTATGCACTGGGTTTATCTGAGGGTCATCTTGGATAAAGTAAGTAAGTAAAGATGTAAGTAAAAAGAACAGAAACTGCCTGCTTCCTGTTATGAAGACACAAAGCTTGACGCAGCTTGAATCTAAACTTGAGAGTGCTGTGACTGTCAGGAAATGCATCGCTATTTGTCAAAGCAGCATCTAGCAGAGACAGGTCCCTAATGACATCGCAGAAACACACACGGATGCTTCTCTAAAGAAAGCATTGTTGCCATTTAATCAGTCTCTCTCCCTTCCTGCCCCCCCCCAGCGCCTCCGCCGCATCTCTGACCT